>VZTR01029538.1:746911-867665 GCA_013400775.1 Chaetops frenatus | reverse complement strand
CCAAATAGTTTCTGTGTTAGATTTATGATCTCTAAAGAATACAGCCTCCTCTTCTGTGCAAAGCATGTGGCCACATGTGGCAGAACAATATGTTTAGTACATAAATGTCTTGTAACTCACTCCATCTTGTGTGAGAGGAGTGTTGTGTGGAATAAACAGACGAGCGAGCCAGCTACTGAAAAGCTCTGGTCTGGCTGCTTGTCTTTTTGTGCAACTCACTTGAAATATTCAAATCAGGAAGATTAGAATCCAACACCACCAGTTAGTGTATTGTTAGGGCTGCCTCCTCAATCAGGCAAGTTAGTGCCTGCAAAGCTCTGATACCTCCAGGAGCACTGCCTGCCTCCAGGTCTGAATATCTACCAGCTACACTTAGTATCACATCCTTCATCACTGCCATTCTTGTGTAATCAACAGTGGCTGCCAATTTCATGCTGCTATAGAGAGCAAAAATAAAAATGTACACCTATATTCAAACATCTTGATTCATAGGTACATTGCTCTGTGTGTGTGTAAAGCTATGAATATAGACAGGAAAAATTGTGGGTTCTTTTCCTTGAGAAATTAATTTCTTAATAATTTTCCATCAACAGAGCATGTCATTATATATAAATGTTGTGAAAGACCTTATAAGACAGATAGACACATGAGGGATAAAATGAAAAGTTGCTGTGGAAACCATAACCTGAAATAAATCTTTCTTCTGTGCACTCAAAATCCCAGTCTTTGTCTTCTATTAGAATATTGTTTGCATATAATTTAGAAAGAATCTGAGTTTCTGATACACAAATGAAAATCCCATCTTGATTATGACTGTAAAGCTCATCTCAGACTAATGGAATTTTTTTTTTCCTCTTCAATGGGTATTTTAAGCCTTTCTCTTTTCTTGGTATCAGTCTGGTATAAGGCAGAAAAACATGTAATCCCTGTCGGTCAGTACTGCCCACCTCTGACCAGCTGCACCAGTTTGGAACTGTTGATATTAATGCCTTAATTGGAGCTAATTTTGGTGTAGGAGTCAGCTTGGGGTCTGGTACACAAGAGAGAATAAGAAACACTATAGAAGATGCTAAAGCATAGAGGAAATGTTTGGCTAAACACAAAACATTCTTTAGCTCTCCCCTTGCAGCTGTCATTATCCCTCTATAGCACATTCTTAGAAAACTCCATTTCAAATAGGGTCTGTCAAATGAGCAAAAAAGAGATTTGAGCTCTGCTATGGAGAGGCTGGATCCCACCAGAGCTGGTGTCCATGTTCTGTCCTTGGGACTCTCCTGTAGCTGTTGTTCTCTGCAGTCATCAGCAGGCAGATGCATTCACACAGTGTTAGCCTGGGTCAGGAATGTGCTTTTGGAAAGGAATTCCCAGCGGTCCTGTGCTCCCCGTGCTGGGTTGGTATTGTCCAGCAGCCCTGGAGCACACAGCAAACGCTGCATCTTTTCTGCAGCACCCCAGGGCTTCACCTGATGCTCCCCAGCTGCTCACGGGTGTTCAGCTCACAGGATCAGAGCAGAGCTAGCCCAAAATAAAATCCCCCAACCCGTGCTGTGCTCTGTCAAATCACTCCTGCTGAGCTACGCAGCTGATGAGATAAACTTAGCTTTTGTTAAACAAGCTCTTCCCGCAGTGTGACTTTTTTTTTTTTTTAAATCTGTTTTGTATGCAAGAAATAACATCAGCACCAGCTCCGAGGCACTGAAAAATACAAATTTGCAGTGCTCATGTATTGGAGATCTTCCTTGATCATGGAAAGGATGTGCATGGAACAGACAGGGCCAAATATTGAGTGCGCTCCTGGGATTTTCAGTCTGGCAAAAAGCATTGGGGGACTGATTCTTGACCTGCTAAAATTGGATTGCTTGGCAAGAAAACATAGCAGCCATGGCTTCATGCAGGCATTATTGCTGGCTAAGCCTCACATTTTCTTCACAAATGCTGAAATACCACAAAGAATGACTTAAGGTCTATCTGGACAATGATTTGCAAATGCATTAGTCCCATTTCACTTATTCAGTAGTTACACATGTAAAAAAAACCAAAAAAACACATATATAAAAATTCTGGCATGGAATTTCTACTGTTATTGCTCAACAGCTTGATTTTGAAAAGTCATTGGGTTTAAGTGCAACTGGAGAATTAGTATAGCTGTAAAAAAAAAAAAAAAAAAAAGAAAGAGAGTGTGTATGTGACAAAAGAGAGTGTGCAAAAAGCCAAATTCTTGGATGCAATGTCAAGGCCAGTCCCACATCTGGAGTTCACCCTCAGCAAACATTTTAGATACAGATACCACCTGAAGGGCAGGCAATTCTTTTGCCCTTCCAGTTTTAGTGCCACCAATGCAGAGCTCAGCCTGGTAGAGTTTGATGGAATTGGCTCTGAAGCAGTACCTGAGTGCCTCTGTGGCAGGGGGGCTGGAACCAGATGAACTTTGGGGTCCCCTTCCAACCCAAACCATTCTATGATTCTATGATTTGAATAAGGAGCTGGCTGTGAAACAAGCCAGCCCAGATACTGTGACACCCATCTCTTTTTCAGCAACACAGAGGAACATTCTGGAGAGGGCCTGAGACTGTTTAACTTTGTATAATATTTTACAGGATGGTTCAGAACAGCCAGAAGAGAAAAGACCATAGAAAACCACAGGGTATCTGACCTTTTGAGAACCTTGCTCAGCTTCTTACAGTCAAGAGTTTAGGACTTTGTGAGATGGAGGTTGCATTTAAATCATCTCTTAACAGCCACTGATAAACCTGCCCTCCATAATAGTTTGACTGTCTTTTAACATTTTTTAAAGTTTTTAATCTATAATATAAACTGCAGCAATGAGTTCCACAAATTGAATTATGTTCTGTGAAAAAAAAAATAGTGCTGGTGGTTGAAACCCACTCCTTGGCAGTTAAATGCTGAGAGGAGGAGGCATTACTGTGGTGAAGCTGAAGAAAATAACAAGGAGCAAAAGAAGCAGTAATGGCAAGGAAGAGGAGCAAAGCACCTCTCTCCAAATGAGAGGCAAGAGTCAGGAAGAAGGATAGTAGGGAGAAGACCTCAAAGGTTCCCACCTGCCCACAAAAGGGCACATCCAGGAGTGTAAACAACCCTGGCTGAGGAAAAATTGGTCAGGTTTTCACTGTTGAGTGGGAGAATCATGAACCACATCCCTGAAGAAGGACCTAGGATGGGGTGTCAGGGCTGAAAAATATTCTGAAGGTCATAGGAGGGATCAACACTGGATTTTTCCTTGTTAAGACAACTGTCAATGCCTGAAGGGAATAAAAATAACTGTGTGAAAGAGATGTTCAAGAAAGACAAGTTTAGGTGAGCTTTGGTGAAAGACTTTGAAAGGAAAGACAGAAAAGTTACTGCAGATAAGTGCAGTCAGTGCAAGGAGTGTGGTTAGAAGGAAAAGCCATGCAAAGGGGACCCATCTGAGGGTGGATAATGCTGAAGACACAGCTTCCTGGGATCACACTTAACAAGACTTGTGAAAAGAACTCTAAATTAAGAAATGAATAAAATTGTTTGGGAAAGTAGTGAAGTCCTTACAGCTATTTTTATAATACGAGGAGAAAGGGAAAAGGGAGTAAAACTGCTGCCAACTGCAGTTAAGTGGGCAATATCAATATAAAATTATTTATTTTTATATGGCTAGAAATGATGGTCAGGAGGAGACAACAGATATGGTGTTCACACCAAGCAAGTGTTTATTTGAGGTGTTGTTAGAGCAGGAAACTGAATATCATCATCAACTACATCGAGGTAGAAGAGCAGCAGTGATTATTACATGACAGGAGTAATCATGTTGGAAATGGGCTGTAGAGAAATGATAGAATAATGATTTTAAAGGTATTGGAGGAGTGAAAACATCCCTTAAAGATGTAAAGAAAAAAATGTGGTAATGTGGGTAATGTAGATTAGTTTCCATCAGAATCATTCCAGGAAAAGATGTCAAAGGAGGCCCTCCTGGGATAGACTGAGGAGTTGAATTTGGATGCAAATAAAGAATTACTGAATGATTTTAGAGAGTGAAATACTCCAGAGATTTGTGTCACAGGAAATTTTCTTAGTCATCCAGACTGAAAACCATTAGCAATCATACACCACGGGAGTGACAACAGAAGATCTATTTAACTCCCCAGTCAATGAACCAGGGGCTGATATGACTTACAATTTTGTTTCTGTGACTAACATCAACAACTTAAAGGAGACATTTGTAGAAAAAACCCTTGAGTGAGCAAGGGAGGTTGATTTAGTTGATGTGACCTGGAACATGGGTATGTGATCTTAGTTTAAAAAGGGAAAAATCATGCATAACTGGAGGGAACTTAAATGGTCCAGAATGGACCAAAAAGCTCCAGATTTAATTTTGAATGAAGCTGGGAATTTTCTTATGCTAAAGATGTCGAGATGTTGGGGACTTCTCTTCTAAACCACAAGAATCATCAGCCCAGCCAGCTCTTGAAATAAGGGTAAATTCTATTGAAATGGACATTAGGAACAGAGGGAGGGAAAAGCTGCAAGGATGGGGAAAGATGATTGCCCTGCAAAGAAGCCTGTCTTAAGGATCAAGAAGCCCAGGGAGAAAATGGGAATTGCCAACAGCTGTGGAATTGCACAGCTGGTCTTGCAAAATACCTTTAACTGCCAAGCAGGAGGCTTGCTTAGGTTTGGGCAAGAAGAGCTTTGGTGGAAGCAGCCCTGAGCTGCAAAGCTCTCGTTGCATCCCTGGAATTTGGGGGAGCCTGGTGTTTGGAGTAATGCACAGGCAGTGCTCTGTAAGTAGAAAAATGGTTTGTGGGGGTAAGAACTGCTACAGAGAAACATTTGGAGTTTCTTCTGTAATGAGGGGAGCCTTTTGGTCCAAGTTTGCTTTTGGTACCTGGCAAAGTGAGCTGGGCCAAGGTTCTGTGTTGGCCCAGATGCTCCTGGTGATTGAGGCAGAAAGGGGTCAGACTGAGTAGTGAAAAGCCTTGAGAAGTAATACAAACAAAGTCTTCTATTGCAAAGTGTTAGGAAATTTTAATTATCAGGCTCGTCACTAATTTGATGTGTGATGGCTTCACATCAGACAATTCAGCAGGTGCTTGGGCAGAGGTGCAAATCAATGAATCTGTGTTGATGCAAGCTAGACATTCAAGATGCCTCCCATATGTTTTTTGTGTCCATAAAAAATGTGGGGAGATAAACAGGCACACCAAAATCACCACCTGCCTAAGGAGGGTGTGCCCCTCCTCAAACCCTGTGGTGGCTGTATCTGGATCAGAAAACTGCTGGAGATGGTAAGAGCTTGATATGTGCTTGGTGTTTAGAAAGTGACCCCCCTTCCCCAGGGTACCAAGTGGCAGTCTGAGGAGTCATCTTAGTGTGATGTTGAATGGCCAGAGTGAAAATTTGATTGTGGACTTTCACAGAAATCTGCTTAACTTTTTTCCTACCGGCTTCTTGCAAAATTTCCTCATGTGAAGTAATCTTTTCCTTTCCAGCATCTCTGAAAACACAAGCTGACTACAGCCTTGCTTGTTTTCACTGATTACTCACAGAGTCTCTGATGCTTTTGCTTTGTTTTACCTTAAAATCCCACTTGCTTGAGTCCCAGTTTTGATGTTTGGCTTACTCTGTGTTCCTGGATTTTAAAATGATTGAAAACCCAGTGGATCTGACACCACAGCTGTTAATGGCAAATTAAGCAAATCTCAGTTGTACTCTTTCCTTGAGCCTCAGCCGTGACTTCAAAGAGTAAGGGTTAACAATATAGAGACTAGCTAAAAATAATACATTTCTATATTCTTTCATCAAATCTCTACTCTAGACCCTGCACTTTTATGTCAAAGAAGCTCCCCTGCTTGTTTCCTGACTTTAATATTTTACAGACTTTTAAAGAAGATAAAATGAAGCCCAAGAAGAGAATCAAATACTGTCACAGTAAATGAGTAGACTTGGGTTTAATTCTTTGCAGCTGTTTTCTTTTGTGATCTTGGGCAAGTAGTTTCTCCTTCTCTGTCTCTCTCTCTCTCTCTGGTATATTTATCTTTAACTGAGGACACAGAACAAAGGGAACTTTCTTATTCTCCTGGAGATGCATTATTTTAAATACTATAAAAGACAATGGAGAGCTCAGACAGTAAAGCAAGGGGATTGTGTTCAATACAATAGAGGAAAAAAACCAAAACAAAGCCACTCTGAGGCTCCTGACTTAAGGCTGGATTGTTTAAATGTTTCTATCAATTTGATGTGCCCTCTGTGAACATGGGAAATGAGGACACCAACAACATTTGCACCTTACTGGGTAGAGATCGGAGCTCTGCTGCCACCTCAAACCTTGGTCTCACTTTTACAAATGTCTTCTCAACTATTAATCTCTAATGTTGAGAAAGACTGTAGGAAACACACCCACCTGTGAAATGGAAGTTTAGGATGAACTACCTTTTGTTGTTGCTGTTATTAAAATAGAAAATAAGTTACTTAATGCTCTTGTCCTACTTGAGTTTTGTGGCTAGATTGCTACAGCTAGGGCTTATTAACACATTTAACCAACCTTGAAAAGGAGATGAGTAAATCAGCAAGGGAATGGCACATCATATTGATCTCCCATAACTATCAAGATTGTCCACAAATGGTGCTGACTGACACTTTGGATTTGATAAACTTCAGGCAGAAGCAGCCTGGAAGGAGGGAATTTCCCTGCAACACCTAGACAAAACAGCCACCTTACAGAAAAACTGCTGGCTGATAGTGCTGTCATCAGATGAATGTCTGCTTTATTGTCAGTTTCTTCTTCTTCTTCTTCTTCTTTTTTTTTTTTTTTAATCCCCTTGTTCTTGGGGAACACTCTTCAGGCTTTTTGGGACAAGGTAATATCTGTATTTCTGTACTTGTAAAAACTTCAGGTGCCTGACTTTGCTCTTTTGACACACATGGAAATGTGCAAGTGGAAAAACTCATGAATTTGTGGGCAGTAATTCTGCATGTAGAAGCTTTGTATCAGACTCTGGCTGCCTTGTGGTCTGTGAAACCTCTTTGAGCAGTGGGCCACCTGTGAAGTAGTGGGTGTTACTGAAGTAAGAGAAGATCATGGTGATGGGGTTAGAGCAAGGAAATGACCACAGTGTGGGGGATGTAGTGTGAAAGAAGAAAATAGAAATATACCTCCAAAGGCTGGGGAGGAAATGGTAGCACGTGTCAGTATTTTGTTGCATTAATAAAGGATTATTTTGTATTTACATTTTGGGTTACTAAGCCATGCTATAAATGCATAGACAGCCAGATCAGAAAATGCATTGCTGAGGGAAGTGATATGCCTCATTCCATTCCTAGCAACAAAGACCAGAGTCATCTGGAGCATATTCATGGCCTGCATTGATTCCAGTGTGATGCCAAACAAAGGGCAAACAGGACTAATTGGTCATCATGGGACTTCCTTGTATGAAAAAGGCTCTCAAAAGGTTCAGAAGTGACAGTACCTTAATGGCAGCAGACTGTCTAGCAGGCAGTGTTTGTATTTGAGCGGAAGGACTAAAGGGACACAGGTCTGTCATCTTCCTTGGCTGTGTGATTGGGCTGGCCTCTCCCTGAGGAGTGACCTCAGCCCTGCAGACCTGTGAGCCAGCGTGTCCCCACGCTGTCCCCCTGTGGCTGCAGTCACAGGGAACACCAGCTCAGCTGAACAGAGAGAGACCTCTTGGGAGGGTGCTCTCCCTGGGTGCTGGATTGTGGATTTCACTCCTTCTGGTTGTGCTCCAAGCCACACTCAGCAGACTGGCTCACCATCAGTCTTCCTTTTCCTTACCAGGGCCTGGGGAAGTTCCTATCCTTATTTGTTTCAGATCATTAACTTGCTTCTTTTCCCCTCGGGGCCTTTGACAGGTGCCTTGTGTGATGCAGAGACGATCACTCACTTTATGTCAGTGATCTCCTGAGATGTCGATGGCAATGTTTGAACTTCCCTGCTACAGCAATGAAACTCCAGGAGATGCATTTGAGCAAGGAGATCTCCCATGCCAGAACATTTGTCTGGACACGTCATGTAGTGACAGAAAGAAATACATTGGGATAGGGGAATAAGCAAAGGAGTTCACTTCACACTTGCTTATTATATGGTGAGCTGCTGCAGGTAGAAAGAGTCCCTGTGGTATTTTTTGCATCAAACAAATGTTGAGTATTGTGAAGAGCGCTATCTGGCAAGAAATCCTACCCACACGTTTCTGGGCAATCGAATGGGAGGATGTGGTTTGCACCATGCTGAACACAGGGCTACAGTTTGTACATCCCTCTAAACAACCTGAAAATGTGAGGTCTCTACTATTTAAAACTAGCTTGTCTTAAGGGTGTCTGAATATCTGTGTAATTATAGCAATATTCCACAGCAGAAGGGAATGAGATGGGATCATACTGCCACTGTGTATTCCCTTGGAAATGCAGCATGTATAACTGTAACTGGCCTCACAGTTGTTATGAAGGATTTGGATTGGTTTTATTTAATCCTTGGTTTTGTTTTTTCCTCTCCCCCTTAGAATCCAAAAAAACTTGGAAAGAAATTTCCAGATCTTTTGAAGTTTTTCCTGTGTGTTCTTTTTTTTTTTGTTTATGTTTTGTTTATTTTGTGTCTGTATGAAAGTGAAGAAAGCATATAGGACAGGAAAAAAAGAGATGCTGACAGAAGCACAGGAGTCAGAAAATCTGTCATAATTTTTCTTTCTTTGCTTTGCATAGCAGCTCAAGTGCTTCTGTGGTTTTTGTGCTGCCTAAATTAAAAAAAAAGAAGAAAAATAAAATTCAAGCTGCAAGTGAATTGCATAAATCACTTTTCCAGAAACAGGAATAGAATTGGACAGCTGACAGGAGCCAACTGAAGCACTTGGGTATAAATCAGTGGCCAGGCAATGCAAGAGAGACAATTTCTTAACATGAAAAATGCCAGGGGAATTAGAAAGGGCCCTTTCAGTTCCCGAGTTCTTCTCTTGCTCAGAAAAAAAATCTGCCATCATGAATCCCTTTTATTTGGTAATTTATAACTCTGAAAAGGATTGTTTGTGACACTTTGGTTTTATGTTGGTGTACAAATATTTGTGTGTCCTATATGTGTTTCTTTGCGTACTTGTTCTGGTCTCAGTGGAGACTTTAAAGCTCCTCTCCTCAGTACCCAGAGTCTGCATTGATGTACTGCTGCCCAGTCTGCCACCAAATGCAGACATGCTGTTGATGGAACTTCACAGAAAATGTATGATGACCATATGACTTCAATTATTCACAATTCAGAACGATTTTTCTTTCCTAGAATGCAATTCCAGTTGCTGACCAACTTAAAATTTCAAAGCATAATCCTCCACTGCCCTATGCCTTGCTTTGCCCTTGTGCAGTATGAGAGAGGGGCTACAGATTTTGGAAATGAGGAAGTTTTGTCCACTTTACACAGTCCACTGCAACAGAAAAAGGTGTAAAGAGCAACTGTGGAAAAAAAAAAATCTTGTTACCTTGTCTGGTAACCACAAACAAGTCCAAATGGAAACCAGTTATTATAATTAATGTCATTACTGTAAAGAGAGAGGTAAGGGGCTATTTCTGTAGTGCTTAGTATTGTTCATGGCTACTTAGAGTTAAATCCTGAAATAAACCAAATAACACATCAGAAAGAAATAACTTCTCTAGAAACCACCTTAGAAACTTCTACCTGTCACTGAGGCCTTTACTATGTGCTATCAGCTCCCCTGATCTCTGATTTGTAATTTTTCTCCCCTATGTACATTTTCCAGCTGCATAGGTGTTTCTGCACACCATTTCAAAAGACAGTCTTTTCTGACTTTTGCTTGGGAGGTAGTACAAACACTGCTGAGCTCCCCAGACTTGCCAACCTTACTTGGAATGCCCTGGAGTCTCATTCAGCTCACAAAATCTTATTACCTCAGTCTTGAAGCAGCCATGAGAGGGAGCAAATGTTATGTTCCTTTTCTTGGAAACTTCCATTTCCTCTGGCACTTGAGTGTCCCAGGAGCCTCATGCTACAGAAGTATTAACCCAGAGGAAAGCTATACTGCAGCTCCCTTGGTCACCAACCCAGCCTTCAGCCTGCTCTGTGCTCAGTGGCTCCTGTTGGGTTATTGTCCCAGTAATGGTTCCTAATGTGAATCAACCTTTCCCTGAATTTTTTCTTCGTGTGTGTGGTGCACCAAGTCTCTAAATGGGCAGACACCGGGGTGCATCAGGAAAAGCAGCACTGGCCTGTCAAGGGAGATGATTGTTCTGCTCTGCTCTGCACTGGTGTGGCCTTACCTCCAGTCCTGAGGGCATTTTTGTGTGCCATGATACAAAAAGGACATGAAGCCATTAGAGAGTATCCAAAGGAGTCCATGAGGATGGTGAAGGGACAGGAGGGGAAGCCTTATGATGAATGGATGAGGCCACTTGGTCTGTTCAGCCTGGAGAAGAGGAGACTTCATTGCTGTTTTCAACATCCTCATAAGGGGAAGCGGAGGGGCTGAAATAGCTCTCTTCTCCCTGGCGTCCAGCCCTGAGGGAATGGCAGGGAGCTGTGTCGAGGATACATTTTCCTGGATATCAGGAAAATGTTCTTCACCCAGTGCTGTGCACTGGAACAGGTTCCTCGGGGAAGTGGTTGCAGACCCAGTCCTGCCAGAGTTCAAGTGCTTGGAGAAAGCTCTTGGGCACATGGTGTGATTGTTGGGATGTGCAGGGCCAGGGGTTGGACTCGATGATCCTTGTGGTTCCTTTATAACTCAGGGTATTTTCAGATTCTCTGATATACCCTACTGAATTTGGGGGGTGCAGGTAGACATGGGGATTCTGAGAATCTTGCTGGGAGCGTGGGATCCCATGCTGACTGTCTGCCAAATTGCTGGCATGTTTCTTCTGCCGGGTGCTGACCCTCACGCTAGGGATGCGCGGCACGGGTGCCGTGCTGGGGACACAGGCAGCGGGGCTTGGCTGCCAGCCGAGCTCACCCCGACCAGGGAGGTGTGTGGGGACGGCAGCCGGGGTTGTGACGGCGGGGATGTCCCCGGGCTGCGCGGGCAGGGAGCGGGAACTGGGCCGGGGCCGCTGCCGGGCCCAAGTGCCGCTAGAGGGACCCGCCCGCCCGGGAAAAGGCTCCGCGTCCCCGGCACATCACATCCCCCGGCACATCCCTGGGCCTGCAGCGGCTCCAGGGGCCTGGTACGCGAGAACAGCCCCAGATCCCTCCCGTTCCTTCTTTCCCAACCCCCTGGTTGTGTACTCGTCGCTTCTTGCCCCCTCACGAAGCGTCCGAGGCCTGAGGCGAAGCTGCTCTGTCCTTGTGAGAACGCAGCCCTCGGTGAGAGCCTGTTCCTTCCTTCTTCTCCCTGGCACCCTTTTCATCTGGGCTGTGTTTCCCTGTCTGCACCTGAGTCAATAATCCCTCGCTCCTTTTTTGGTTTTTCTTGTACAGCTGAGGATGAAAGAAGGCAAAGCAGGTTATCATTTCACTGCCTTCCTTGTTCCCCTGGAGGATCTTTAAACGAGAGCTCTTCAACCCAAGTATACAAAATAAGTCAAACGTGCTACTGAAATAACTTTTTCGCTTCCCTCACAGTGTGCTGTGAGTGAGAAGAGAGCGTGGAGTGGTGGTGAATAGAAAGGGTGGTTTAGGAGCGTCGCTTGATTTATTTTCTCTTAAATCTAGACTGCTTCCTTCTATTTCTATTTTATGCTCTATTTGCAGGTTTAGAGCTTGGAGGGTGTTTCAGCTGCTCTTTGTTATTCTTGTCCAGTCAAGTGAAAGAGAGGAGTGGTGGAGTAAATTGTGATGGAGTGCTTTAACACCACGTTCAGTGAGCTGGAGACACAGGTGAAGGCCAGGCTGGCAGAGGCTGGGGAGGATTGGCATACACTGGGGTATTTAACAAGGAGAAGCAGGAAATGTGCTAGTGGTTTGACTGTATCAGTTGTATTTCTGAAATATAAAGCAAGCTGAGCATCTACCCCTGTCATGTCTAAAGCAAGGGACTAAGTCTCCATCCAGCTCTCCAGGTACTTGAAGTGGCTTTTGAGAAGGTGGGAGGGCATTGGAATGTAGATAAGATTTTAAGATATCCTTTCTTACTACTATTTTTTTTTTCTCTCTGCTGTTTGTACCCCTCAAGATCTCAGTACTTGCAGCTCCCCAGCCTCGCTGGCTGTGCATGGCTGGTGCTGACCAGAACTGTCACAGCAGTCTGGGAGAAGGATATCACATGTGCTCTGCTGTGCAGGGCTGTACTGACCCTGTGTGGGATGGAGGTGGCAAAACCTCCTCCTCTCCCTCTCTCAGCTCTGGGAGGTGCCAGGCAGCTCCAAAGTGAACTGGCACTTCTGTTAGCTGGATCTGAGCTGTGATGGGTTCAAGCGAGTTTATTTCAAGGCTGCCTGGCTCTATAAGGAAAAAACTTCTCTGTCTTTGTGTCTCCCTGTTCTCCTCCTTCCCCTTTCTTATTTATTTTGCCCCACAGCTCTCATTTTCATCCCTCAGACAGTAGTGTGTGATTCCTTGTGCAGTTAACAAAGGAACCCCTCTTCTCCCCTCCCCTCCTTTCCCTTCTCCTCCTCTCCTCTCCTCTCTTCCACCCCAGGACCTCAGGATGAGGTGCTGGCTGCCTATTTCCCTTAGCTTTTGGTTTTTTAACTGTAAAAATGACATAAGACCTACCTGAGATAATTAATTAATTAGTATTTCTTCCACTTCTTCTTTTCTTCTTTGAAAACTGGATGAAAGAAATTCTTGTCAAAATGCAGGAGGCCATCAATGAAAGAAGTTAGAAACAATCCAATAGTAACATAACTTATCTTTATGTGTGTGGAAAATGAAGTCATGTTTACCTGTTTTACATATATCTTGTGTGGGAAAGTGTTTTGGGTTCAAAATGACTGCAGTTTAGTGGCTCTTGAAGTAGATGTAGAAGACAAATCCCCAACCTGAAAATACTTAGCTTGAATTTTTCTTATCTTAAATTCCAGTATTTTTGCATATACCTAAGCTGATTGATCACCTCAAGCTTTGGAGCTGAACTTTTTGGTGTCAGGGAATGCAAGCCCTGTATTGATCAGAGCTGTTGAGGTAATCCAACACTGATTTGCTAATCACTGGCTTTCTCCTTGAAGGGATCTCTTTTTGTGCCTGGCTGGGGAGCAGTGCTGCTCTGTGTTGGGCCTACCTCACCATGAATCAGTTCAGGCTGTCTCCAAAGTAATGGATGAATGTGAAAGATTTTTTTTCTGTTGCTGTGGATGCAGGCACAGCTTTGCTGCTGCTGGTTAGTGGTGTGTGTTTGTGGGGCAACTATCTTCCCGTGACTGCCAGACTAGAAATAACTGGAGTGCAAACTGGCTGATTCCTTATTTTGTGGCTGTGGACTGTTTCATGCAGCTTTGTACTGTGAAAGATGGGAAACCAGGCTTAGCCAAGAGTGAGTTGCTTAGCAGACGCTTGCTGTCATACAAATTAGCCACAGCTTTTGCATCTTGGAGTGCTGCCAGCACAGAACCAGCTATTGCATTAAATGTCTACCACTAGTCATGATCTAAACCAAAAGTGAGAAGATTAATTGCTCTCCCAGCATTACCTTAGCAGTTAGCACTTTTTGTGGTGTTAAATGTGTTTTTCATCTTTAAACCCAAACCATGAAATAGAGCTCCAAGTTTCAAATAAATGGGTGTACAGGAAGAAAGGAAAAGGCTTAATTTAGTGAGGGGAAAATATCATCCACGTATAGAAGGTATCTTGCTTTAAAGTGGAAAGAGAGGCTAGTTTTTATTAGTGCTGCCCATCTGGTGCATAGTAATGCATAACTCCAAAACTATTTAAAAATAATTTTAGGCCTATATAATATATATATTATAGTGTTATACTATAAACAAGAGTAGGTACAATTGATTTGAGCTATTAGTGGATAAAAAGGAATAGCATCTGATAAGCAGCATCTTTGACTTTACTCTGCCCCAAGCAGGATTTTAAATTCATAATTTTGCTAATGTACTTTGACTAATGAAACACAGTACAGCTTCCTTGCTTGGAAATACTCCCTTCTGAAATTTTCCTGAGTTGCAGAGTTCTTACTTAAGAAGTAACTCACTTGAATGTGAAGTCAACAACTGAAATTTATGAAACTCATACTTTGGTAAGTTAAGATAGAAAGTAAGGATATAAAGTTGCTTTCAGTCACTGGTGTCCATTATGAATGGGGGATTTGACACCAGAAAAGCTGTTTTGAATTTGGTTGGTAACCTTGGCTGTTCACAGCCCTTGCTGCTGACTTCTGTTTGTTCAGTTCTCTGTAATCTTTCCTCTTAGCCAAGATCAGTATCATCAAACCTTTAATTTTTTCTTTATGATGGCTAGAAATGCTAAATCAAAAAACCATTTATATTTCTTTTAGGGGTTTAGCTTTTCTGGTTGAAATAAGTGAAATAAGAAATTTGACCCTGATTCTCCAGAAGACAATGAAAAATTTGAAAAAAACCCCTGGTTTAATAATTTCAGGATTTCACAGGGGAGGAGATACCAACATCTTGCTGGTAATTTTTAGCAGTTCTGCTATTGGTAGTACTGTCTCTGTAGTAGGATTGACACAAGTGTTAGGGTCCTTCTTAATCTTTACAGGGCTGCTACAAGGGTTTTCTCTCAATTTCTTGCAGGATTTACTCTTTGGTGTGCAGAGTTCAAAAAGGCCCCCCCCCCCTTTTTTTTTTCTTTTTTTTTTTTCCGGCTGCAGCTACAGAGTGATTTTGTTTCTCTTCTGCGAGGGGAATCTGACGTGTGAAGGTCGAGTAGTAACGTGTACTTGCCTAGAAATAATGTGCTGAGTTTGTAACTACTGGAGAAAATAATTTGGCACGGAGCTATTTCGGTGCACCTCCCCGGCACCGAGAACAATCAGGCACCAGCTGAAGGCAGCGGCTGCCAAAAGCGCATTTGGATGAGGTGGGTGTTCCTGGGTGGTACAGTCATGCGTTAACAAGTGTGACTGCATCACTGAAACAAGTGTGTTTTTGTGTCCCCAAGCTCTCTGCAGGGGCATGCCACCCTCAGGAGGAAAGGACACCAAATAAAGCATCTGGCAGGGAGGAAAGGCAAAGAAATGAGTACAGCTTAACCAGGTGTATCTAACTGCTTGTTGTCAGTAAAAACCATCCACCTGAGCTGGATATCGTGTTCACAGGTGCTTCAGGAGCCATTCGCTGGGAAAGCTGAAGTGGGAGTGGGTCAGTGCTCCAAATCCAGTTCTCTGGGTGTTGGGAGAAATCTAAACTGCTGATGGGTGGGCAGCAAACAGCAACGGGGAGGGCAGCTGCAGCAGGGATAGGGACCCAGGAAGCTCTGTGCAAACTCTGGAGGAGATCTAAACCCTTTCCCTGAAATACACACACGAAGTCTTCTGACAGAGATGGGGAAACCAGACACAATTTTTTCTCTTTGCTCAGATTGAAGTCTCACGGGGTACAGAGCTACTTGCAAAAAATCTTAGCAATCCAGTGTATAAAATCTTGCTCCATCGTGCTCCTTGAACCTGATGCTAAGGTCCAGTGGAAGCCTGTGTGCCTCACGGGGAGGGAAAGCAGCATCCTGCAGACATCTTAACCTTTATGTGTTTTGAAAGGGCAGTTCATGTGTTTTTTCTGGACACATCACATGCATGGGTAACTGCTAGAGATGAAATGATGCTGTGTGGGGAAGTGTTTGGCACAGTGGGTTCTGTGAGGGAGCGAGTGATGAGTCGCAGTCAGACACCAAGAAATGATGGTCCACAAGCCGCAAGTGCTTTTTTAATGGAATAACTGCCCACTTGTTAGATCAGATTTCTTGTAGCTGCCTCTCCCACCGCTGTGTTGAAGGGTGAGCAGATACAGCTCAGTGAAAACGATACAAAAGAAACCACCCTGCATCTTGAGAAATGTTTAGCAGCTTAATTAGTTTCAGAGTATAATACTGTTAACAGTGCATAAATGACAGCTATTTTCTGTTTATCTACATATGGTTCCTTCTTTGAGCTTCACCCATTATTATTTAAATGAGTATTTTAAGTATCTTTTCTCCTGAAAAGCAGCCCCTATTTTCCCTTCCAATTTGATTTCACAAGATATTGTCAAACATCTTACGAGTAAGAGGATAAACAATATAGTCTGTATTCCAGCAGCCATAAAGGGAGAGGCAGGAGGACAGGAATGGATTCCCCCAGACACCCAGTGTTACGAGTCAGGAAATGTGGGAAACAGAGGTCTTCAATATCGAATGTTTTTGTGGGGTTTTCTGTGCTTCCTCCTGCTTATCTGCTAATCCTTTAAAAAAGCTAAATTTCGTGTCTCTTTCTGGAGACAGCAGAGCACAGCTGATGCTTAGAGCAATTTTTCCTCTCAGCATAATGCAGCCGTGGCTGAGGTCATGGGGGCTATGACTGCAATGGTAATAAAGTGTGCTCACTTGCACTGAGCATGAGCCAATTCCACCCTGCCACATGCCAGTATCTTCAGAATTTAGCTGTGCCACTGCTGTGCTAGAGCTCCATGGTATGACAAGTGAGCTTTCCATTAGATTCCTGGCTGCATTAAAATCAGCTGCAAAGCAAATGCACCATTTCTGGTAATTTTGAATGGCGTTTCATTTGGACCTTGATGTGAAAGCAGAATACAGTAAATTGCAAGTGACAGAAACAAATTAGTTCAATACCTCAGGTTTCAAACCTTGTCTTCTTGCAGGAAACCCTTTGTACAGCTGTTGTGTCAGCTGGTAGCCAGTGGGGAAAATACAAAAATTATTACAAAATCCAGAGTTTGTAATACAAGGGAGGGAGAGGGGGAGAGAGAAACAAGAATGATTACTTTTTACTGGTGGTTTTCTTTTTTTTGTCTAATGCAAACCACTGAACCTCTCTTGGAAGAACAACTGCAAGGGCCAGTGATACCTTTCTCCACCTAAAGATGAGCATGCTGCTGTCATGTCTCAGTTCCTTTGTGGTGTCCCTAACCTGGTGGCCCAGGTGCCAAACTGGAGCACCTTTGCAGGAGATTGCTGCTGCTGACAGTGGGGTTTGTAGTCCCTGTAAGGCTCCTCAAGTCCCTATTCCAGCGAGGCAGCACCGAGTGTCTGACAAAGAATTTGAAGCTGGGCTCTTAGAGATATGGCCTGATTCTGTCCTGAAAAGTGCACCTATCCCTGGGCTTTGGTGTGGCTCTTAACAACTCCATGGCTTGGCATCTAGAGCATGTCAGTCAGAATTGGCCAAGCTGCCATCTTTTAGGCCTTGGAAAGGATTTGTTCATAGAGGTCATCTTTGATTAAATAAGTTAGGGCTGGCTGGAGTTCCTGTAATGCCTTTTTAACTCTGCTGGGAACAGGGATATGGATGGATGCTCTGGGGGAAGGAGGGGTTTGGAGGTGAGCTTCCCAGTGAGCACCTCAGAGGATCCCCTGCCCAGGTGTGCAGTGCATACTGGAGTCACTCCCTCTGCCCTTGCTGCAGAAGCTGCTGCACAGCCTGTTCTGGAGACCCAGACATGCTGCCAGCACTGTGGTGCTTTCTCTTGCTTGGAAAGAGGGAGCACAGCCCCAGTGCTTGGGGCAGTCAAGAAAAGGCTCGGGGGGCATCAGGCTTCTGAGGATGGGGGGCTGAACATGCTGAGCTGGAGCTGTCAACCCCAGTTCTTCAAACCTCACTAAGCTGCCCTTCATCAGCAGTGCTCAGCCATGGCATGATCTGTGGATGGGTTTGGTGCTGCAGGTTACAGGCTCCGTGCCTGGCTAGGTGTGAGGACATGGAGAAAGGGGTGTCTCATGCTTCTCTCCCTTCTAATATCTCCACAAGGAGAACCAGCTGCTCTTTATGAGATTTCCTTCCCCAGTTCCCACAAAAGCAGTGTCTCAGAGCACTGGGCACTGTGTACCCAGCTCACTGGAGGTGTCCCAGATGTTTGGCTATTTCCCTTGGGGTTATGCTCACATCTGCTGCAGGTGTGCAGTGGCAGAGGGCTCCCAACACTGGCTTGTGATGAAACTGGTACCCATGAGAGGCCCTTGCCTGCTGCTGGGGTGCTGTGTAACATGGGGAAGTCCCTGGATGAACAGGGCAGGGCTGCAGCTCACTCAGCTGACTGACAGGATGATGGTAGATATATTTAAAGATACTACCCCTGGCTGTGAGTGGCTTGGCTGTATGCTGCAGGCCTGTGCCAGACTGTTAAAATCATGTCATTCCATGGTATATTTTCTATCTTATATCAGTAGGGTTCAAACCATGTGTGTTGTTTTACTTAACATTTCACTGATGACTGAGGGTTACTTTTAAAAAAGTTTTGTTTCTTTGTCTACTTCAAGTGCATATTTCCTTCATATTTAAGGTAATACTAATACCTTAAGTGTCAAGCTGGGCAGCTGTGCAAATCCCAGCTGGATCAGAGGCACGATATGCTACCTCTTTTCTAGAGCAAAACCAATCCCAGATGATCCATCTGTTTAAAACTTGGGCAATTAATTCTCCCAATATTACCTATACAAAAAAAGTCATTATAATGTAAATGCAGAGTCCTGGTGCTTTGCCTTAAATACAACAAATGCCATCTCAGTTATATAAATTTATACAGGTTAAAAAACAATGACTATGTTCTCCTTATATGAACAAAAGCTCTTAAAGGTATTGCCCACATCGTACAAGCTTCTGGAACGCTTTCTTGAAATCTTCATTAAAGATTGTGTAGATTAAAGGGTTAATAAGGGAGTTTATATATCCCAGCCACGCTAGGAAATTAGACATGTCTTCTGAGATGTGACATGTTTCACAGGTATTAACAACTACTTCTTTTACAAAAAATGGGAGCCAGCAGATCACAAAAGCCCCCAAGATCAAACCCAGCGTTGTTGCTGCCTTTCTCTCTCTTGTGCTGGAAATTCTCTGTTTTTTCCAGGACTTCTCGTGCTTAGATTCAGACCTGGGGCTTCGTAGGGTGATGTTGATTTTATCGGAGTTCACCAGGGGATCTGAGGTCTTCTCTGTTGTGCTGGGCATTGAAGCTGATTTGGTGCTTCTTTCACCTGCATCCAAAAGGACTTGTCCATTCACCCCCTCCTCCCTCACGATCCGGCTGACGCTTCTCCTGTGAAAAGTCTTTGCTGCTTTGTAGATCTTGTAGTAAAGGATCAGGATCAAGGCCAGCGGGATGTAGAAGGCGCCGAACGTGGAATAGATGGTGGAAACAATGTGGTCGTGTTTGATGATGCACTCGTCCTCCCTGCTGGTGGTCTGGTGCCTCCAAAACAAAGGTGGCATGGAGATAAAAATGGATATGATCCATACAACTGCTATCATGATGCCAGCGTGCTTAGGTGTCCTTTTCCGGGCATATTCCACGGCATCTGTGATCGCTCTGTACCGGTCCAAAGCAATGGCGGAGAGGTGCAGGATGGAGCAAGTGCAGCACGTGATGTCCACGCTCAGCCAAATGTCACACACCACCTGGCCCATGATCCAGGTCTCCTTTACGATGTAGACAATGCTGAAGGGCATCACCAGGACTGCCACAAGGAAGTCAGTCACTGCAAGAGAGCAGATTAGATAGTTGGCGGGGTGGTGGAGCTTCCTTGTCACAATTATTGCAGTCATCACCAGAGAATTGATGGCCGTTGTCATTAGAGCAAGGACAGACAGAGTAATGGAAATGAGAATCTTGGATGTCGCCCATTTGAAGGGTTCTTCTGACGTACTGTTTTGTTCAGTTGAGTTTAGCAAATCCATGTTCCCTTTCAAAGATGATCTTTACCTGTAGCTGTTACCTGTTGGAAAAATAAAAACATTCAGATAATACACCCTTGATTTTTGTCCTCTTAAGAGACTGTGGGCCCCAAGATTACAAGAACTTCAGACTTATTCTTTGAAATTATTCTGGCTCCAAACTCCAGCCTGGTTCTTCGAGTGGCTAAAAATACTTACTTCCCCTCCAGCTAAAAATACTTATTCTGGATGCTTTGTAGAGGAGTCCTGAAACCGTTTAAATGTGAACAACCTCATCCTAAAGTAAGCACTAATACCACTTTTAGGCTCATGCTGTCTGCTCCACTAAGCAATGCAATGACTGCTGAAAACATTAATCCAGCAGGCATAATGCTTATTTTCCCCATATAAACTCATTTCCCCCCATCAATAAGTGACTCATTCCTCATGTATTAGCTAAACATGCGCTTTCTTAACTGGGACATAGTTTTGAAGAGAAAAACAGAAATGTGAAACATTGTCGTAAAAACAGAAGAAAAAAACTGCGTGGTGAAGGTGTCATTTTAGGGCTTTCTCTTACACAGCTCTAAAATGAAACAGATAAATATGTTTTAAAAATTCAAATGGTTGACTTATTGTCAACCTGAAATATAGTATATAGGTTAAAATCCTTAGAACATCTCTACTTTTTCTCAAATTTTGTTGTTCTGTGGTTTCTTCTGAAGAAAACTGCAGAAAACTTGGATGCTATTTGTTCTGCTAATGACTCTCTCTGTGGAAAGAGCCTAATGCCCCCTATGACTCTGCAGGAAGAAAAATACTGGGGAATACTGATGAAATAAGTTCTTGGTTGTGTTCTGGGATGTGCACTCTTCTCTCTTAGCAAGAAGAGTTTCTGAATACCCTGCAGAGTGCAGCTGCATTGGAGTTTTCAGCTTCTACTGTGAGTGACAAGCTCTATTCCAAAGAGGATCAGGTTTAATCCTTTTGTGAGTGCTGACCTGCAATTTCTTGGGTAAGATCTACTTGATGAACACCCAAGTGGGGTTTTCTCTGACAGATTTTTGAGTGTAGTGAGTGGGTTACACTTGTTCTACATTGGATGCCACATGTAGGGAAATATGTGAAATAAGTGAATAGTTTTTCTTTCAGATATTTGGTCTCATTAACATAACTAGAGATTTTTGATATTATGCTGGAGTGACTGAAAAAGAATCTCATTTACTCTTTATAACCTTGGACCAACTCCCTAACTTAGTTTGATATTCTAACCTGGGAAATGTATTTTATATGCTGCTGACTTACCTTTACTTAAAAGAAGCTTCTTTAGCACTGGTTGACCAACATTTAATTGAATAGAAGCAGAGGGAGTGGAAATGTGTTTTATGTGGTGATATTTACCAGTGCTGAGCAGATTCTTGTCCTGTGCATTAACTGATCACAACATATGTGTGCTTTCTGTGTTCCTTTCTCTGAACTTGAAATATACTTCACACACGTAAAAATAAATTATTCATCATGTCAATGTCACCTTAAAACCCTCTGAATCCACATTAAATGCTAGTTTGCAGATATTTTTTCTGTAGCTAGCTGCATTCTAGGGAAAGAATAGACACATATACCATTACCTAGGTGAATGTTCAACCTCTGCTAAACAGATCGTCCTTTTCAAGCTTGTATATATACATGAGGGAAAAAAAGTTTATTGGGAAAAACTAAGATATCTGTTGATACTCAGCAGCTGACCGTACTTTAAAACAGTTACTCATTATGGTTAATCACCTTATAAATTTCTAACTCTTCAGATATTAGTCCTTAATTGCAGGCAAGCAAGCAAAAAGCAATTTAGAGCTAATGAAAGCTGATTAATCGCTTTTGAAAGATTGTTCAGTTTGAGACCGTGGAGTAAGGAAGACAGGACAGGTAGATCTGAAAAAGTGACATACAGGAATAAGTAGTTTCCTTAGTGCTGCTGTGATTTGGTGGCTCTTTATAAGAAGCACAGTGGCAGAAATGTGCTGGCTTGCCACGTGCAGTGATCGTGCCTCTCTGTGTGGAGGCAGAGCCGTGCAGAGGCCTGTGCTGCTCAGGACTGCCAGTCACTAAATTTGGTGGCTTTTCTAGTCAAGTGAGGTAGGGATCCTTTTCTAACTGGTGGGAATTTGTGCAGCTTTACTGGGTGATCATTGATGAAAAAGATTGTTTTATAAATATGTGGAGTGGAAGCATTGGCAGTATTTAAGGATGGCTACTTCTTCCTCTTTTGGTGATGGCCAGAGTGACCTAATTCTGGATTTTTCCTTAAGTGGAACTCAGTTCAGTCAGTTGCCATCGCTGGCTTCTGTTCTCAGCAAGCAACCAACCCACTTTTAAAAGTATGAAGGATGATCCTGTAGACAGTGCACTGGATTAGGATGCAGGAGAGCTGGCCTCTGCCCCTCTGCTTTAGCCTTTCCTTGTCAATTTTTGAGCAAATTCATTTCACTGCTTCCGCTAATTCACTGTAAAACAAGAGTAATTCCCTGGAACTTTAGTTTGTTTATTTTTATTGTTTTTTCTTAGTAGCATGATTTATCTCTTGTGGAATGGGTTTGGCAGTGACTATTTTAAGGATGCAACTATTTTCAGAAGAATTACTACAGTCCAGGTGTTTGTAAGGCTACTTTTGTGGAGCTGGCAACTCAGTGCTCCTCTTGTAGAATCCATCAGCTTATCACTGATAACTCAAATTCCATGGCAGCTGCTCCAGCTGCAGGTGGAAATGTTGTCTTTTATTATTACCTTTTCAATACTCAGCTGTTGTTGGAAAACGCTGGAAAAACTTGAAGTTTTGATTGCATCACATTGTCCTGAATTTAAGACTGGCAAAAATGGTGTCTTGTACTTTATTATTTATTTATTATTATTAATGATTGTTGAACAAGAACTCTGTAAACAAAGGAAGCTGCTGTTCATCTAAAATAGCATGCCTCTTATCTTGGACACAGGAATATTATTATTTTTAAAGAATTAGCCACTTCTGCAAACCTTTCTTCCTTCCCTTCCAGATCTGACGTGTTAAGCTGACCTGAATGTAAGTACTTCCTTGTCTGTAAACACATGTATATATCATCTTACTGATCATGTTTAGAAAGCATAGTGAAAATGTCTGTGCAGCCTTATCACAAAAGTAAACATTGAATTTGTCTAGTGGCCACTCAAGGAAAATGGATGTTGTTGCTGTTTCAGTTTTTCCTGACCGTGTGTGTGTTCTTAAGTCCATTTGTGTCTTAGTCACCAATTTGTGACTAAGATTTACAAAATAACAGTACAATTGCTCTTGTTAAACAGCCTTAGTCTGCCCTTCCAGGTTTGGAAAACAGTACTACTCTGCCTTTGAAAACCTGGAAAATAATTAAAAATACTTTATCCTGGAAAAACAAGGCTGGGAGTGCCTTTGGGAAAGGCATCATCAGTCTGCTTTGGGATTTTGAATGTAGACTGAACTGCTAGAAATGTGCAGCTCTTGATTTTTGGGCCTGTTTCTTTTTTTTTTTTTTTAAATATTGCTTTAAGCATTGGCAGGGAGAATACTTGCTGCTTAGGGTTTAAGTACTGCTTTCAAATAGACGTTTTCTGTGTGTACTGGGAGGGGTGGGAGAAGGTGTTTGCTTTTTTTCCATGTGGGTTCATTAGCAAATTGTGTCTTAATTGAAAAAGAACAGTAACAGTAATCAGACAGCAAAATAAGCCAAGGATTGAATTTAGGGCATTTAAACTGCTACAGGCAGCAATAGCAGCCTTTGTGCTTTAGGTAAACATGAAGTTGTGCCAGGGGCAGAGAAAGCTCCTGCTTTTCCACCTTTCACCAGGCTTCAGCTGCTTTTGAAATGAAACACTTCACTTGCCAGCAGGAGTCCCTTGCTCTGTTGGCCACTCTGGCCTGCAAGCCAGTTGGAAAGGCCCAGCTTTCTTGTACTGTGCAAACTTATCCTGCAAACTTCTTTTCCTGATAAAAGGGAAGACTACACTTGTTTTCAGCTATGCTGTTTTTTAATCACCTGTTTCTGTATAGCCCAACCAGATCCTCACCGAAAGTAAGGCTAAAATAACCATAGAAGGATAAAGTAGTACCAGCTTTGCTTGGGATCTGAACTTTTTTTATGAGGCTTTATAAGCTCGTACAAATCCTTCCTAGCATGACTGTGTGTATTTAGATACTAACCAAGTGATGTACTAATGACAAATATCTTGATACATCATATTAAGTACAAGTAGAGGGAAATACTGCTGCTTTGGATTAAACAAATCCATTTAAGATGAGCTTGCACTTGGATCTGATAGGGGATGTGTACTTTGAGCTTGAACCCTGGTGTCCCAATGGAAGAGGAAGGGTAGATGGACACACTTGATTCCTGGTGTTCTTAAATCCTTTCCTGCCAATAACTCTTGCTAAGGCTCCTAAAACCACAGTGGATAGCTGAGACAAGGCAGGGAAGGTTTGGAAGGGAGGTTCCTTGCCAGCTGAAGGCTTGTGCAGCAAACCTGCCTTTCCTGGAATGCGAAGTAGCTGTCTGTCAGCAGATTGAAGTGCGAAGCAGAAATTACAAGGTTGCCAACTCTCCTTACCCAGTCTGCATTTCTGCATGCTTAAAATCTTTTTTTTCCCCTCTTTTCCCCCCACCACTGCAACTTAACTCAGAGGTGGAGTTATTTCCAGTTCTTAATCTGTCAGCAAATATTTGTATATGCATGCTGAAATAATGCTTTGGAGTCCCTTTTTGGGTGATACTGCCTCAGTCCACGGGACTGAGCACAGTCTGGACCTGAAATGTATTGGCAACTGGAGCAATATCTTAAAAGCTGCTTAGGTTTTGCTGTATGAGTCTCCACAAACAAGAGTTATTTGTAATTCCCAGTTGTAAAAGGTCACAACAGACCCAGAAACACACACGACAAATAACTGCAAAATCACAGATAAATCAATTGAACTAATATCAACTAAGGAGAATGTGGAATTCTGTCTCCCAAGCACGCCACAGGCAAATAAATGGGCTTTACAGCATGTCCTGAATACCAATATGACACATGAAAGAAACAGGCCTGAGTCCTGGAGACTAGGTAGACCTCCAGGTCTGAGCACAGGCACTCTGTTTCTTACAGAATGGTAAAGGAAAGTCCATTTCTGTGCCTTGAACCTGGATTTGGTGCTTTTCTTAGCTGTGTAAGTCTTAAAAGTGCTCCTGTTGGCAAAATGATGTGCTGCAGTAGGCTTTGTGTCAGGCACAACAAGGATTATGCTTGCTTTAATTTTCTGGGTGTCTCTTTAAATTCCTTCTGCCAGCAGAAATAATCCCAAATGGCTAAAATGACAGAAGTCTGATAGACTTAGCCATGAAAATTACCACCCCAAATGTCTGCTCTGTCGTATTATTGCTCCTGGAGCAAAACCAACAGAGGTAGGTAGTGCTTCAACTGAAGCAGCTGAAATGCAAAGTCTGAAGCCTTGCTCAAGCTGCCAGGGAAGGGGAATTTGTCCTCTGCCACTGGGTGCTGGCAAGAGAGATGCAAGCACCAACTCCAGCAGGACTGGAATGAAGACCATGCTCTCTGCTAAAAGGGAACCACTGGAATAGCTCTGTCCTCATCTCCCTGGTGTAATTAACTCACCTTCAAGTTTCCTACTGTGATTCCTTTGCCAGCTTCTCTGCTTGTGCCTCTAGGACTGCAGTGAAGTCCCAGGCTGCCTGTCAAGCCTGCCTGGAGGATTCCTCCCCTGGCTTGTTGTCATCATATCTGTAGCAGCCACTGCATCTGCTTATGTGGAAGAATGTGATGTTCAGAGGGTAATTATGCATTCCTTGCCGCTTTTAGCGTTGAAGTTAAGGGTTTGGCTTTCTGTCTCCTTTTGGAAAATTAGTCACTTGCCTGTGTTTGCTCTTTATTTCATGTCCCTCTGCCATCTGTTTTAATCTAGCTGAGGGGTGTGGGGGGGAGGGAAGGAGGAACAGCAAGAACACTGGATGATGGACTTGCTTATCTAACACATGACTCCCTAATTCAGCTTCAGTTTTTGGGTGGTCAGAGAGTGAACCTGTTAGGATTTGATCATTTTTTTGGCCAGAGAAAGAGAAAATTTAATTCCCCTAGTCGTAATTCTCCAGAAGAGATGTCAGTGATTTGTTTCTCTGATTCATTAGCTGAAGGGATTTGGTTTCCTCTCTTGTTTGAGGCTGGTCTGAATCCCTAGTCCAGACCTCCCAGAGTAGTGGCCTGGCTAGTTGTCTGTTGTGTTGTTTATGTTGTGGAAGAGCCCCAGAGGATCAGGCCCTGGACAATAGTGCCCATGGGAGCTGTTTCCTGCCCTCTCTTCTGCTGCTGATGTTCATAAATGCTGTGTAAATAAATAAATATATATGAGAAATAGTGTTTGAGCACCCCATCCCCCAGTGTGAGCTCCACACTGGGCAGAATTCGTGATGGCAACTGTTCTATACAAAATCCCATGTGACCACGTGGTCACCACCCTGTCCTTAGAGGCACATATCCCCTTGGACTTGGGGTTGGGATCTGAACTTGAAACCTCCAGAACATAGGTGGGCCACTCATTTCCTATCCCCCCTCTTTGGCATTCATCCTTTGTTTAGTTTGGATCTAACATGGCCTGTATTAGCGTTCCATTCAACCAAATTTTTCTGTATTAGGAAAAGATGCTTAAAATTTTTACTTTAGTCCTGTAGAAGAAAAGCAAGGTTCCTGTTTTATTTGAAGGTCTTTTTTTCTGTTTTGGTGAGTTTTTTTTTTTTTTTTTTTCCCCCCCCCTCCTTTGTTGTTGTTGTTGTTGTTTTTTGTTTAGCAGTGAAACAAAGAATTGACTAATCACCAATTTTAAATCTAATTTCTATAACTAGTTTCTTACTAGGCAGGAGTGGCTTGTTTTCATTGTTATCAACTAAATTTGTACCCAGGATTGAAAATGCAGAATGGCTTTGCTTGTGTTCAAAAAACTGCCTTTTCAGGTAGGGGCTTGAAACCTGTAGGGATCACAAAACAGTGCTGGAGCAAGGAATTGAGAGGCAGTTTTAGTTTGGTTGAACAGCCATAAAATGCAGCCTTGTTTCTCCCACTTCCCACTCATCCTTATGCTTTGAGGCCATGTGTTCTTTGACAGCCCTCTGAAAACACTTGTGTGTGCAGCTGTAAGTCCCAAACCTCCTTCACTGACAGATCTCCCTCTGAAACTCTTTTACAAGAAGGAAGTTCAGTAACAATACAATCAATATTTTCAAATGTGTGCCTGGAAAAGACCTCTATTTCAATCTATAATATAAGGAAACATAATTTTCAAACTATACCCTGGTCCAACGGTTGGGGATTTATTTTTCTGCTATGTGATCATCAGGACAGCTTTGAGGGAGAATTGGTCTCAGGAGAGTTTGCCAGAAGAGGAGTGAAGGTGATGTGTCCCTGTGCTCCTCTGCACCAGAGATTCTGTGTGTCACAAGAACAGCACAGGTCTGTGGCTGATCACTTACAGTCAGGAGAGATGGCAGAATTCACTTAATCTTTAATCTCATCTCTGTCTAGTTATTGGAGACTGATGCTATTTTAGATAATATTTGTCTTACTGCATCTTTCCCTGTGTCTTCCTCTGTACTTACTTTCACTGTGTCATTTGTCTTTGTTCTAGTCCTCACCTGATCATCTTGGAGACTGAAGGTCTTTCCCTCGATCTTATTATCCATGTGGCATGGGATAATCCTATCAGATATAAACTCTGCATTGGGTTTGCCCTAAACAGATCTTCTTTATCATTTCCTTTATCAGGACTAACTGAGACAATTCAGGCTATTTCTCCTGAATCATGTGGGTGTAGCCCTGGCCAAGAAGTACTTCAAGCAAAACAAACGAAACAGTCCTTAAGGCTGATGATTTTGGAATAGGGAGAGATATTAAGAGTATCAAACTTTTAGAGGAAATAGAACTCAAAATGGTTTGTGGGTTTTTGTGTTTGTTTGTTTGTTTTTTTCCCAGTCTCCATGGGAAAGACAGAGAGGAAAGCTGCCAGAAAAGCAGGAAGAGTTTGTGGAAAGCTTCCTCAAACTGATGCATCTGATTTTGCACAGGATTTTGTTGTGGAGGAATGTTTGGTTTTTGTCCTTCGGACAATGCTTTTCTTCCAGAGGATGCCAGGCTCCCTTGCCTTGATGACTTCTGCTTGCCTTGATGACTTGGCACTTATGTTGGATGCTGTTTGTCCAAAATTCAGATTCTGTGCCTTCAAACTTAGGTCTATACTAACCAGGATGTGATTTTTGCTATACTCTGCATGGGGTGCCACAGTCCTGGTGATACAATACAGAGAACTATTCTCTTACCTGCTTTCTCCTGCACAGAGACAGAGCATTAATATGGGCAGGTAACCAATCAGACTTTCCATGAGCACCACAGGATAACCAGGAAGTTCCCTTTTGCTACTTTCATGTGCTTTTCCAGTTGTGTGGAGGTTTTTTTGTTGCTTTTTTCCCCCTGTTTGTTTGTTTGGTTTTAATTATTTTTTTAGGGATTTAAATCCTAGCATTGACACAACTGAATATTTTAGCCAGAAGAATTATGTTCACTCAGTGAATTGGCATAAATGCTAATGGCAGAAAACCCATTTGTTCCACGGCTGTTTAAGCCATCTGTGTCTTGAGATCTGGGATGCAGCTATGCTGGCAAATCTTCTTTAGTCAAGATTGGGCTTTAGCTTTTCTCCTTTCCACTTTCCAGCTATGCTGCAGCTCCTGACCATGCCTTTCTCTTTACTTCAGTTTCTTATTGCTCTGCAATGTGATTCTCTTTAAAAGCACCAGTGTTAGGCAG
The DNA here is from genome assembly GCA_013400775.1 of Chaetops frenatus. NCBI lineage: Eukaryota > Metazoa > Chordata > Aves > Passeriformes > Picathartidae > Chaetops > Chaetops frenatus. Next base: position 839,121 of record VZTR01029538.1, on the reverse strand, counting down.
AGTAAGTCCTGGGACAGCCTGCATGAAATCAAGCTGTGGAGATAGGGGAGAGTACATCACATGGCAGAGTTGTGAGCAGTACTTGAGGAAGTGGAATGGCTGGCAAGGAGGGATGCTGGAGTAACCCCTGCTTAGTATTTGCATGTGTGTGTATCATCTGCTGCTGAATTGCATGGAAATGATACAAATACAGCAATTTATTTGAAGAACTAAGAGGCATCGAGCAGCGCATCTGCGCGGTGCCGTGCAAGTCAGCGTGTGGGGTTCCTGAGGTTTCTGGCAGGTTTCCCTGGCTCACTGAGTGTCTGCAGCACCGAGGATGAGAGGAAGGCAAACTGGAGCAGCTGCCACCAGCCCAGACTGGCAGCAGCTCTGGAAATACTTGTGCATGGTCAGGACTGGGAGCCCAGCAAAATCTCCCAAGATCTTGTTTTGGCAGAGTGGCTGTCTCAGTGGTCAGCTTCCATCAAAGCTTGCTGAATAATTCCTGGAAATATTCAGCCTTAGGTATATTTTTAGGGATACAACACTTTCCAGAAAGCTTGTAGCAGCAGGACAGTGTAAAAACTGTCCAAACACAGAAACAAGGATTTATCTTCCTTAGGAAGCTTCCTGGATCTGCCAGGTCTCTTATTGTAGATGCTGTGGTTATTAATTCAGCTCTTAAGCTCTCTAATGCTTTGTGAACTCATTTTCATTTCTGATAGGAAAATAACAGACTGTCACACACAACTTTTTTCCTTTGCATAATTCAGATGTAGTTGTGACACTTGACATGCAGCACAGATGACTGTGAGTGGCTCCTTAAAATTTAAACAGATGATTCAGAATTAGTTATGAAAACCAACCTTACAGTTGTCCCAGTAATTCAGTACAGATCATCATTGTCTAAGAAGGTAACCCAGCTTCAGTTGATCCCCAAAACTTCTCATTGATAAAGTAGCCAAAGAATCTTGAATGATAGCATAAGGAAGTATTTCAAAGTTTTTGTTTTTCCTGTTGTTGGTTTGTTTTTTTCCTTTGAGAATCTATTGATGTTGGCTTTCTAAGATCTTTTAAAGCATAACTTTGTGAGTATGAAAGCCTTCAGCAGTGTATAGAAATTTAGGTACAACTTTGTCCTAGGGATCCTTGTAGGCAGCACTTAGCTTTTCATTTCCTGAGTACAAAAAACCTATGCAGTTTCAAAAAAAGGGTTGGGCAAATCTGACTTTTAGATTTAGATTGTAAGCATAACATAAAGAGGAAATAATTCTAGCAGCTGATTTCTCCTTAAGTTGTATGCTGAGAAAATGAAATTTGTGGTTTTATATGATAAGAATGTTTCTTTGAAAACTTGGTGCATGCTTGCAATATATTTCAGTATATTTCACAGTGGCTGTCTAAAAAAAAGCTGACAGTACTTGTGCATGATAACATGAAATATTAGTTTGGTGGTGAAAAGAAGCATTAAACAGACTGTGTCTAATTGCCCAAATCCACAGAAGGCACATCAGTGCTCTGAACTGCTGCAGGAGAGTTCAGAAAACCTCCAGTGGATTCTCAGCAATTGTAGGCTTTCTATGGCCCCATTGCTTCTGAGAAAGATCAAGATTGTAAGATGTGCTTTCACATAATAACATGGTAAAAAGCAAGAGTAAAGGACAGAGGCAAATGGTTAAAGTGCTGATCTTCTGAGTCTGGAAGAGGCCTGGAAAAATCAAAGGTGAGACCTTGCTGCTGCACGATCTGGCTTGTTTGTTATACATGGGAACAACATTATGCCTAGCACTGCTGGAAATGCTGAATTCCTTTCCCTGGGTTGCTTACAGCCCTCCTGTCACATTGGGAAGCTGGAGGGTTTCCCTAGGGACTATAGCATGAAGAAGTATTTTTCTACCAGGAGATTGGAAAAGACCAAATTATAACTTCAAAGTTGTCTGCTCAAAAATGCTTTTTCAGTTTTAACATTTCAAGCTACGTAAATTTATGGAAAAAGACTTTTAACATTTTAACACCAATGTACCGTTGACAAGCAATGAGAACTGTAGTACAGGTTCTCACATTGTTTGCCCTTGTGTAGGTACACATGTATAATTTGCATCATATTTTCCCCCATCATTTCTCTATTTTCTATTTTAAGAAGTCATCATTGAAAACTACATTTCCTTAGTGTTCAAAATGCTTCCTTGCTCTTTGAAGCTGAAGAATGTTATAATGTTAACTCTCCTGGAAAGGAGCAATGAACAGATTCAGGCAAGTGCCCACTTCTCTATAATCCCTTGGGGTTTTTTTCCTCATTTCAATTTTTCCCACTTTTGGCCACTAAATGCTGACATTACATTCCGTGATTTTTTTTTTTTTCTTCTTTGTTTCTTGATTCATGATCTTCAGAATGCAACTAGTTCATATATATCAATTATTCCCCCTCCTAGTGCCATGAGTTACAGGCCTTCTTAGGGTAGGAAAGATAAAGGTGATTATGTATGCATACATTAAGAGGATTCCTTCTCTAATCAGTTGACCTGAGTATCTAAGGCTTCAAATGAGACTGAAGAGAAATAGCCAGGTATCAACTGTTGGAACAGCAAAAATGGATGTGGTTGCCAGTGTGTGAAGAAATTATATGTATTTTTACTTGGAAGTTCCACCTGTTTGTACTGGCTTGGCCCTGGGGATTTGAGGTTGAAAAGTTCCAACACCATTAGCTGCAGTTCCTGGCGCTGCTGTTATTGACCTCTACTGCAAGATTATTTTCCTTGCTGATAATTCAAATTGATTGTTTTAGACCCAGGCAAGCCATCACAGTATTTTCCACCTGCAAAGAGTTTATTTGAATTTTTGTTCTCTCTGTTTCTGATAATGCCTCCTAATGAAAAAAAAATAAAAATCATTATGTGCTAATGTAGGCCATGCAGCAAACTTTATCCTAAAATCTTATAATCTGTTGTGTGGGAAATAACATTGTATTATACACTTACACATTTTCTTACATGCTGCAGTATGACCTGGTTTGAGCACAATATTGACTGTAAAAATTGTCTATTCACTAGGCAGCACTGCACAGAAGAAAACTGCAGAGACATAACCATGTATTCATCAACTAATCTAAGCTGATTTTTCCAAATCAAATTTCTAAATTTTTTTTCAAAATTTTCCAAATTTTAATTTGGAAAAAAGCCCTATAACAAACAGCATAGGAGCTTTCAGAAAATTTGAGATTCAAGGTAGTGTTGTAGGAGGTAAAAATGCTCCAATGCACTGAAGTCCTCGCTTCTCTGTTATTTTCAGCTAGTAGTGGAAAAAATGCTGCAGACCTTTAAATACCACGAAGGTTTCTCTTATCTCAGTTGGAGATAAGATATTTTGTGGAAAGTAGGTGCAAAAGAGCACTGAAGAAAGAAGCAAAAAGCCCCCAAGCCCGAGAGAAAACCAACCAAACAGAAAACAACAAAAAAACGACCACAACAAACCAACCCCCCCAAAATAAAATTTAACTATGTCTTATAACCATCAAATATGGCACAGGATCATTAGATTAACCTTTTGTTATGATGAAAAGCATTGCTGTAAGATGTTTTTCAGCCGTATTTAATGGGATCAGTAGGTTTATGCTCCTTATTATGTTGAAATGGATAGAGATTTTAATTTAGATAAATGGTACCTGACATGGTCTGTTGTTGTGGGGGTGGTTTTTTATATAACTGCTGCTTTTATGTTGGCTTCTGACTTCTGTAATGATTAACAGATAATTACTTTTCCTGTAGTGAGTAGTGCTGGAGTTGGGTGTCAAGAAGGAATTCTATTCTTTGTGTGGATGTTGCAGCAGGAATGGTGGAGCTGGTGTCCGTGTGGGTAATCCTGGACAAAAACAGCTGCATCTGCTCAACTCAGAGAACTTGGCTGCCCTTTTTGGTTTGCTTCTGCCCAATTTAGAGAACAGTGCCAAAATGTGCCTCTTCAGGCTTGTGAACCAGATGAATCTCTTTAAATGTAGGAGCTGGGAGAAGTTGATATTGGTGCCAAAACTTTTGGGAAGGTCCCTGTTGGATGCTGGAGCAGGACAATACAAATCAAGCATCTGTGCTTGCCCCTTCCTGCCTCCCTGAACAGATTCCTCTCTTCTGTCCCAGGGCACCTCTTTGCCACCTTGATGTTCACCCTGCATGCCCAGGATCCCGTGTGCCCTGCAGTGTCCAGCAGCTGGTGCCAGGCTGGGTGGTGGGATCCCTGCTGTTCCTTTGTGACTGCTAGGAAACTGTACTTCATGATTCACTAGGAGAGCTTGGTGAGTGAATGACTTCAATGTCTCTATGTGTAAAATGGACAATCCAGCACCTGTGCTTTGTAAATATATTGAAAACTGTCAACTTCCATCCTGGGATGGAAGAATTGAATTAAGATGTAAAATGCACTTAGGCTAGAAAGGATCCAGCTCAAATAATCTGTTACAGCTTCCAGTTGTTCTTCCTTCAGTCTGAGTGTAGGACAGTTTAGTAACAGCCATTTAATTTCATCAAAGGTTGCTTGGATGCCGTGGTGTGGAGTGCCAGCAGTGACCCCCAGAAAGTTGTGCTGCAGAACCACTCGAAAATAACAGTGCTCAGTATTTACAGGTGTCAGCATGGTCAAATGCTTGCACATTGCTTGAGGTAACCTTTTCAGAGACAAGGGATGATGAGCCCTTTGGGTCTCTGAAACAGTGAGTGGCTGAAGCCTCAGGCAGCTGCCATCAGCAGCGCTGTGTTCAGGACACAGCAGGTCCTCCTTTCCTCTTCCCTCATCCCCTCCTGTTAGCATAATGAAATGCAACGAAAAGGGGGTTTGTTCATTGGATGCTTTGAACACAAGGCAGTTATTTATCAGTGCTTTTCCCCCAGTAATTGCTTTTCAGCTGGAAAAATAGATGTACTCCAGCCAGAGCTCCTTGCCCTGTGCCACTGACTGTCTCATACATGTTTTTCTATGTCTGGCTGAATTGCCAGATCAAGGCTTAGGGTCTGTAAACCTCAATAGGTTTTAAGATAAGAACTATTTGATTGTTACTTAATAATGCATGTTTTCAGCCTAATATGATTAAACATCTTTTACTGCCATGGTAGTTGTTACAGAATACCCAGAAGGAGGATATTGAGCTGTCTTTGAACTACAAGAAGTTGGCGTCTTTGTGGCTCTTTTGCTCACATGTAAGAGTAGGGAAGAGGTGCTTCTGACCTTTTTTTCAACTGCTGGGAGTGTGCTTTCTTGAGTTTTTGTGTGGGTGAGAAGTATGCCTGAGAAGGAAGCTGGGCTGCGTCAGTGACAGTATTGTGCTAACAGAAGTCTGCAGAATAATGGCTGACAAGAGACATCCGTTTAGGAAATTGGTTGACTCTGTGGCATGACAAAGTTATTTTCCAGTCTGGAACTGAAGGAAATATTTGGACTTTTGACTGCAACTGTATGAGACACTCATAAGAACAATAATAATAACAGCAGCTACTTCTTCAGGCTTCTTCATCTCCATGTGTTGGCTGCATTGCAGGTTGCTAATAAAAGTGGTGTTATAGATTGCAATGGCTTATATGTGGGAATAGGTCTTTTTATATTTTCAGTTCACTACGGATGGTGTTTACTGCTCTTGCACTTTAAAAGCAGTTATGTAAAACCAGCAAAAGGTATGTCAGAGGAAAGGCAATTGACTTTGAAAAGTTTTCATAAGATGTGTTATTAAGTATTTATCTGTGTGGTTTCAGAGCAGGTAGTCTAAAAAGTAACTGCCTTTACGAATGTCACAAATACTGCTTGGGACTGCTGGGAGAGCACTATTTGGATCATTTATCTATCAAAACAACAGGCTGATGAGCACAGGAACTTTCTTCTGACTATGGTAAAAATTTCAGTCTGAGCAGTTCTTGCTGTTTCAAGCCTTTGCTTTTCATTTAAAATTCTACTGCCATTTGATCAGAACATTAAAGTCACATTCAAATTCTGTGTCCTGTCCAATCAGGATATTTTTATTCCTATATGTGTGCTACAGATTCTAGAGAATTAACTGTTCAGTTGGTAGGGAGTGAGGAATCCACATGCCTCCTTCTGGACCTGGTTTTGTGTGGTTAGAAATTATATTTTATTGACTATAAAGAAGCTTTTAGAGCTAACGCTGTAGTCATATATAGGAGAGTTTTTGAAAAGACAACAACCATACTGCCTGTATGTATTGACTTTAGCCAAAAGTTGTAGATTCAGCTGCTTGCTTTTCCTGTATCTCTGTTTATGACCAGAGAAAAGCTCATAAAGATCTCCTATTCTCCATGAAACTGAATAAGAACCTCATGCAATTTCTTGATGTCACCTAGATGTTGAAAAGCTTTCTGTACACCTTTAAAGAACATTTCATCTTGCCTAGATACTTAAATCAAATGAGTCTCAACCTTAGGAAATGTTATACCTAAGTATCTGAAACTGAAGTGGTTTAAAGGAATTAAGAGTAGTTAGATAGTATTTTCCTGTTCTACTATATTGCAGACACTGTTTCAGGGACTGTATTTGTCTAACTGTATTTTCAATACTTAGGCTTAATGGTGCACCTGTTCCTCTGGCACTTCTGCAATTTTCCTACCTGTATATAAGGAGTTAATGAAATAAACCTTCTATATCAAGGAGATGTAGCCCTTTCTTCAGTATGTAGAATTATGACACTAATTAAGTGGCAATGGAAAATTCACACGTGTATAATTTTAATTATCCATTTTTTATGTGTTTGGACATCTTGATTGCCAACAACACATGGCACTTAAATTAGTCGTTGTGTTTCTGTATTTTATTAGTCATTTAGATGTTTGATAATATTAGCAAAAGTGTCTATGAGTAGGGAGAGAAGTTGCATATTTCCTCGTCCCTCATTTCTTTCCTCAGCTACTAGAAACACGGACACTAGTCAAGTTAAAGACAAGATTTTGCCTTTTTGCTTTAGCTGAAAAGAAATGGATGACTTAATGCCCCAGGAGAGGTCGAGTAAGTACTTTCCTTTTGCTCTAGTGGCAAAAATGTCTTGAAGAAAAGCCGAGCTCAGTCCCCTGTTTCATAGAGCTTTTAGAATATCCTTCCATGCAATTTGACCAAATGCTCCCATTTGGCTGCTTTTCCCAATCCATACCCCTTGGCAGCAGCCAGCTGGCCACATTTTCCCTGCCAATCTCTGTACAGTCTGCAAGAAGTCTGAGCCACGAGCACTGTCCATTAGTTCTGCAGCAGAGAACCCAGCAGCAAATCCTTCCTGATGCATCTCCTGGGGAGGAGATTTGCTTCTCAGCTCCACTGCTTCTGATCCGTCAGGTAGAAATCCAGCCTAAGCACGCTGAAAGCTTACAAAGGACTTGGTGAGCTCTTGCTTGAGCTTCACGGGGTGATTTATTAAGCCTGGAGAGCCATTTGTAAATCTAATAGGTGTCTAGGATGCTGAGAAGCTGTCTGAGACAGGGAGCTTACTATTAAGAATCACATACTGGTTTCAGTGGTACTTTGCATTTATAAGGTTTTTTACCCAGAAGAAATTATGGTTTCACCCAGGTGTGGTAGTGTAAAATGCTTTTGAAGGTGCAAGCTGGAGTCCAGGGTTCAGGCACTTTACACCAGTGCTTGGGAGCCTTGATGGATGCACAGGGTGAGATGAAATCACATGCTGATTGATCCTGTTAATTGACTCATCACAATTCCCCTGCCAAAAGGTGCCTCCTCCCAGGAGAAGCCATCTAAGTGCCTTCATCTTCCAAGAGCATGGATTCAGACATGGCAAATCAACATGTTCACCACGACTTGTATAATGCTGCAGTAATTTTCTTAGTTGCTAGTGAACAAGACAGCAGAGTATAAATAGCTTAAAGACAATTTAGCTGGCCAGCAGCTGTAAAGTTCTCTCCAAGTAAAGCCAAAACTCTTTAACTAAGTACTTCTTGGTGTGCTTTAGGATAGTAAGACAGAAAGAGGCCCTTGGGTTTTCTTCTAGCCAAGGCAGAGCTGCAGGCTGAAGATCTCTTACATAAAAAGGTGTAGCTCAAGGATGTATCCATGAAAGACAATTTTTGTAGAATTTTTTTCCAAGCCTTACACTCTCAAGTAAGAAAATAATTTTTTTCCAGAAACAAGCATGTGCTGAAAGTAACTGTGCTTCAAAGGGCTACAGTCTCCTCCTTCTCAAGTTGACTCGGTGCTTAACTTGAAAGTTGATCCCTTTTCTATTTCACATGGCTGAAGTTAAACTGTGCCACATATTTGATTCCAGTGGTGTTGGCAAGAGCTATTGTTTGAAAGCAATGGGACCAGAAAAGAGGCTTTTCTGCCAAGGATGGCAGATGATCCAGCACCAGACAAGGCATCACCAGTGTTGCTCTGGGGTATATTATCTTTGCCACAAAGGGATCTGCCATTATCCCTAGTGTACTTGGCACCTGAAAAAGCAAAGCAAGCACGTGAAGTCCAGGAAGGAAAGTTGGAGCCATCTGTGTAGTTGGTAGGCTGTCTTCAAGCACATTTAACATTGTCAGCTTCCTCTCTTGGGCTGAGCTTTACCCCCATGCTGCACACTGAGCTTGTGTTTCTTAGCAGAAGCTACACTAAGGATTACAAGTAACAGCATTATTTTTTCTGTTGTAGAAAGGTTTCCCTAGGCCTAAACTCCTGGTAGGGGAGAAAGATCCACAGCTGATGTTTATTCTGACACTGTGTGGTGCCTTGCATTAGTGTATGGACAAAATAAAAACCTCTCTGTGTCTGTCTTTGCACTGATGACACTGGACTTGGGGACAGGGAAAGTCAGATAGTTCCCAAAGTGATCCCTCTGGGAAATTGCCATTTATACGCTGGGAAGGGATGGCCCTAGCAGCCACCCATATTATAAATCCCAAAGGGCCAAGCTTCAGGGAGCAGCCTGTCTCCTGTGCTGGTCAAAAGGATGAAATGCAATCACTCAGGAGGTGTGAGGCAGTGACAGCTGCCTCATGCACCTCCAGCATGGCTGGAGGTGGTGTTTGTCTTCCCATTGCTCCCTCAACTGTGAACAGAGGCTTGAAAGCTCCATTGGGAAGCTCAGAGAAGCTTTTCTCCCAGGAGGGCCTTCTGCTGTGTTCAAAATTTAAAAAGTACCATGCTGGAGCATTAGAGAGCAAGCTGGAAGTAAATTACGACAAATCAATTAGCTACAAGTGCTATTCAGAGAGTGTTTTGGATTGAAATAGGCACCTAAGAGCGTGAAGTATTGTGTCAAATCATTGAACATTAGGGTGAAAAATGGAGGAAGTCCATTTTAGTACACATGTTCAGCCACATTAATTAGAGCAAACCGATGATTTTCTTCTTCTGGGAAATGTTGAGTCTGTGCTCTCAAAAGAAAAGCAGCTCTTTAGGGGGAAAACTCTCCAGCAGGTTATTGTGTATAGGCTCCACTTATGACTGTATGAGGTTTCACTACCCGTGTGTCATGCTCCACATTGGGAGCATTGGGGGAAAATAACATTTTAAACTACAAATGGTGGGATTTAACTGACTAAATGCAACCATCTCATCCCTAATTGTCACCCTATCCAAGAAGCAGTCATCTCTAGGGCAAAGTTATTTTCAGCCTGAAATAGCTGTCTCAGTTGAGTCAGGTGAATTATGCCTGGAGGTGCTTATTTCTCCCCACTGATTGTAAAGGGAGCCTGGGAAGACTGATTCAGATACAGAAATGTGCAGTGTGACCCTCTAGAGCTAAAGGAGATGAACCCTGCCCAAGATATCAAAAGTAGAAAGTCAACAGATAAGATTTCCAAGCAGAACATTTATCATGTCCACTGCAGTGTTACACAGTGGTCACAGAAGGTTGTAGAAATGAAATGAAAATTCCAGAGCTGTAGAATGAAAATTCCAGAGCTGCAGCAGCTCATCAGTGAAAATGACCAACAGAGCAGGGCATGCAAAGAGCACTTTTCAGGATGTTTGTAGTAATGTCAACATTGAGGTGACCTCTGCTGGGGAGTTTATCCCATTGGGGTTCACCAGCTGTCTTTACACCCTGTAAGAGGCAACTCAGTGGAAAAGCAAGAGAACTTAGGCTTCCTATAATTTCAGCCTGTTTGTGTTACTCTCATAAGATAGGTGCTTTCCTGTAATACTTCTGACATTAAAATTCTCATTTTCCCTCTCTCTTCCAGCTGGGAAATTGTATATGGTGCCACTTGGGTTTTATCTTATTGGCAATAATCAGTTTCACATAAATGAGAATATGAAAATATAAGATGTGAGGTAATGGCCCAATTTATGGAACTAAAGAACTTCCAGTGAGTCTTCAACAACATAATTACAGTCTAAAAGAACTTATATATTTTTAAAATGCACCATGGACATAGGATAGTGTTGAGGGCCTGTGTGTAGAACAGCAAAAGTTGGCTATTTCCCTATATTAAACTATAAAAGCACTTCTAACTTCAAGGACATAGAACAGCAAGCTGCTAAATATATATATTTTTTTTGAACCAATATGTGTCTCTATAAAGACAATGAATTGTGACTGCCTTCTCATCTTGTGCAAAGAACAATAAGTCTTAGAAGGCAGAAGCTTTAAAGATTGGTACTTAATTAGAAAGTGTCCTAAATGAAAAGTCAGGGTTTTAATAAATTTCCTCTAGGATGAAAGAAGTGTTTCTCAAAGGAAATTGCAGCAGATCTGTGAGTATGTGGGATCACTGGGGAGACCTTGGCATTTGAAGGCAGAGAACTTTAACTGTGAAGTGTTTGCTTGGTAGTTTTGAAGAATGTGTCTGTGTGCAAACACTGTGTGTGTGCATAACATTGGAAAATGTCTATGAACATATAGATATATTAGGGGGTTTATACACACTAACAAGTCCCTAAACGACCCCCCCAAAAAAGGAGCAGGCATCTTTCCTAGTAGCACTGGTGGGTGGAAAGGGAGGTGGTGGGGAGGAAAGGAAAGAGCACAGCCTGAAAGGGACTCCTGGGGCCAAAGCTGGGACCCCAATGCCAGGGCTGGGAATCCTGCATAAAAGTCATGCTTTGCTGCCTCCTGCAGTACTGGTGGGACTTCTGAGAGTTTAGTGAATGCCGTGGGTCCTTGACAAGGCAAAAGCTGTCAGGGATGGAGGGGAGTGGGGAATCTCCTCCCAGCAGATGTTCCGTGGTCCTCTTGGACACCATGGCTTGGTGTTCCCAGCTCATGGATTCCAGCCTGCCCCGGGCCAGGTGAGGTGCAGTGAGGAGATGCCTGTTCCTTCTGCCCTGCTGCCCCATCTGCTGTGCCCACAGCATTTTGGAGAAGTCTAACAGGGCAGGCTCAGAGCCATCCTCCCCACATGGGTTTTGGTTAGCTCATCCTTCCCACACCAATGCCACTGGGAGTCATTTCCAATAACTCTCACATCCTTCCTCTTAAGTGATCCATGAATAACTTGGAAAAGCTCCTTTGGGCCATTATTTTAAACTGGCAGTTGTGAGTGATGCCACTGTGGGAAGCTGGTACACAGTGTCTTGCACTCTCTTTATGACCCAGATGATCTAATATGCTGGTGCTTGCAATGGGCTTCAAGGGACTTGGATACTTTAAGTGTGTTTGAAGTCATGTTTGTTCCTAGCTTTTTTTGTAATTGAACAATTACAGAAAGTTACTTTTGGTAATGAATGCTGCTAGACTGGCTTCCTGGTAGTTTCAGATCAGTTAAGACTAAATTTCTTATATCAGTGTAAAATTTATTAAGTCAAGCAATATCCTACATGAGTTTAGTTCTCAGTTCAGCCCAGGAGTATTTAATACACTTCTCTGCAGGAAATGTCCAATTGAGTTGTTTAAAGTTTCTTGCCAGGTTCAAAATTACATTACCTGTTTTACCAGCATAACGGGGGATTGTTGAAGAGACATCTGTTCTGTAAGGCTTATCAAATTTTTACCCCCTCATCATCAGATTAGCTGTTGTCTTGTTCATTCAGTTGTGCTGCCTGACAATTTACTGCAATTTTCTGCTCATTCCTTTGACCTAGAGTTTGGGATTTTTAAGGTTATAAGTACTAGGCTAGTAGGAAGCATTGGTTTAGTAGGAGAGACACAAACATTTCCTGCATCATAGCACTTTTGATCATGTTGGTAAGCAGAAGACTTTTCTTCATTATCAAGTAATGCAATGAATGTTTCTATCTGATAAGAGTCCTCAAACTGCTACTCTGTACATCCTCAAGCTCCTGCATTGCAATGACAGCTTTGGATTGTGGGGAAGGAGAACTTTGGGAGTTTGTGCAGTTACCTTGTATTCAGAAAGGATGGCTGGCAGCAATTTCTGAGACCTGTGCACCCAGAAACACAGGGAGTGTCAGTTTTTACAGTATCACTGCCTACCTTGCTGCACCTGAGCACCAGCCTCTGCTTGGTCTTCCTCAAACTGGTGAGTTCCCCCAAAATTCCCCTAGAATTGTCTGCTCTCAGGAGTGGGTGCTCCCACAATTAAGTGGGTGCTCTCAACCAACACTGGAATATTCATGTTAATTTTCCTTACTTTATATATATATTTATATAAATATAGGAATATATATATATATGTATACAATCTTCTCATATGAACTTTATGTGAATTCCCTGCTGATTTTAAGAATTACAGGATGATGAAGGCCCTCTCCAGACATTCTTTTACTTAGAGAACAGTCCAGTCCTCTAGAATTCCATCTGGGATACTAGAGTGCCGTGCAGATAAGCAACAGTTTCTACAGTAATCATCTGAGTTCTGCAATAATGGTATTGGTTCATTAATAGAATATCAATTCTCCCATTATCCTATTCTCTCTATTTCAAATCCTATAAACCTCATTTGTACAAGGAAGCTGATTAGCATAATGCTGCAGCATGAAGCAGTAACAGCACAACAATAAATGGGTTATTTTCTTAGTAATGCCTTTTTTTGGGTGATAAATACACAGCTATTTTTAAAGCAGCAATTACAAGACTTATTGCTTTAATTTTTGTGGGAAGTACTAAAGGATGAACGATTTCATTGATATAATGAATATATCCTTGCATACAGCTAATGCTAAATGATTGGGGAAAGTGAGATTATTTGAAAGATTTTGTGTGCATATATACAAAGTAAGTGATCCTTAAGGACAAATAAGGAGAGAAATTTGCTGATGAGTAACTTCTACCCAAAGGAGTTTGCTTTCAACTAAGCTCTGCGGAACAAAGAGAGAACCAAAAAAGTAGACCAGAAGCTCACACTACATGCTCAGTGCTCTCCCCTCTAGCTGCTGCTGCTAAGGAAGCATGTTTTACTGGCTTGATGATTTTTTTTAATTTGCTGGACTAATGGTTTAGGTGATCGATTACGTATCTAATGGAAATGTTTAGAACAGCTATTTTAAAATGACATTTTCAGTAGTAAGTCAAGTAAAAATACAGTATGCAAAGCTGTTAATAAAGTTCATGGCGTACACAACAAGTCTGGAGACACAAAATCCATCCCAATGCATGTCCACGTTTAGAGAAGTCAGTACAGTGTTTCTAAGTCTGAGCACACTGATACTACTCAGAACTTGAACAAAAGAGAAGTGAAATAAGACAGAATTTGCTCATTCTTTGAAAAAATTTGCAGAAGTTCCTTAACAGAAGAAATCACATTTCTTGTGTTTTGAACAGAGCATAAAGATATGTGGGGGTTGTGACTGACAGGTTTCAGTCTTGAAAATGGTAAAAGTTTGAACATCTTTCAAAAAAGACCTTGAAAGTAAGAATGGTTGAATCATGCTGTTTGCCTGTCTTTTCCATGACAGCCAGTTTGAGCTGCAGAATGAGATGTAGCTGTTTATAGTCCTTTTCAAAGGGGAATGGAGTATGTGCACATAATGCTTAAAATACTTTCTCCCTCTGGGGATACCAAAGTGGCCATTTTGGGAAGAAAAGGAAAAAAAAAATAGATTTCCAGGTCTCTTCCTACTTCAGAGAAGTACTTGTTAAAAATAACCATTACGTTTCTTCCTCAGAAACTCTGAAATCCGAGCAGCTTTGCCTTGCATTTAGATCTCTGCAGTCTCAGCAAGCACAGGTGCAAATATGCAGCACAAAAGGCCAGTCTCCCTGGGGATGCTGCTGTCCTGTACTTCCTCCCCAGCCCCACCTGCCTGCCAGACTGCACTTCTCACACAGCAATTTCTCCGGTGTTACACGAGCTGCACTACAGAGAGAGGACTGTGTGGAAGAGCAGAACAAACACGAGTGATGCCTTTCTGGAGGCCTCTGGGGGGAAAAAGCTGATGAACAACAGCCTTCCTCCCTCCACACAGCCAGCCCAGAGTGGCACTGGCTGTATTTACCTCTGGCAGAGATAAACTGGACATCCTTGGCAGCCTGATGTCCTAGGAAAATGGGGATACTTGAAGTTATAGCGGGCTGTGGCTTGCTGTGGGTCAGTAGCAGAGCCAGGAATAATAACACAGATCTCTTGGAAGCATTAGGTCAGAGCTTTAATGGCCAAACAGCCAGAAAATTCTAAAGAGCTTGACTGAAACATGTTTCTTCCTATCTTGGCCCTAAAGAGTTGGGAGAACAGAAAGACAAGGTGCTGCTGAGAAAATAGAAAATGTAGAAGGTGATGAATGCTTCTTCTTGGTCCATTTGTTGAAACATGATGAGACAGTTGCCATAGAAATGCTGTTCTCTGCTCGATACAATGGGTGCCAGTTCCAGGAAGCCATTGACAGCTGTCACAAACAGCTTTCCATGAATTTAAATATCTCAGAGTAATGTAAAGGGAAACAAGTCCTTGTGTTTCCTTATAGATCAGATGCTGTAAGATTTGCTTTTCCTTGTGGGAATATGACTGAGCTGGGCATCAGCTGTTACACATGGTCTGCAAAATGAATGTAACTGCACTTTGGTTTTGCTGTAAACAAAGAACAGCATATGTTTTCCAAAAAGAAATTAGCTTGCATCCTTTAAGATTGTTTTGATAGACCAGAACTTGCAACTACCTTGATTTACACTACTGGACTATAAAGCTACACAAATTAATTTGTTTCAGAAGGCAATTTTGGCAAGATGAAACAATATACTCTGTAAGAATAAAGTGCTCAGTGAAAAACAGTTTTCAGCTGTAAATAGTTTAGGATATCCAAACCATCATGAATACAACTAGTGAGTGTATTATGAAAGGTCAGCTAGCAAGGAAAAGGCTTCTTATTTCTTTTTGTGGCCAACATTCCCTATCCCAGCTGTGTGCTCAGATATGGCAGGAGGTAACAGCAGCTGGAGGGGAGAGCACTGAGCATGTAGTGTGAACTTCTGGTCTACTTTTTTGGTTTTCTGTTCTGCGGAGCTTAGTTGAAAGCAAACTCCTTTGGGCAGAAGTTACTCATCAGAGCAGTCAAAGCTGAGCTTCCCCAGGGGAGGAAGAATGAACTGTACCAAACAGCCAAAAGAAACAATGCGTGAGAAAATGAAGGTTCTAAAAGTGTTTTGCAGATGAAAGGGACAAGTCATGGATACATTTAGTAGCTATTTACAAAATCTTGGTGATCAGGCATTATATGAACCTGTTTCTGCTATTCTGAGATGAGAAAGAGAGGAAAATTAAATTACTTTATGTCAGCAAATCCCTTTATGGAAGACTAAACTCTGTTGCAAATGAAGATAGGGCCAGTTCATTTTTTCCCCCCGAGCTTTCTGGACTGGAACAGCATCCTTAAACAGCCTTATAGTAATTTAAAACCTGAGACTGACTTAAGTTTTTTTGAGAGACTTTCTGCTTTCTTTTTTCTGACAGTTAAATTTGGGTACGCATAAAGATACGCCTGTAGTAATTAGATAAAATTTATCTGTCCAGGTGAATGTGTTATGTAACCTACAGACAGAGTGCTTACTAAAAACTGCAGTTGGAGGATTGTTGCTTTGCTTCTCCTGTGCTGCCCTTTGGGTCTAAAGGGACCTCTCTGGCCCATCACCTCTTAAACACTGAGGGTAAGATAGCTGCAGGCCAGTTTATTAATTAATGGGAAGACTAAGCCTATGTGAGAGTCTAGGCCAGAGATTTAGTGTTCCCTTTTCCTTTCCGTGGAATCTGTCCAACACTATAAATTTCCAAAATATTCACGGCTACTCTGACGGGGAAGAAAGAGCTTAGCAGCAAGACAGCACCCAGTCCACCCTCAGGGCACAGTGATCTGGCCCTGGTTTTGCTCCAAGGCCTCTGTGGAGGCAGCAGGTGAGCATCACAACCTTCATCTCAGGCTCAGTGCCTCCCAGAGGTCCTGCTGCCAAGGTTTCCATTCACTGTGGCTCTGCTCTGCCTGTTAATTAATTCTTGCTGTGCAGCAAAGGGGCAAGGAAAGCCTGCTCAAGTCCTAAGGCTCCTCCTAAGCTCCTAAAGCTCCTCCTAAGGGGGCAGGGAGAATAGGTAATGATTCCCCTGTGCTAGAACAGACTGAGCAGAAATGTGCATCACCCCACAGATGCTGTACTGGGGACATGGGGGTCCCAAAATGACTGGAATTCAAGGGGACTCGAGGTGCAGATCTCTGACTGAGGGCTGTGGTCGTGGCCTCTGAAGGGACACGATTGCTCAGCACTTTGTGTCTTGGGGAACTTGCTAAGATCTTGTTCATTATTGGACATAAACTTAATTTGGCACTGCCAATTGCCAGAAGCCTGAAGTCACGTTGAGGCTTAGTACTCTGTTTCCTGCAGCTACTGTAAACAAATATGTGCTGTCTGCTAAGAGCATCATGTACTTGTTCAGCATTAGACTTGCAGACAGCTTTGTTCTTGGAGCAGTGCTTTTATTTATCATTGTATAAGAATTTGCAAACCTATTTTCTCAACATCAGTACTGATCCCGTTCTTGTTTTTCCACCTCTGATTTGTTGAATATCGTTATCTTGGCAGGATTCAATTGCTTGAAACAACCACATTGTCTATCCTGAAAGGCCTACTGTGAGGCTTCAAATTTGAGGGCTCTTAGAGTTGCAGCTTAATTTTACATGATGTGCTAGCATTTTGGAAGTATTAATTTCAGTTTGTAAACATTTGTGCTTTGATGAATGGCAATCCATTGATAACGATCCTGCACCTTCTTTGTACTCCCCTGCTTTCACAACCAGAGACAAGACAGATTTTACCCATGCTGTGTGTGACTTTTTTCCTCTTTAAAAACATTTATTTTGTTCCATTCTGTTGAAATGGATGAAACTTCTGCCACTGGATGTGTGGATCAGGCCAGTAGTATTATCCACCCATGGACAAAATAAAAGCAACCTCTCTTGAAAGTGCACGACAGCATGAGGCTGCCTCATTTATGTCACTGCCCTTAGGAAAATAAGATTGGAAATAACAAGGATTTTGCTGAAGAGATGCTGCAGGCATGTTCTTCCTGCAGTCCACAGCCTGTGCTACGAGATGGAGCTCCAGAGGGGATCCCTCCCTTCCCATACTGTCCTGAATATTGAAACTTGAACCTGCCTGGAGAAATTGTGCTTGAACCTTTTATTTTTGCAGTGATTCCTCCCCTCCCTGGAGGGAGAAGCAGTAAATCTAGAGCAGATTTATGGCCTTCTGCCAGCCAAGGACAGCCTGATACACTGAAATCACTGTGATCTCCTAGAAAACATGGCAGGGTAATCTATCAAGTCCTGTAAAACACACAGTTGTCTTCTCTTAGAGACAAGAAAGTCTTTTGGCTTGTAAAACCTTTGGAAAAAAAGGATAAAGAGAAGTGAAAGTTGCCTGATTTCTGTGTTATGGAAAGTCTGGTAGATTTTTAAACTTGTTAAAGTAAATCAGTTACCTTTATATCTCTGCCCCTAAGTCACTGGAATGGAAAATATCCTAAACAAAACTTACATAATATTGCAAGATTTCTTATTCCCAGCTCATTAAATGTTATTTTGTTCTCTGACAATCTATGCCTCCAGAAATTCCTCTTCTGGGACTGCCACAGACTGTGCAGAATGCAGAGCACAGTCCATGAAGTGGTTGTGTCTAGGTCTGAATTTACAGACTGATATTCCAGTTGGAGTGGGTGGTGTCTCAAAAGCCTCAGGTGGGAAGCAGATGCAGTATCACTGTAATGTCTTGGTGATGGGTTTGGAAGGCTCTGCTACCAACCTGGTAAGAGCAAGAGCATCAACATTCTGAATCAAATTGCTTGAGTCAAGCCAGAAGGCATCAGGAAAGGTGCATTCCTGTCCAAGAATGCATGATGGGTGATGGGGTTTGAAATTTTTATTTATTAAAAATAAAACTCCCAACCAACCCAACCAAATAAAACACCTCCCCTTTCCCTCTCAGTCAGTCCCCTGCTGCTTTTTATTTTGCTGTAGCTCAAGACCCAACACCATGCATGCTGTGGTGAAAAATGTCACTGATATTGCATGAAGATAATTACTGTTTTCAGTGCTGCTTGGAGCATTTAATTTCATGTTCAATACAAATGAAACAAACTGCTTTCACAAAATAACTTCACAGTTTCTTGCCTTTGTGTTTCCATGGAGGAAATCTCTATCTCCTTCTGGCTTATCTGTTCTCTTAAAAGAATACTTTTGCCCTCTCTAGAAGTCTCTATGAGGATTGCCCCTGACTTCAGGGAATATGAGAGACTCTGTCAGCAATGAACTGTAGATTCTTTACTTTTAAATATCAGAAAGTAACAGAACAGGAGGTTGCTTGAAATCTCTGTTAATCTGTTAGTCCACAGATGAAACGTTTTAATGATATTCATGAAATTCATGATACTTGTGATAATGAGTGATTATTTGTCCTTTACCATTAAAGGCACAGTGCAGCTACTTGCTGCATGGATTTACAATCTGCCTTGCAAAGGACAAGCCCCAAAGGGGCTACATTTCAATAAACTGGAAGAAAAGGAAAAGGACAGGTAGATGTGCAACTCTTTTGTACCTTTCTTCTTTCCTGAGTAAAAGGCCATTTGACCACTGCAGGTGATGGCTCTTAGCCCCAGTTTACCCTCTCCTTAAACTGAGTCAGTGGTGATTGCAGGCATCTAAAGAAGAACTATAGGGTGCAGTGTCTTGCTCTAGAATATTGCTTCAACCTTGAAATATTCTTTTAAAGCAGCAACTTTTGACTTTTTTACGGCAATTCTAGAAAATTGTAGAGAGTAATGGCAAAGTTGTGACAGAGCCTGAACAGCAACAAAACTGAAATGATAAGCAGGCATATAACTTAGAAAATTATCTTCTTTCTCATTTGGTGTCATAACAACACTTTCTTGTAGTTTTGGTAGAAAAGATCATGAGAGGCTGGCAGATACAAGTCTTCCAGTACGCAAAATGTTTTTAGCATCAGGTAGGCCTTCATCTCCTGCAAGATCTGGAGCCCAGATTGTGCTCATCCTAATTTCAAGGTAGAGAAGGCCCAAGAAGGGAAAAGAGAGCTGACCTGAGTTTATTGTGAGCAAGGTGAAGTGAACACTGAATTCTGCCTTAGGGTATGACAAAAAGAAAACTGAAATTTTTGTAATTTTAAGATTGTTTATTTGGGTTCTTGGGCAATAGATGGCCTGATAGCTCAGTGATTTATCTATCCTGCGTTGGTCTCGTGCTGTGCATGCTTTGCTAAACTGTTACTGAGCTTCTGCTCTTGTGCAGGGGCCAGATTTCTGTAAAATTATGACCAACCAAAACCTATCTGCTGCTTGGAGAGCCTGTGTGCTCAGTAAATCAGTAAGTGGACTGCAGAACTTTATTAAAACTTAGGTCTTTGCAATGCCCTTAGTAGTTCATCACTGCTAAGCAGAAATACAGCCATGTAATTACATAAAGGCCAGTTAGAAATAACTCCAGTAGTTATGCTGATAGATCAAGTGTGGGATCTCTGGATATAAGGCATTGTTTCTCATCATAGGGTATAAAAATGTATAGCTGGAGGGATCCTGTTGTGGGAGACTTTCCCCTCTGTGTTGAAGTGGGTTGGTCATAGCTAGAATTTGATTATCTGTATCAGCACGTTTCCTAAGTGAGAAAAGCTATTTGCATGTAATGCAATAATGCCTCCCACCTGACATTTACAGCACAGACCTTCAGAGGAAAGAAAAGAGAGTTCTCCCAATTTTTACTATCCGTTGTTCACGGTGATATCTTTAGCTGCAGGCTTGTCTTGTTAATTGATTGCATTATTTAAGATTTATTTAGTGAAGGCAAAATTAGTATTTTTGTCTCTGACAGCTGTAGGGCTTGGAAGAATAGTCAAGGTATTTTTCCTGATCATTCAGTACATTACCTAAGAACACGTTTCCTGTGTACTATGTAAAAACAGATGGAGAAATCTGATGTCTTTCTTTTGAAGTGCTTACTTCGTAGTCACTAGAAAGTTCTCTTTGCAGGCCTTTTGGTTCTTTCTCCCTAAAATGGTCTCCCCATAAAAGACCAGGACTTTGCTACAGTTCTGGATCAGCCTCATGAAATCACTTAGAAAGGTGCATGTTGTTCTGTATGTGAATGTGTGTAAGCCAGAACAGCAGTGCATGTATTTGTGGGCATTTGTTCACTGTTTATAATGCTTGTTTGCTCTGATGGTGTGAGAAGCTCTGATGCTGGCTCAGCAGAAAGCCCTTCTGAGTCTGTGTGCTGCTGCTTCCCGTGCAGTGCCATACCTCTGCCCCTCACTCCCCTCTCCCAGGCTGTCCCAGGAAAAATGGGGGAGTTGCCTTTCTCACCCCAGAGCCCTTTCCTCTCCGAAGCCTGCACAACCACGAGCTGCAGAGGCACCTCATCACTTGTAATTTATCCTTTCTTCCACAAGGAGCAACGCTGCTAAGCCCTTTAACTGGGGATTAATCTTCCTGTCTTTTACTCTATGAGTTGCTGCCAATCAACTATTATTTATAAAACAAGCTCTTGGGTGATGATGGCAGATCTCATAAGTCACTGCTCAGTTTCTGCCCTACCTTACTGAGACTACTGGCATAAATTCAAGTACGTTCAGCTACTTGTTTCTAATTTGGTCAGGACAGAACAATTTTATCCCCATATTACTGCCCATACTGGCACATCCAAGAAAGCAACCAATTGCCACTTCATTTACCCCTTAGAGATGTACAGATCAGAAACACAGGGCAGGACTTACCCTGTTGGGATCTCCTGAGAGCTTATTCAGAAATGCTATTCTACCCTGCAGTGCTTAAAACCAGGAGCACTACTACTGAGATCCACCCAGAATTGGGTGAATTTTGGGGGAGAAGGGGGCTCTGAATCTCAGAAATGAGGACTGATCATTTTGGAGATGCTAATGAGCTTTAACAGAGTTTGTATGGAATGGCCTTTATAGCTCATTCCTTTCTTTGCCTCTGAAGCTACCGTAGTCTTTCTGATAAAATCTTCATACTCCACTAGTCCCAAGGGAGGCATAGAAGCAAGGAGAGGGATATGTTTTATTTAATCTGTGTTTTGCACCATGCTTCACTCAATCTCTAGATATGACATGGGTGGTCAGTGTTGTGTTAGTCACAAAGTAGTTCTGTTCAGAATGAGCTTTGGCAATTTGGGATGCTTGAACAATGAATACTGGGTAAGTCGCTTGAACTTCCAAAACTTTCTGAATAACAGGCTTTCTTTGGGATGTCAAATATTGTAGTTCATGCTTTAAGCTAAGTTCAATAGCTTGAAACACCTTCTCTTGCCGTTTTGCAACATTCCTAGGTCTGGTGTTATTCAACCAATGCAGAAATACAAAAACCTCACCACAAGTACAGGAGAGGACTGTGAGGATTCTACTACATAAACTCCCTCCCCTCTGCTCCCTCTTTTTTTTTTTTTTTTTTTNTTTTTTTTTTTTTTTTTTTTTTTAAATTCTGGGCAATATTCGGATTACTTTTCTACTAAATATGCCATTTCCACCTCCTATAGTGGGTGTCTAGCTCTGCTTAAAATCCAATCTCATTTAAATTTGGTACTCCATTATTGAAAACAATTAAAAAAAAACATACTGCCAAAGACTTGAGATCTCCAGTTACCAGTCATATGATGTCTAGGTCTCTTTTGTTAACCATGCCCCATACTTATTTTGTTCCCTATCCTGCAATAACCAACTTGAAATTTACTGCCACCATTAACTTGCTTGTTATCTAGAGACTCCTAATGTAGCTGACGAATACCTGTATTCTGTGCCACATTATTTTTAAAGGCTTTCTTTTTCCTGTTGCAAGGTGTGAGGCTGATCCTACAGATTCTCACTTGGAAGCACTGTTTGTAATATTAATGGTTTGGTGAAACAGGAAACACAGCAGTGAGCTTTTCTTCCTAACTTACACAATCCATAGAAAGGCCAAAGAGATCTGAGGCTTTGTTAGTTCCTGCAGGTTCAGGGAGGTTCATTCACACTGCTTGATTCTCTCTGGGGCCATTTGTCTTCCTAAACCCATTAATAGTGAGGCTCCTGTGAGGAATCACAGAATCTCAGAGGTCTTGGTTGGACAGAGCAGCTGGAAGTTGCCTCATCCAGCCTCCTCTTTGTAGCTGGACATTAGAGACCAGGTCAGCCATGGCTTTGTATTCAGGATTTTGAAAATCCCCAATAACCAAGACATTACAAGCACTGCCCTGTCCTGCCAGTGAGGGAGTTTTTCCTAGTGTCCAACCTGAACCTATCAAGACAATGTTTATGAATGTTGTCATCCTTCATTATTTTGCCTGCCGCTCTCAAAGCCAATTTGGCTTTGTGGTATTTAACCTCCCTAACAGCAGTTGCACCACATCATCCCTTCTTTATTCTGATGGATCACCCCTCCTCTGAGGATGGAACAACCCCTGCTCTTCACCTTCTTCTCCCTGGGCCCTGACCATGTCTCCATTTTCTCCACATTCATCTTGAGCTCACCCTTCTTCTCAGAAGTGGCTGAAGAACTGCAAGTGTGACCTGATCAGTGCTGACTGGTGTGGGATAATAACCTCTCGACCTGCTGGACATACTTATTTTAATGAGGCCATTTGCCTTCTTTGTGACACGAGTACAGTGTTGGTTTATATTAATCTGGCACCCACAGTAACCTCAGGACCCTTTTGTCAGGGCCAGTATCAGCCCATTTGGTTTCCTGCCCTTGCAGGTGCCTGGGGTTTTTCTTCCCTGAGTGCATAGCTTTGCACTTGGCCGTGTTGAACTTGATGATGTTAGTTTTGCTCAGTCCTCAAATTTATGGCCAGGTCCCTTTGGGCTGAAGCTCTGTCTTTTGTCATGTCAGAAACTTCTAATATATTATCTTAGAGGATACAAAAAAATCTCAGGGAACTTTCTGATCTGATTTATTCTTTTGCGGGAAATTTCTCTGTTCATTAACTATAGAGGGAACCATGGAAGACTTATTCCCTAAGCTATGGTTGGCTTTTGAGTGTCTTAAGGTTTAGTTTTCAGAAGTGAGAACAGCGGGAGATATAGAGAGAAACTGGTATTGTGTTTTCATCCTGCTGTGCAGTGCCAAGCCTGAATGGAACAAGAGCTTTTTTTGTTGTTGTTTGCTGTGATGCTCCTCTGCTTTGTATCTATTCTGCCTTCCAAATATTGTGTTTCATCTTTAATGGTTATGGCACCCATTAAGCTGAGAACAGTCATGACTGAGCCATCTCCACAGACTGTTAGCCTCATTATGGAACCTTAACTTAATGTTCAGACTGTCTGTGCATTAATAATTGTTTGGTATAAAATGTTGCCTTGCCTTTGTGCCTGTTCTCTTCTGTTAAGGTTCCATTATTTGTGAATAGGGCAACTTGTGGCTAGTTAACCCGTGGTGTGGTTTCCTTGTTACTCTTCCTGTTAATGTAAGATACTCCCCAGATTTTCTCATATTTTCATCAGACCATTGACTTAATATTTTAGACAATAAAATCCCAATGGAAATGCTTCTGTGCATATTCTTTCCTTTTAATTGTCATAGTCTCTCTCAAGGATTACCTGTCTTCTGTATTGACCATACACATATTATTTGGGTGTATTTGGCTTCCACAGTGGTTTTAAACTTCTATTTTTCTGCCAGCCAATGTATAGACTACTTAAAATCTTTCAGTAGACATGCAGCTCCCTATGTGATAACTGATGTCATGCACTAGTAGTGTGGTGGGTTTGGTTTTTTGCCTAATTGTTTTGAGTAGATCTCGTACAAGCTGTTCATATGAAGGTTTACAGACCCCAGGATGAAAACAACCATTTTGTTTTATCTGATGGGAAAACAGAAAAGGAATAATCTTAGGCTGTAGCTTACAGCAGAGAAAGAAGCACAGGATAAGTACATGTAATATATAGCTGGCTGGTGTTGCCTACAGGATTCACAGCAAAACACATATTTGACTAAGGATAAAGGGCTAATACGGAAACCCTGTTTTGGAGAAACCACAAAGACCTTTCACTTTGATAGACGTCTGCAACAAAAACTTACAACATGAAATCAGCATGCCTCATTCTGTTCTATCTCAACCCAGACCTGGACTAAGTAAGAGGGACAGTATTTCAACAGGGCAAGAGAGGTGTACTGTTGTTAAGGACAGCAGCAAAAAGGCACTGAGCTGATGAGTGACTGGCTTGCTCTCTCTCAGCAGTAGGAATTTCTCTTTTCAGCCACCAGCCATCCTGGATGCAGCCATATGAAAAGCCCACTGCTGAGGGGGAGTGAGTGTGACATTCTCTTCTGTGGAACTCAAGAGCTAAATTAGCACAGTCCTCCTCCCCCATTTCTTCCTTCATGGATTGCAGTGCTGTGGCTGTATTAATGAGGCACCAGCCCTGTGGAGTATGTCTTTCTAGTGCCAAAGTTCAGGATTGGTAAAAATGTCTGAAAAAGTTTCGTTTTCTGCAGGTTATAATTTTTTTAAAAAAAGGTTCTTTCATTCATTTTTTTTTCCTTTCTTGGTAGTAGCATTAAAAAGTCACCCATTTTATGTAAAGAGATGTTAAGTGCTTGTAATTTTATTGTCTTCCACCCTGTTTTAGCTGTGGATGAGTTTACCCACATCAGAGGACATCTCTGGTGATATTAATGGTACCTAGTTTTAATGGATTTGGTGGTTTGCTGTATTCCCAGAAAGAGGACTTACAGATAATAACCCTGAGAGTTTCTTACATTATTTCCCACTGTGAAATGTGGTGTTTGCAGGAAAAATGACCTGACACAGTTCACAAAGTGGTCTCTGGATGGTGGTGGTTGGAGGGCTGGGCAGCACTCTGCTCCTCAGCTAAAGTAAGTACCTGCTTCTCACTGCTTTGTAAGGGAAGCCACCTTTGGTTTTATTAGTGTCTCCTCTTTCAACTCCAAGAGCCTAATTTTGTTTGGCACTAGTCAATAAGCAGGAAAGTGCACAAAATGGACATGTGGACAATCGGGAAAAAGCAAGCCTGGAGAAAGTCCTTCTTCCAAATTACTGCCACGAGCTGCAGGTTGGCTGCTGGTTGAAGAATGAATAATTGCATTCCTTTTTAAATGACACAGTTTAGAAGTGGTGTGGATATTCCCTTTTTTTAGTCAGTCACATGTCCTCATCCAGCAATGTGGTTTAGTTCTTTTTAAACTCGGATGATACTTTGGAATAAATAAAACTAGCATGTGCTTCAACACTGTTCTCAAGCATGAGCTCTTTCCAACGTCCAGGCCCTAACTTTTAAAAAAGTGATCATTTCTAGGATAATTTCATGCATTCAGAATTCCCGTGGGCATTCAGCTGACGTGCCTCATGATAGACACCCCAAACCCAGAGCGTGTGTGATGATATGGGCCATGCAGGAACTGAGAGCTGACCCCCAGCCCGCTGCCTTAGCCACGATCCCACCTCTCTGAAACTGGAGAGTGCAGGGGGCAGGGAGCAGAAATCAGGGCTGGTTAACCAGGATGGTGATTTCAGCGATGAACTGATAGAAGAGCAGAGGCAGAGAAGTGCACCGAGGGGAGCAATTTTAAGTACTTAATTACAGAGCGCCTGAAGAAGGCTGGGCGCTTTCTGGAGCACAGATCGAGTGCGTTCTCCTCTGATGGGATTAGGCCACTTTGGCTACTTGTGTCAAGTCCCTTTCAGACATGCCACTGCTTTGATTCCTCCCACTCCCCAGAGGCCTGTAATTAAGTAGTTACTGCCTCCCAAGAGTGCAATTATGTTCTCTGAAGCCCCATAACCAGCCCTGAGTGTAAAACATCCCCTGCTTCCTGCATGAGCATTCTTCTGACAGGTAGGTATCTCAGCTTTGGTAAACTGCAGAGGATGTTTTGTCCCCAGACAATGAGTTAGAGAGGGGATCAAAAGGGAGACATGAAGTAGGTAAAACACAAATAAGGGGTGTAAGTATGCTTGATAAATATTTTTTAAATAAAAGCTCATATGAAAGTCTGAGTAGTTGTAGAGTTTGCCAGAAATGAGCAATGATGGACTTCCAAGGACTGCAAGTTTGGGCTTTGGTGTTTCCCAGAGTTTTTGTGCTGTTGACAAAAATAAAATTCAAGGAATTATTACTCCTTAAAGCCTTTTATTTACATTAGCCAAACACCCAGTGATGCCAGTCCCAATTTTAAGCTTCTGCAAAGGCACAAAACTCACTTTGTGAAAATAGTATATACAAGGCAGTAATATAATCTGCTAGAAAACTGGTTTTGAACAGTAATCTTGAGTGTTACTGTCACATCTGACAAATATTTACATTTCCCTTGTTTAAGGCACTCCAGCAATAGAAATAAACAATTCCTAGGCCCCATCTCCCAACACAGTCAGAATCTGGAGCTAAACCCTCCTTGTTGCCAGGCACGCTGGGCTCTGGGTGGGCATGGAGACTGTTTTTGTCTCTCCCTCACTGCACCAGCCTTTAGGCTTTCAAATGTGCTTCCCTTGTTTAGACTAAAGAATTTGATCTCTTTCATCTTAGTTTTCTTCTTTCTTCTTAGTCTACATTTTCTAGATCTTTGAATTTTTTTCCTTGTTCCTTCCTGGGTGCTTTCCAGTATGACCCTGACCCTCCCAAAGTGGTGAAAAATGAACAGAGTGGTCTGGGGTGATGTTGTATGCATAACAGTACAATATTTTCTTTTTCTCCCCCCTCTCCAATAGCATGGCATTGTTGACTCACGTCCAGCTTGTGAGCCCTTAAGTCCTTCTCTGCAGAGTCCTTCACAGCCCTGCTTTGTACAGGTGATTATTCCTAACTCAATGTAGTGCTTTGAAATTCTCTATGGACAATGAATGGCTGTCTCTTCTTAAATGGGCTGTTCCTCCAGTTTGCCCACAGGTGTTCTTGATTTAGGGCTGGGTTGTCAGAGTTGTGCCACAATCAAGAACACATTTTACCGCAAAAAGGGAATTGTCTGTGCTTGAACTGTTGTTCTGGAGGAGGCCTTGCAGCTCAGGAGATATTAACACCATAGGCCTTCAGGGAAGGTTAAAAATAGGGAAAAAAAGAGAATCTTCTTAGGGAAAAAAATGAGTATTTATTTTTTGAAATTCATGTTCATTGCCTAATGTCTTTAAGTAGTACCTTTTCTCAGTTCTACAAGTCATGGCGAGTTTCAAATAAGTTAAGTATAAACAATTAGGCTGGTTCTACACCACGGATTAAAAGCAAAGCATCGAGGAAAAAACCAAAAGGTAAACTATACAAAAATTTAAGAAAGCTGTTTAGTAGATGATTCTATTCAATTAAAATCTAATTAATTTTACTAATTTCTGACTTAGATAATGACTGTAGTTATCAAATATACAATAGAACTTTCAGTTCTTTCACTTCCAAAATTACTTTTGGAATTGTTCCCACTCTCTGCCAGCTGTTGTCATGTCTGAGCTATGAAGTCACTTGTAGCAACTCACCTGGAAATATGAAGAAGTACTGCAGTTATTCCTGCTGCTTTGAGCAAGGAAAAGTGATGCATGCATAATATTCTAGATTAGTATTTCTTCCAACTGTGTCCTGAGCATTGTTAGAAGTGCTGGGAGCAAGACATGAAAATAACAGCATTATCTGGGTTGCAGACTACTGCCTTCCAAATACAAGATAATTTTCAACATGAATCTATAAACTTCTTTTTTTGGGATATCTCTTCAATTCTGTTACCTGTAGCACTAGTTAATGATTGTGTTCAAAAGGAATGGGTGAACAGAGTATTTTAGTTCTGAATGTGTACATTTCTGAACAGAACAGGGAGCACTACAATATTCATAGTAGTCTGGCTGTTCCTTAGTTAATCATAAACATCTGGTCAAACTGGCATCCCTATTGCTGTACATGGTACAGAATATAGCATCTTCCTTCTGCATCCTGTTCATTTTCATAGGGATTTCTATTTCCTACAAAATATTTCTGTTAGTGTTGATAACAGCTCCTTTTAGCTTGAATGTCCCTGCATGGATGAAAAGAATCTAGATTTGCACAACAGAAGGTAAAAAGTCTAATTTAGGCAAATATTTTAAAGTGTTGTTGAATATATTGAAAAACCATCCCACACCTAGAATGACAAATGCCTGTATAGGACATATCAGCACTCTGCTGTCACATTGCAATATGCTGTATGACATTATTGGATCTCCAGGTTTGCTAGAGAAGAGTGAAAAGGGAAATAGAATTGCTGCTTCATACCTTAGAGAGGAATGTAATCATCATGAAATTCATTCAGGTGCCTGATGCCTAAATCTATCCATGTATTTTCCACTCTAAATATGATTTTTAACTTCCTGAAGCTTTGCAGAAAACCAAAAAGACAAAAAAAAAAAAAAAAAAAAAAAAAAAAAAAAAGCTCTCATGCTGTTTTTATGCTTTAGTTAGAATTGGATAGAAAGGGAAAAAAAAAAGAAAGAGCTGTCATGCTGATTTTATGCCTTAGGATGAATTGGTAATGAAAGGGAAAAGAAAATGAAGACTTCAGGATTAGACACTTGCCGCTGGATCTTAAAATCAGTTTTAGTCCTCTTCAAGTTCTGATATCAGTTAGGAACTCTCTGAAGTCATTTAAGTGAGGCTCTTTGTGTAATCTCTAATACTTGACTTGAGAGCCCATCTCTGATTTGTAGGAGTGATAAGATGATGTGAAAAGCTGATCTCCAGGAGGTGCAGTTAAAACAAAGGGCTGTGCATTGCTAAAAAGTAAGGGCACTGCCCATGGGGGTTGGAGCAGAGGCCTTCACTGGATTTTGGAAAAATCTATAGTGATGAACACCACTGAAAACCACAATGAGCGCTTCTAAGTCACTGTGGGGTAAAAGTATTACCTTCCCAAATATGTCTAAAATTGTTGCTTATGTAACCTTTGTGTTTTTACAATGTGATCGTTTTTTCCTCTAGAATTTTCACTATGGGTGTTTGCAGTTATTTATTTTACATTTCTGGGCAAGCAAAACCTACTTTACTCAATGTCAGAGAATAAATTAAGTCATCCTTCAGAGTGTCACTTTTAATCTGGAGATCATTCTGAAGATATTTTTAATGACTTTGCATCTAGAGAGATCAGTCTGATAATTTGTCAAAACTCCTTGAATACCATCTCTTACAGATACACTTATTTAAGGAAATTTATGGTTTAAATTTTGATTGCACTGTATGCAAAATGTGTTTCTTAAAAGTATTCCTATCATTTACACATATAAATATTAATATATCATTTTATGACCTTTACTGTTGTCTTTTTTAGAATCGTGGAAAAGTCTGAAAAAACTAATTTGATTCAGAAAGAATATCTATTATTTTTATTTAGCTAGCAGGGTACTATTTTAAAATTAGAGGAATTAATCTGAGAGATACAATTTTCCTATTTGATTCTGTTTTACCCACAGACCTGGTGGATGGCTGCTGGACTTTCTCACCACTGGGTATGAGATGCAGGAGAGAGGAGTTCCTCTCATTTCTTTCCATAATTTTGATCTCTGTGTTTAAAAGCAACTCCATCTCTCCCCTAGGAGAGCTAGAAAAGGCTGTGGGTTATTGTGGACTGTTATGCCTCACAAATCCTCTCCTGTCATGGTTTCACTCAAGTGCTCTTCCCTTTTTTCCTCATTTTCCTCAGGACATGCTGCCCTTTCACTCTGACTCTGTTACTTTTTGCCTGCTGTTTTACTACCCACAATGTCCATGCACTAAAGTTGGCTCTCTTGGAGAACAAGCCAATTTCTGACAGGACAAACCTGAACACCAAAGCCTGGAGGTTTTATTCCTGAGCCTGCTGCAAAGCTGTAGCAATGACACGGGGCAGCACCACATCTGTCCCTCTCAAAGAGAACATCATTTGTATCCAAATTCTGACTCCCTCATTCCATAGCATAGCCATGTAATTCCAGTGTTATGGTGTGAAAACATTACCTTGCCAGGCTAGGACATGGGTTTTCATCTTTTTAGCTTTTATCTGAAAAAACCCCCAAGCATGTGATAAGAATTATATATAATAACTATGTTTTGGGGCTACCAGCCTGAGGGAGAATATCTGAGAGGTGATTATAGGCTCAAATCAAATATTGCTTTGGCTGTGGGTCATGGCTGCAGCATTTCCCACTATAAAAAACTGGCAGATGGACTGGCCCAGCAGGTGCTAAGTCTGGCTCTGGAAGGACACTGGAATTTGGTCTGGGGCTCAAACTTGGAGTCAGCTTCCTGTGCTGACCATGAAACTGAGTAAAATGAGTTGCTGTGATGAATTGTGCCTTCCTAGAGAATCGTCTCATTCCAGCTGCTCTCCTGTGAGCACGCTCACACTGACAGTCTTTATCTCTGTCCTTGGCTCTTGCAAATGAAGGGTTGATAAGAACTAAAGGGCAGAAAATTGTCCCAGTACCTATGGATAAGTGTAAAAATGCAGTGCAGGCAGCACTTCCCCCAGGAACTTTTCTGGTCCATCTCATTTTCTCCTGACATTTCAGGAACATTCTGGCCATGCAGCAATTTTCTGTGAATTTATTCCTAAAAAATTAGTTATTGTCAAATTATGTTTGCTCCAGAGGGTGCCAGGTCTGAGCAGCCTGAGACCATCTACACCAGCTGGCTTGGTGGCTGGGCTTCTTTTTGCTAGTGCTGCACAGAGACAATTTCCATGTGGCTTCAGGTGCCGTTCTACAATTTCAGTGTTTTCCTTTTCTAAATGAAGACTAAATTCTAGATGTCTACTTCTCCTGTGTAGAAAATGACATACACCTCTGTAGGAAAATCTTAAAACGTAATGGGAATTCCTGGTTTCCCTTAAGTCTTCCATGTTAATTTACACATTGGCCTCTGGTGACAATATTTAGCTGAGGTACTACACTTCCAGTCCCTTTGGCTTCTTAAATGCTGCTGAACATCGGCTGGACTGATCCACTTGGTTTTGTAAAGGACTCACCACAGAGCAAGCAAGGTCAAAACTGTCACTGTTTCCAATGAAAAGCAGGATTTCAAATAAATGGGGGAGGTTAACTTTGTCCTTTGAAAAGCAACTCTGTTTTTCAGGAATGAAATTCACCTCTAACTGCAAGAAAATAATTATCATCAAGTTACTAATAAGAGCACTTCTGAAATGTGCATGCATTTGGACTGAGATGTTTAAAGTATGCTTGAAATTTATCTTAATTATGGCTCTAAGTTGTAAGATGGTGAAAAATAGCATTTCTATTTAGTAGGAGTGGGTGGTGTTATCTATTAACATAAGTTTGAATTCACACAGTAACATTTAAAGTCTATTTATAAGTGAAAGACTAACAAACAGATGAGTGAATATAGGTCAGAGAGGGGAGTTAGAGAGAATGGGAATAATAACACCTCTGGTTACATGGGCTGATGAGGCACCACTGCTGCCAGGGAAAAGGGATCAGAAAAATAGCTTGGTGTCTAAGTAAACTTGCAGCAGAACAAAATACCAAACATTCTGACTGAGCTTTACAGCCCTGCAGACTGCCTGAGGAGCTTTGTATTTCATCCCAGAGGCAGACATAGAGTGCTTATTATTCAAATACCCACCACTTATCCTTGATAATGCTTTCAAGGCATACCTGACTGAACTGTAAAAAACCCAATCTGGTCAAGTGCTGCTTTAATATGCACAGGCACTGGCTCCCAAATCACCATGGATTGTTTTCATGAACTCCAATTTCACTGTCAAGATTTAATTCAGAAATACATCCAAGCCTTTGGAATAAATGGGATGGTCAGGGCTGTTGGACAAGTGGACTGTGGGACATGGCAGGGGCTTAAAAATTTGTGCACTGACCAAGTTGTCTTCCCAAAAGTGGAAGGGGACAGGATTGCCCAAAAAAGCCACCAAACCATCCACGTTACCTATAATGCACATGGTGGGTTTACATCATTTTCATCACTGTGAGCCACATTATGTAGTTGGGATTTGATTGTATTAACCTACATATTGCAGTCTTGAATATCCTGGGAAAAGGACACGTTTTATGGCATTGTAAAGTCATCATTTTTCCTGCTACTGTATGAAGATTATTACATTCCCTGAAAATACATAGCAGATTTAATCTGAAATAGGATGTATTTTGTTTTGCTATACAAGCAAGCTGTCTGGCAGGCAGCAGGAGATAAAGGGAATGTTTATTATTACATTTTAGTGACTTAAAGTAGTATTTGTATAAATGCATATACATAGAAGCACTAAAAAAAGCCCAAAACAAAAAAATATGAAACCTGACATGTTTTAAATAAAGTTTGGAAACACTGAAGCCTAATGGACAGCTAGACATCATTCACAAATACAAACTAATATAAATTAAGAAATGTTTCTGCTCTAAACCTCATGTGTTAAACCTAATCAGTATTTACTGTATTATCTCTGAATAGGATAAGGACAGTGCATTATCTGTTTCAGTAATGCAAAGTTAATTTTAGCTGTCAGAAGGTTGGAGTCAAAGACCTATAAAAGAATATATTTCCTGAGCGAAATCTAAAGGGACATTTTCATTTGTTTCTGTTCTATTGCTTCTGAATAAACTGTTTTGAAGCAGATAATGAGTTCATGTAAGTGCTAGTCTTCTGTTCTGGTCCTAAAACTTCTAAAAGCTTTCCTAAGAAAGCTCTTTTTTCTTATTTTTAAAGTATAACCAAATACATTGGGATGTTTTTTCAGTGTTCAAATGCCTTTGTGAGGACAGTTCAAGCAAGAGTTTTTGAAATTCAAATTATCTTAAGTAAAATTTATACAGTTGTGCCAGACTTGTTTAAAAATTTAGATATGGATTTTTTTGTATAATTTTCAGGGCTGTAACTATATTGGCTGTTCCGAGATGCTCATCACAGGAAAGGAGAATCCTAAACTTGGAGAAAGTTTATGAATTTTAATTTCCACTAGCAAAGTGATTATTCGAAGGTAAGTCATTTAGAACTGTTGAGAGATGAACTGTGCAAGCAAAAGCTTCTCCTGTATTTTTTGAACTCACTATAATGCATATTCAGTTTATGAGGCCCAAAGCTGCAAATTTGTCTTTTAGTTATGCAAGGTAAATGGCAGAGAAGTTTCAGTGGAAGCAGGGAAGGCACCTGAAAGCAAGTTTTTAATAGCAAAGCACGTGCCCTACTACTGAATTCATGAGACCTTGCCTGTGAAACTCTTAAAACTGCAGCACTGATTGCCACAGGATGCTGAAACAGGCAACAATAAAAACAGATTGAAAAGAGATCACAGCAAATTCATGGGTAAGGATCCACCACTGTCATTTGAACGTGATGACTCTACAAGTAACCTCCATCCCAGGAACTCCTAAGCTGTTTTGAGCAGGACTATTCCAGTGTATTTCGAAGGTGTCACAAAGTGCACGTTTTTGGGGTCTTAGTGAAAAATACCTGTGTAGTGACATAGAAGGTCTTATTGGTTCATAGCAGTGAATTACAAGGAACTTAAGAGGGACAATGCTTAGTGCTGTGGGATTCTTGCAGGCAAGCTGGAAAGCTTTGCCCCTCAGGTGCTCAATTGACTGAAAGAATTCCTCTAGCCCTTGAGAACCAGGCTGAAAAGTTTTCTGTGACAAAGCAGCAGCTTCCCCTTTAGTGATGGATTCTGGGTCCTGATGAGCCAGAGGGCTCAGTCACTGCCCTCCATGGGCACAATGATTGGTTTCACTTGCTGCTGATGTAAATTCTTCTTTTCTTCAGCTGAGAATCAGTGAGGGCTGTGCTGTACCAGAGCTTGTAGCACACTGAGCTGTAAAATCTGTCACTAAATGCAGGTCATTTTGTGAGTGAGGCTTGTGAGGGAAAGGGAGAGAAATACAAGAGTTGGAAAGTTAGCTCAGCACTTCAAAGCACAAAAAGCCTCTGGTTAGTTTGACTTCCTTAGGTTTTCCTCTACATGCCTTATTTTTTCCAAGCTAGATCCTCAGATAAGCTCAGGAATGCAGATACTTCCCTAATTTTCACAAAATTAGGACTTTCCTTTCTGTAAGATAACCCATTAAATTTTGCAACTACCTCTTTGTACCACTGGAGTATCTAAGATACCAAGAAATGTTCTTTCAGTATTCTTCAGATTAGAAGGCTGATTTGTGTGAAAGAGGCACGAGTATCCTCTGTGCTTCTGCTGTGCTGCACCCTCTGTGTTTGCAACACCAGTGACCACAGCCCAGCCACCCAGGACAGGCAGAAAACCCCCAACCTCTCACTTGCTTTCTTCTTCCAGAGCTTGCANTTTTGTTTTTTGTTTTTTTTTTCCCCCTCTGGTGGCCTGCCTGCTTTTTAGACCACAGTGAAGTTTTTCATAGCTGTGTTGTTTCTGAAGGGTTGTGAGCCCAAAACACAATGTAACCTGCTTTAACTCAATACCTGAGGACAGCTGGGTACAGGAACATACATGTGTTATGCACAGAATAAAACAGCTGCCTGTTGAAACATTCTTAGGGGGTGGAAGTTCACAACTGAAGGTGCATTTGATGGGCAGCAGATACAAACTATTAAATCCCTACCTATGTGTGCTTCAACTGCCTGGCATAACTTCAGCTTCTGAAGGGCTTTAGTTAAATTGCTACAATTTCTCTGGCTAAGAAAGACCACAAGTGTTTTCAAAACCATTTTTACCCAAGCCTTCACTTTGCTTATTCATAGTGAAAGCTCTCTAGTAAATGGACCACTTATTATTGTATTTTTGCTCAGTATGAGATGGGTTTTGAGGCACTACTGCAGAAACACAATTATGAGCAAATAACCACTCCAGGGTAATTCTATACAGGCCTTCATATTCACATTTTTGTACCTCAGATACATTCACAGCTTACTCAGTGCATCAATTAATTAAGCTAATCTGAGCCTATTTATGACATATGTCTGCAGCTTCCAAGTCATGGAACTGTTTCAGCTTTTTGAAACATAAATTGCAAGTGTTGAAGGTTGGGGCTTATGTTTGTGTGTCTTAAAGCAGTGAAAGAGATAGGAAAGAAAAAAGACCAAACCCAGCAATATCTCTGTGCTGGTGAGCAAGAGCAGCAAAACTGTCAATTTTTGCCCTTTCTTCTTAGGGCGGTCAGCTCAAAATCCGTCTCTCTGAGCAGCAGCTCAGCATCTGGCAATCAGCCTTGTTGCCAGATAGTCCATTTTTATTATTTTAAATACCAGCCTGAATCCACAGCAGGTTTCTCAGCTGCTTCCTTATTTTACATAATTAATCAGTGCAATAACTGCTAATCACTAAACTACAGAAATCATTTTATGGAGGTGATGACCAAGATACCTAAGGCACATGGAGTTCAAATACAGGTTTAATGTCTCCTCCTGGTCAAACACAGCATTTTTGTGTTTTAGGGTTGCCTTTTTGTAAGCTGCAATAACAAAATGTAAACTGCTTACTGATGCAATTTGCCTTGATATTAATCATATTTAAGCAGGCAGTCTTCTCTTTTGTGTGGGGTTTTTTTTTTCTTTTTTTTTTTTGCTATCCTATCTACTCTTTCAGATGCAGCTGAAGGCATGTGTGTGTTTGTCCAGCTTAGCAAATTTATAACTTAAAACCAAATCCTGTTCCAAAGTAAAGGAAGAACCATTCTCATAATAGACCTCAGAGAACTGGACCTTTGTTTGCCTGGCCAACTAAATACCCACTCCTTGAAGGAGTACAGAATTAAATCTAAATTTCCAGCTTGGTGCAGGGATAGACAAAGATCTGATGAACATTGACTCAAAATTTCCATTCCAAAGCCCTGTTTCTCTGCTTTCTAAGATAACCTTAACCAGGTGGTTGAAATTTCTGTCTGCTTAGGGTTATTTTCTTTTCAGCGTAGGAAAAGAAGAAAGAAACATTTCTAGGAAATATATGTTGGAATATTTTCCAGCAGTTGTGTTTTTCAGAGGCAGACAGAGAAAAGTTAAGTTGTCTTGCCAATGTCAAATGTCTGTGAATATTTTTCTTGGCTGAGAAATTCTAGCTGTCTTTTATGACCTTGACATCTGACATAGGATGACCTTGCTGGAGAAACACATGGCCTTGACACTTTTTGTGGAAGCTCAATTAAATCTGAGTAACAGAAAAATAAAATCTTGCAATATGTACAGG
The DNA here is from genome assembly GCA_013400775.1 of Chaetops frenatus. Lineage (NCBI taxonomy): Eukaryota > Metazoa > Chordata > Aves > Passeriformes > Picathartidae > Chaetops > Chaetops frenatus. Next base: position 802,726 of record VZTR01029538.1, on the reverse strand, counting down.
CTTAGTACAGACTTTACAGATTTAAAAAAAAAAATGAATTATTCAAATAATTCCAGTGTTAAATTTTGCTTACTCATAGGAAAAACACAATGTATTTTATTTCCATTCCATTTCCAGGCTATCATCAGTCTCTTAGGTGCTCCATCATCTCCAGCATGTCAGCAGCTGATTCCAAAGGATCCTGTTTTGTCAAACAACTCTTTGTTAGCAGATTAATCTGGAAGCTGCTCTGGGTTAGAGGCACATCAAGAAAGCCTGTACTTAGAATAAGTAATATTTTCAGTTGGCTGCCTTGTATTTTTCTCTGCAGAAATATTGATCTTTCTTTCCAAGGACCTGGAAGACCCTAGAGGAAAAGTTTCTAACAACAGGCTCAGATAAAACCCAATATACTCCTTCAGGACAGCATTTACATGCAAGCTTTGATTTTTATGGATTATAGCCCTTAGCTGTCATGGGGGACAAGGCTCACAACAGCACAGACCTTGTCAAAAACTCTGCAGCAAGGACTCCTAAAGAACACAACAGCTGTCACACAGAGGAACCCATAGAATTTGCTGCTCACTAAGGGTTGCCAGTGTTTCTTAAACAGACCATGCTACTTGGTCCCCTGCACTGGGGACATTGCAAAAGGTGTTTGCATAGGTTAATCTATCCTATAGATTAAAGCTTTTTTATCCCAATTTTTCTTTCCTATGTTTTTGGTAAACTCCTCCTCTCCCTGAAGTTACCAACTCCTACTAAGTGAGAAAGTTTCATGCACCTGTTTATACAAAGGGAAATGGGAATCTGTCATTTTCTAAGTTTTTCAGCTTCTTTTAGTAGAATTCCTCTCACCTCCTTTCATGTGTCTGCCTAAACTAAAAGCAATCTGTGCTAGACAGGTACTCTTTGGCACTTTAGGCACCCTTTATGGGAAAGGAGTGAAGCAAATACTGGGGTGAGATTGTGCTGACCTATTTATATCGGATACCTCACACCTTACCAGTGTCTGCTTCTCTCTATTACTGCAAAAAGAAACTTGGAATGATTGGTTCAAGATGTCTATCTTTGGTCAGTGGAATTCTAACCTTACTTTGCAGGTACTGAGAGTTAAAGCTTTGACTGAGAAGGAGGGGTATTTGGCAATTTTCTGCTGGGAAGGCTGTTGCTGTGATAGTTGTGATAGTCAGCAGGAATAGATTCTAGTAGATTGTAACTGATCCCACTACAGCATAGTCCTGGTGTTTAGTGTCCTGAGAATCCCACATTTTTGAAAGGGAGGATGTCTCTTCCCTGAAGTGGACTGAACTGCAAGAGAAAAAAACCTTTAGTATTTTATCTTAGGTCCTGACTAAAATCCCAAATTTGAGCATTCATCTGCTGACCCTTTCCAAAGTGAATCTGCTGAGCTTTGCTGTACCAACCCTATCTGCAATAATTGAGCTTAGTTTAATTCAACTAAACATGTTTAGGTGATGACGAGACTGTGTTCAAACAGGACACAAACTTATTTAATATATTGTAATTACCATCATTTTTAGAAACACATTTTCAAAGTCTGAATATTTCTTCCCCCTATTATTAAAAGTGTATGTATTTTACTGAAGTAGCAGTAATTTGCTTTCCCTTATCTCAAGTGTAAATGACCCTATTCATTTGTAGCTAAAATTGTCTTCCCCAGTGTGCACTGGCTTCAGCAGAATTACAACTTGCATGATTTTAGATGATATTCTCTACTGCAGATACATAACATAAAGAAGTAACATTTCTGGCAATACATGATAAAAGAAGCACTTGGCAAAGGTCAGCTTTTCAGATGTCTTGTGGAAATCTCATTAAGTGCAATCTTCTGATAGGTCCTCCTCTTCTGCCTCAGTGTCTGTACCAATTGTCCTGAATTTCTGATTGAAGTTTGGCATCTCAGTGACTTTTTTAACAAGTTAGAAGGTTCCAGTATAATTAAAATAACTTCAAAGTCAAATTTAGCAGGTGAGAATTTTGATAAAACTCTTTGAATTAACTCTATTGTATGAAAGTAAAACAATCTTTAAATTATCAGTTCTTCTGAATGTAGCTAAGGCTGCTAAGATTTGAATGAATGTCAGGCAAATTCCTAAATATTTGAACAAAAAAGCCCCACTAAAGCAATTACTCTATATTAATGTAAGCAAATACTATGCCAGAATGAAACCCTTGTGCAAGCAGGGCTTATCTTAATTTCAGTTTTCCATTTTAAATCCTAAATTTCGTCTACCATGATGGCTTTTTGTTAAGCTGCTGTTAAAAATCTGGGTCGGTGCAGATGTTAAAAAGTGCAGGTACAGAGATCAGAGATAAGAACAGATGATCCAAAAGTTGTCATGAATTCTAATTCCGTGCTGAGGCAAAACTTATGACTACCAATGTTATTGCTGCCTACAAACTCCTGCAATTGTTTAAGCTGAGCCACTACAAATAGGGAAATGTTCATATTTATGTAGTGATGTTGTGTTTGAACATCCAGCCACTTTTCAGCTGACAAACTGGTATAAAATAAAAAGATGGACAGCAGTAAAAAACAAATAAAATAAAGCCGTGTATTAGATATGAATCAGTTACAGAGTGAGATGACAAGCTCATGTCTCTGTCCTGCTGGAGGTGCTTCTACAGGGAAGCTGAGTACTCCACCACCTGGAGCTTTCAGAGCATACTTGCTCTCCTTACATGCACAGCAGTATGTGAGCTTGAAGGCTGGCTCTTAAAATCTGCATTACATTCCTCTTTGGGAAGGGGTAAGTTACAGAGAGTCTCTTTTTCATCTTTAGAAGATTCTGTGTGCCTATTTACTGATCTTGTACTTGTTCAGGATGCTTGATCCCAGATCCCAGAATTACAGAGATCCCTGCAACTGCTGCTGCTTTGGAGAGGCCTTGCACCGAGGTGGCTGCCAGGAGGCTGAGCAGTGAGGAATATATCAGTTCCAAAGAGCTGAGGTTGGATTCCATGGAGCACTGCAGGGCCTCAACTCCCTGGCATCCTCTCTGCTCATGTGCAGAAGGACTCGTGTCATGTGAGCTTTTGGTCAGCATGAGCCTGCAGGATGCTCTAACCACTCTCAGGTAAACTTCACTCACTTGTGTTCTACTGAACTGAGAGGAAAAGCCCTGCAAATCTGAAACCCCAGATATAGCTGGGACAGCTGAGTGTCTGGTGAGTGTCCCAGGGGAGGCATCACTTGGTGTGTGTGCATTCTTTGGAGCACCCTCAGCCTAAGTCACAGCGAGTACCTCCCAAGATACCAAAGGAAAAAAGTATGGAGTCCCTTCAAAGGCAAGTAGATGGTAAATATTCACATGGATTACAAAAGATGAAGTAGCCTAGCAGTAGTTGGAAGATGCAAGTACTTAATACATGAGGGAAAAAAATGCAGGAATATCCTGTGCTTCTGGAATATTGCTGTCTGTGTGTTCCAAGGACAGAGACTTCACAAGCCAACTGCTGTCCACTGACCCAGCTTCAGTCTCAGCCTTATTGAGGGGTGTGAAATATAGGAACAGTCTACCAATATGCTGGTAATTTAAATGATAGATGCTGATAAGTACTTTTCTCCTTCCTGCCTGAGTTTTACTCAAAGTCTTCCATTAAAATATATAATTGAGTACCTAGACAGTTGCATTTTGATTTGCATCTATTGCCAACCCAATATATCTTTCAGATAAGCCTTTCATGCATTACTTTTAATAATAATGTTTTAAATTAAAAGCCTTCTTCCATCAGCATAATGAAACAAGATAGCCAAGAAAATAGCTATGTGCCTGAGAACAGAAATTCATTAAAGTAAGAAAAAAATCCATGAAACAGGGATGATAATGAGAAAAATATTGAGCCTCAAAGATGACAATACTGAAAGGAGAGACTGCAGTTAGGGCTGGCTTACTGCATGGGAGGGGCTGTTTTCTCTTTCCAGAAATCTTGCCTTTTTTTTATTTTCTTTTTTTTTTCTTCTTTTTTTAAAATTCTGACAAGTCACATAAAATTTTGGCAACTCGGTTACTTTTAAATTGCCATAGGCATATGGGATTTTACTAGCACAAAACCTGTGCCTGATAGTGATATCAGGGATAATCCTTCATGCTACTTATGTAAGTGTTAGTTTTAATGATTTCTTTTCTTCCAATACTGAGAAACATACAACTTAATAATGACAAACACCAAAGCTCCTCAAAGTATGCAATATATTGCCATCAAGATATGCTTTCCAATTACCCTCCTGGTCTCTATTTAAGTTGCAGATTGTGCTACTTACATTTATCTTAGAAATGCGTTGTCCTTATAAAGTCCTTTTTAAAAAAGAAATATTTAAAAAGGTGCTGTTAAGCATCCTCATTAAAATATTTTTATCTTCCCCAGAGTTTAAGGAACTTGCATAGTGAGCACTAATGAGGCACCTGCTCTCCTTTGAATTGCATTCCCTCTTCCTCTCCCTCCCATCTTTATTTCTTATCTTCAGTCAAGGCAGCACTAAACAAGAAAACCAGTACCCATCTGACTCCTCTCTGCCTGTCTGCTGAGCTGTGCTGCTGCTGCTGGCAGGCTGTGGGCAGCCAGGGACACACACAGAGGGTTTGCAGGAGGAGCTGACACTCTGCACACACATCCAGCCTCAGACAGGTGTTACAAACCTGCTCTCTGCTTCCCCTGACTGTGCAAAGACAAAAGGTTCTGCCTGGGACAGAACAACCCTTTGGTGCCAGAGCACAGATGGTATCAAAGTGCTTTGTGTGACACAAGGTGTTAGAAAATGTTTGGCTCACTAACATGTGCTGTCAAGACCTGTTTTCTTCAAGCTGCCAGCCTGTCATTGTCTTTTGGAAAGCAGCATGCAGCCAGGAAAACCATTTCCATCAGAACCAGAAACAGAAGCCCTGTTTATACTTCACTTTTATTTTCTCCTACCAGGTAATTTTTCTCTCTAGTGTCATCACAGGTATTATAGTAGTATTAAGGAACAGCCAAAATTTCTCTCTCATTACATACAAAACAGTAACTAGAAGAGAGAAAATAGGTTTTAAAAATGACAAGAGAAGAGGAAAGAGCAGCTTTCAAACCAAGCATTCCCCACACCTGAATCTGCTGAATTTTCCAGATACAGTATAAAAGTCTTCCTTCTCTCTATTATTTGTACACATGGCAGTTGGAGGAATTCCTGGCCAAGGTAAAATCCAACTTAGAAGTATGAAATCATACAAGTTTGGGAACTTTGTGTATATATTCTTCATTGCAGCAGCAAAGGCTTGTAAGGGCTGAAACTGGCCCCTGTTCTGACCTATTTTTCACTAAAATCTGCATGTTTCATTAACATTGCCATGAACCAACTGGGGGACTTTAGTCCCTTTTACAGCTACCCAGTGACACTTTTTATTTATTCTATTAATACAAGTGCAGCAACCTTGTCTTTGCCTCTTGCTTTAAGACTTCTAAAGTGCAATTTGCTGTATCTTTCAGAGTGTGGACACAATCCTGAGATCGTAGGGGTCAGAACTTATGTAGATATAGATGAGGGTATGGAGCACAGAACATGGGAAAACATCAGCCTGAAGGGTATTTTTCTTCCTCTGGCAAAAAAAGCAATGAGATTAAATACCTTAGAAAGACTGTTTGAATATCAGATGGTGTCACATGACTCTACTCTGTCACAAAATGTGTAATTTTCAGGTTCACTTATGAGCAATCATATTTCATGTTCATTTACTCAGGCAATTAAATGGTTGATAAATATTTACTTTGTTTCTTTTTGCTTTCTTATTCACTTTTCAACATTAAATGACTTTTTTTTTTCTGATAGTGTAGCAGGAAGTTTTACCCTTCTGTTTTTAAACATTTTTGTATTCAAACCAGTTGTACTTTCTGAAATGTTACCATTCAGCTGTTGTATTTGGATGACCACAGGAAGCAAGGATTTTAGGATTTCATCTTTTGTTAAAAAATCTACAATTAGGCTATGGAAAAAGTAATTTTGTAAACCTGCACAAGGCAAAACCAGAAATAAAATCAAGCATACAGTGGCACGAAATGGCCACGGGTTAATGCAAAAATTGAGAAAAGTCTTCTCACAAAATATCTTCATGCTGCTGGGCTTTCCATCTTCAAAATGCCTTGCAAAGGTTAAGTCTTTAAAATATATCTGTGCAATGAAGCGTTATATTGGCACCATAGTTTTTTTTCCCCTCAGTTAAAGTAGATGTTGAGTGTTTAAATGTCCAAGGCTGTGGAGAAGGTCGCTCAGATCTAGGACTGCAGACTAAGCTGCTTCTGCAGTGCCTGAATTTCTCAGACTGGGCTGGACATTCTTCATTTATTCAGTCATCCTTCTGTTAGCCATTGCTCTCTTTCTCAACTGATTGTCCTCTTTGACATCTTCTCCTGGCTGGTCTGCAGCTTTCCACTGCACTGAGTGTGCCCAGACTGCCCCATTAAGCCTGGAAAAACCCCACAGATCAACCCTCACCTGGCTGTGTTTCCCTGCTCTCACCTGAGGCTTTTTGCAGTGCAGACTTTTCTCTCCTCCTTCACTGTTTTAAGGCAAGGTCAGTCTGGCAGAGGTCAGCAAAACTCTGTATTCAACCTGCATTGCAGAATCCCCATGGAAGACCCAAATAATAAATGAATTTGATCTCTGAAGCAGGTACATCACAAACACATGTGTAGAGTCTCTGTGTCTGAGGGTAAAAAGCAACTCACCATCTCCTGTGTCAGGAATCACCTTGGAACAGCTGCCTCTGGGGGTAGGACTGGTAGTAGGAATTAAATCACCCTTAGCAACACTGGATACTGCCAAAAACCTGCAAGAAAGCAAAAAACCACAATATAGGCTCTGTAAACGACAAGGAATGGTGCCTACTTCAGAGGAAGGAGAAGATTTTTCAGACAGGCTTAAACTGTAATTTTCAGGATCTCTTCAAACAACTGGGAATGATTGTTTAAAAGCTTAAAGCCCACTGCCAGGAGCCCCTTCCCCCCACTCAGAGCTCACCTAAGAGCAGAGCTGGTGATGACAGAAATACTTTGTAATGAGCTAATGACCAGCAAGGGCCTTGCAGGATTGGACACTCCAAAAATCCACTCCACTTCAGGAACTCAAGAAATGGAAAGGCCTGACTTGTACCTTCCTGAAGATAAATGACCAGTCTAAGGGAAGGGGGAAGGAATCCTGTGCTGTTTGGCCACACCAGCAGTTTGAGTGTGTCTCATGCTTGTAGTACCCGAGTGCATCTGTCAGGTGCTAATTGTCAACTCCCATTGATGGCAGTGGGAACCCAGGGCACTTGGCATTTTGCAGCATTAACCTGCTGTTATTAAGCTAAAGAGATAAACACGCCAGAGTATGGGATGTTTGAAATGCAAGGCATTGTTTCTTGCATTCTCTCAATCTTAATATGTTGTTTTTTTTCCAGTTAGCAGTGTCTCACGGCAAGAAACTGCCTAAAGAGGAAACATAATGCAAAAGAATATGCACTGTGAAAAGTCTGCGCTGTGAAGTGCAGAAATATATCATTCTACCAAGAGTAGGCTGATTTAATTTTAAATATAAAAATCTTTAAATGGCTAATGTTCTTAAAATGTAGAAAATCAGATAACAAAAGCAGTTCTTGTTTCAAAGGAGAACAGCAGTCAGTGAGAAAAATGAATAAAAAGAAGACAAAGTGACAAAAGAAATAGGGAACTATCATTGATTTCCTGGAGAAAAAAAAGGATAAAACCTAATAATTTTTACCATGTTATCCAATAACATGGTAATTTATCCAGAATATAATTATGCTAACATTTGGCTGTTCCTTGGTATCAGATGAGTTCTTACAGCTCAGAGTGTTCTGGGGCAGGTTTTGAGGTTGGTTACAGATCTGTTTGTTGGCATTATGGCCAACATCCCTGGAGAGGTGTTCAAGAAAAATCTGGATGTGACACTTGGTGCTTGGTTTAGTTGACAAGGTGATGCTTGGTCAAAGGTTGGACTTGATCATCTTGGAGTTCTTTTCCAACTTTTCTGATTCCATGATTATATGGGCTAGAAAAGTAGGTGATGTGGCTTCTTGAGGTTGTCAATGCAACTTTGGGCAGTTCTGATTTCATTACTGCTAAAGAAAGGATGAGAGCACCCAGCAAATCATGAGTTACTACATCAGTGCTGCACGTGTGGAAAGAACTTGGAAAAGTAAAAGCTCTTACACTTTTGTACCTACGCCACTGGTAGATATAAGACATCTTTCAAAAAATAAATCTCCTGCTCAGTACAGAACATTAACCATCAAAATGTAACTTATTGGCAGCAATAATGGAGTTTAAAAAGTAAAATGAGTACCTGTGCTCTGTTTTTCCCTGCTCTCCTTTGTAATTCAGATTTCTCTCTCTCTAGGCAAGGCCAGGAAGGACAGAAGGCAGAGGGACCAGCATGACCTACTGTGGGAATATGCAGCACTCAGGACACAATGATGCACTTTGCTGTATCTCATTAAACATCCACCAGATGACCATCAGTAACTGATCAAGGTAGAGGCAGAGGGGCCCTTTTGTCTGGTTTTGTTTGGAAGTTGTTGGGATAACCATTGCCTCCATCCTTTTCTCTCAACACACTCCTTCAGATGTAGTAAAACTCTGTTCTGAAGGAGACTGCAGGAGTGCTCAAGAGCTGGGATCATATTAGGGTGATCTTAAAATGCTCACAAGGATTTCCATCTTAAGGGGTGGATGGAGAGGAAGCTGGCTTTAGTTCTTGTTTGAGATCTTGCACCTTCATTCTCAGGTAAGAAATTATAGCTATCAGAACATCTAGGCAGCACCTAAACACCTCAGAGATTTTACTTGGCTTTTCTAAAGAAATAAGAAGTCTCTGTTTCATCACAAACTTGAGGTCCTTTTCATACATGCCTTATCCCTGCAGTCTGTCCTTTTCACATTCTCCTTGCCTTCCAGCTTCTGCATCTTCACATCTTCATTTTCATCTCAAATGTATTTGCAAGCACCTGGCTCTTTGCATTCAGGCCATCCCTAGCTGCATTTCCTATTTCTCTCCTGGTCCTCTAATGCAAAAAAAGAATATTTCTGAGATGTATGTGCTTACATAGTCAAGAGTTTCATTGTTGGCACTGCCATCCAATGACTTCATTCTTGTCTGAAAGGGGAGGGTGACCTCTGAAGGGGATCTGGAGGCCCCCTGGGTGGTTAGATCACCATTTGCTCCTTGTATTGTGGTTTGGAGTGCTGCCAGGCACTCCTGTGCAAGCTGCCTACAAGCTCTTGTGGAGACCTTGTCTGGATGGGAAGGATGTGGGAGTCCTTGTTGATGATACAGCTGTATGGAAGGAGCTGTTTTACCTCTTCATTTATCATTATCATTATAATTTCATTATCATTACCTTACCATTTTCAGCTTAATTAAAATGTAAGTACCCTGGACCTAGGGGATCAGCACAGGAGCTGAACAGACATCTCCAAGATGAATCCTACATAGCTGGCAAGCAATGTTCATATGGAACTATGCTTTCTCTTAACTTTCTAAGATCATCTGAAAAAAACAGGTGGTGTTCAATAAGTAACTGAGGCTGGGATTAGAGCAGTGATTCCTATAAGCTGAGGAGAGAGAGAGGAAGACATTATAAAACTGCAGAAATAAGGATTTTTGGAACTACTAATAGGTAATTTACAATCAGAGTGATTTTTGTTATGGTAGAACATCCCCACATAAGCAAAAAAATTAGGGAATTGCCCCAAGTCCTATGAACTCTGTTTTGTTTAATAAACAGAAGCCAAGCTTTTAACAGACAAGCAGAGCTTTTTGTATATATGAGGACTTATTATTGCTGAACAAAATCCTTTTTTACCTGATAGGAAATAATTTCCTGTCTGTTCAAAATCCCAGCAATCTCAGTTTCTGTGTGGCAGCAACTTCCTCTAGGAAGGTAGTCCAGCAGAAGTAATTCTGGACCTGCTTCCATCTCTGAAGCCTATTTATTGTTTCCATTGCTTCCCAAGCCTCAGGGTACTCCTGCTTCAAGTCTCAATATTTATTATGTCAGGTTGAAGTCTGCCAGTAACCAAAACCCAGAACTATAAATTCCAGCCCTCCTTTCCTAGCAAAGACATTGATATTATGAGGGCTGTGGTCTTGTGAAACACAATGGGAAAAAAATCTTGTGAAAGGTGTGGAAGACAAGCTTTTTTTTGTGGTTAAAAACAGCATCTGCAATAATTCCATGAGAAGAAGAAAAGTGACTTTCTTACCATGTGGAGGATGCTAAGTAAGACTTTTTTAAATGGTACCTTGTACTATGATAATTATGGGAGAAAAACAGCTTTCCATGAATCTGACAGCTGTTTTTAAATCTCAGCTGGAAGCATCATTTCCTATCATACAGAAGACCTAAGATCAAGATCACACACAAATTTTTGTCTTCTCAAAAGGCAGCAGGAAGTAAACGTGGCATAAAGAAAAAAAACAATCTTAGTGCAAAGGCAAAGAGAAATCTCTCTGTGATCATGAGTTGAGTTTGTGTTTCCTGTAAAAAAGTAGCAAGGAGTTAGAAGCAGGTAGTACTCCCTGGAATGGCTTGACATCCAGAGCTGGATGAGAATTCTCTTTTTCTTTAAATTTACAGTGGCTGCATCAGATGTTCCAGAAAATGATGGATCAGTACAGTCCTATAAATCCCAAACACATATGTGGTATATCTTTTCAGAAATAACTTACAAAACAGCCTTCCAGAGGAGAAGAAGTCTGCAATAATGACAGCACACTGACAGTGCAATAAAGAGGAATTCATTATTTGGACTGCAGGGGTTGACAATGGCCAGAGGGCAAATGCATAAAATAAGAAGAAAAAGCTGATGCTCAAATGTCAAAAACTCCATGCCACAAGTGGAAAGAAGAGAAATGTGTTCAAAATGTATTTCCTCTCTATAGGAATGATGGTGATGATGATAATAATAACAACATTAAAAACAACATTTATCTGAGCACGCTAAATATTGCTGAGGGTGAAGCATTATGTGACATCATCTCAGTATAAATAAATTATCCCTTTCCAGTGTTCATTGCCATGAAATTAAAAGAAACCTTTATGATCTAGAAGGTGGCAGCAAAATGAGGAGTTAAATGTGTAGGATGGTTAGTTTTGTGAGCAACTCTTGTTGACAATTTTTAAGCTACTGTTCCATTCTAGAAACAAATCTGATTGTTATCATTATTTCTTTTATTACCTAAAGAGGATAATACCTACTCACAAGTGTAACTATTTCAGTATGACATTTTGCAGGCATAAACTGCATCCTCAAACAAGATCTAAATCTTACAAAGGAACAGCAATAAGCTGGGCAAAAGCCCAGTTGTTTATCTGGAGTTTAGTTCTAGACAAACTTCCCTTGCAGTCTGTCTGTTTTGTATTTTTAGATCCTCCTTCTTTGGTATTGAATGCTTTTGTAAGAAGGAAGGATTTTTGTTCTGTATTCTTCTTCTCCTGACATTTCCCATATGAAGTTACAATCCTCTGCTGGCTTGTATGAAGGGGATTAGAAATATGTCATCACTAATTGCAGGTGAGGATTTAAAGCAGGGCTGGGCAGGAGAAGCACAAAGATGAGATTGCCTGGCCTGTCTTGATTCAGGCTGTGGATGCTTTGTGCCTACCCCTGCTGCTCCAGGAAGTTTGTCTGCCTCCCACATCTGTCCTTATCTTATGGCAAGGGAAAATTGTTGGTTGTTGAATAGGATGAAAGACTGATTTCTTTATTGTTCCTAATGACTCATTTCTGCCATGAGGACTACATAAAGTTACTTGGCTCTTAAAGCACAAGGGAGGGTGCAGTTGTGAAGAGGAATCACTTCTAAACTCCACCCCCCCCCCCCCCCCCAAAAAAAAAAAANAAAAAAAAAGTCAGATTACACTTGTGGGATTGCTCCTTTGTCCTCAACAAATTTTTTGTTGTTTCTATTAAACTGTAAAGTGAGCACTGTGACTGTATCCTCACAAACACCACACAAGTGCTTCCAGTGAGTGTGGAAGTAGCAATGGCAACCTAAGCCAGCCCTCAGCATCTGTGAGCATTCCCACTGCTTAATGTCAAACCAGTACCAGCTTGACTAATAAGGTTAAGGAATTACATAACTTAAGTAGAATTACAACAAAATTATCTCAGTGTGTATTCCCCTCTCTTTTGCTTCAAGATGAATCAATTATGAAACATAAATCAAAGTAATGGATACAATACTTATAACCCTGTAGGCTCCCAGGCATCGATTAACCATGACTAAGAGAACTTTTTCTCATGAAAATTAATGTTGTATCATAAAGAACCTGAAAGTTCCCATCTAGGGCCATGAACTACTTGGAAAGACACTTTACACTAGAACAAGCATTGTGTGAAAGGTTGAAGTCTGAGGAGATAAGACCAACTAAGCAAGGCCAAGTAGCCTGAGTTGCTTTAGACTTTCCTGTATGGATCATTCCTCAGTGAGTTGCATAAGTAGAGAAAAAATTTAATAAAAATGCCCCTTCGTCTACTTTAAAAAACAATTCTACATTCTTCAGGCCTTGCAACAGGGTCAAAAGTGACTCAAGAGTTCCAAAAAGTGGTAAAGATGAGCCGGAATGAATTGCATTATCTTCAGACATCAAATGGAAACCACAGAGTTTTGTCACAGTTTTCAGGACTTGCCTGTCAAGCCTTGACAGATCAGGAAACTGAAAAAGATTTCTTGATTAAGACTGAAAATAAAGCCTGAACTTCATTTTCAAGGAGAAAGTATGTTTTTTTAATTAATAAGGAAATATGCAGTAAGACTACCTCCTTCTCTGCCAATGAACTTGTAACCACAATTCCACGTCTGTCTGTTTCTCCCATGACAAATTTTAGGCTCTCATTTTGGGGATAAAAATATCTTTTTCAAAGTCATTTGGAGAACAATCTCTGACTTAGTTAAGGAAATAATTAAATGCCTCACTCTTCTCAGGATTAAAGGCAAATAACATTTTTAGCTGTATTAATAGACTTGTTGATGTAACCTGCTGATACTTGGTCATCTAAGTTGATGATGTACACCAATATGTCTCTGTGAAAGCTGTGTTGCTAAAATGGATTAGTTTTCTTGTCATTTAATCACTCAGAGCACTTCTAGTGGGAAAAACAGGGATTAACAGACTAAATATGGGATTAAAAAATGTATATATTGTTTCTGGACTGGTATAACAGACTGTGTGCTGTCTCTCTCACAGAGCTATGTCTTATATATCAAAAGGTCTCTAGAGCAGGCAGCACTTCAGTCCTATGTAACATTCTTTTACAAAAGTTATCAAATGGTTCAAACTTTCCTGAAACAGTCACTATCTTTTCAAGTATAGCTTATAGTATGGGTGATGCAAGCCTTAAAAGAGACAAAGTTCTTGGAAAAGGAAAGGGCATCTTGCCATAAGCTTTATCAGTGGCTTGGTAACCCTTTGGGAGACAGACAACTTTGGTGCAGGTTCATCTTCACTCTCAAGAGTTTGGGGTTCTAGACACCATGCTGGCTTACAGAAACATATTGAGATTATTTAACTCCTTTCTTCCTGATGCAGGTGCTGCTGCTGGAAGAGTTTTTGGGGAAGAGTTCCAGTGTGGGACACAGAAATAGTGATGGATACAGCTGGGATCCACTAAAGGTGCTGATTATCTTTTTCTTCCAGAGAAGGCCTGTAGACCTAACATAAATGTTTATATTATCCTTCACTGATGCTTTCAATCAGTCAGTTTAGGAATCTCAACTTTCACTCAATATTTTCAAAACTGGCTGGTGTTTGTGAGGCCCTGATGAATGCAGCTCCGAAGGATGCCACTGTCAGAGGTACCTTTTGAAACAGATGTGTTTAATGGTGATGTGCAGTCAAAGAACTGCTCTCTATTCTGCTAAATTACATTTTGTTTCAGCACTCCAATCTTTAAGCCCTATCCAAAAGCTGGATAAGTTTAAGAAAATTCACTGGCAGCCTGGCTGAGATTATATCTCAAGCACATCATTTTAATATGCAGTTATAAATCACTTCTAACTTTCTGCACGAGGAGTGTTTTCTGTTGATGTATTTGAGAACATTGTAGAGAGGTTTGTAATTAAATGAGGAGAAAGTAGGACTTCTTTTATGAACAAATCAATTTTTAATGCCATGGAAATAAGGGAATTTTGAAAATGCTGTGCACTCTTTATTTTGGCTATGTACCTGAAAGATGCACAAAATTGCATTTCTCTTTAAAAGACAGTGGAGGGAGAAATAGCCAGCTTTCTTTTTCACTGGGGATAAAAAAAATTATCAAATAGAGAGACCACAGATTTAGGTAAAGATGTGTAGATTTTTCTAAAACATTTTCGGGGACAAGCTGTCCAAAGAATTTTGCTGAATCTTGTACTAAACCATATCTTTCTATCCATTAAAAGTGCCCACGCTTCACAGTAGGGTTTGGATTTAAAATGATGTGTTAGGGCTCAAAAACCACACAGTTCAGTTTCTAGTGCCAAATGCAGAAAATGCCCTTCTCCTCCTTGTCCTTTTCCCAGCCCAGGGTGGCCAGCTTAGCATTCTGCTTGCTTTTGATTAAAGGTGAGATACCACTATGATCCAGCATGGTAATTACTGTATTCCACTGTATGTCACAGACCATTGCTGCTATTATTTATTCTCAGACAAAAACACTCATTCACCCCTCTCCAACTACAGGCTGCAAGTTCTTAAAGGCTTGACTTTTGCCGTGAGTAAAACCACTTTATTTTTCATCTGCTCCAGTTGCTGAGATAGCTGCACTATCTGTTGTCCATTCTCTGGAAAGATTTGAAATTTGCTAGTGCTCTCTTTCACTATGGATGAGAAACCAGGTAAGTTTTCAATGTTAAGGATGATCACTTGCACTTTATCCCATTTCTCCAGGCTTAAATAAATGCACACATACATCAGATCAGTACCCTCTACAGAAATTTTCTTTTTTCCCTCTTGGAGTTGGTGGGGGTATCTGTGCACACTTGA
Source organism: Chaetops frenatus (assembly GCA_013400775.1). Classification (NCBI taxonomy): domain Eukaryota; kingdom Metazoa; phylum Chordata; class Aves; order Passeriformes; family Picathartidae; genus Chaetops; species Chaetops frenatus. Next base: position 787,724 of record VZTR01029538.1, on the reverse strand, counting down.
GCCTATATTGGTAAATTCCAAGAAGAAATAGATGGTAGACTAAGGAATTTATTAATTTTTATTTTTTTTTTTTGGTGAAAAAGGTTTACTAGGTTTACTTCATTTTGTACCAAACGAGAGGCTAATACGGAGCAGAAGTCTACACATAGGCAAAACCCCCAAAATAGCCTCCAGCCCCACAGCTTTTTCTCCTAGAACTGTTTAATGTGGGAAAAAGCTGAGTGCACAAAGCCACTCCACTGTGAGCTAGTGAGTCACTGCCTTCAATCTGTGCCTCTTTGGTTCAGGCTGACGGATCTGCAGCTGAACTTTTTAGGCTTGCCAGTTCTCTGGAGAAGATGTATATTACAGAAAAAGTTGGGAATTTTCAGGATACAGCTCATCAATTCACCACGTATAACACTTCTGAGAAACCGAGCATCTAACAATAAGGAAAGGGAAGAGAGAGGGGGAGATACTGATCTGACTATGAGACCTGCAGAAGTGCTTTCAGCTTGTTAGAAACTTTTAGGACCTAAAACTTCTTAGTATATAAGCACCTGCCTTGAAGAAGCTGTAAGGAACAACAATGGGTGAAAGTGCTTTTTTAAAGAAGTGAGTAAATTTGTTCCTTTCTTAATCCACACAATCTGTCAAAAAGTGGTAGATGTTCTTCAGAGCAGACAAATACCAGTGGCATGATATTTCCTGCCTACCCTACTAAAGAATAAGACACTCAGTAGAATCCTGGAATGGCTTGGGCTCCTTAAAAATCATAGAGTTCCAACTCCCCTGCCAGGCAAGGACAGAGGGTAAGCAAGGACAGGTCAGAGAAGGACACGAGGCTGGAATGAGGTGTGCAGTGAGGGGATAAAGGTAGGCAAAGCTACTGTAAGTAACCATACTTGAAACAAGATTTTTCATTCCTTTCCAGCAGATAAAAAACAAATTTTTCATTGTCCTCAGCATCCCTTTACATTGCAAATGACAGGAATGTACAGGTAGGAGAAAGATCAGTCTTCAAAATCTGAACATTTTAAAATGGGAAAATGCTATTGATTTTAAATACACAGTGCTTGTGCAGAAGACTAGATCATCAGTTTTATACTGAAAATATGGAAGTTCCCACAGAGGGAGTAATAGAATATTTTCTTTTCTAGTTTTATGAGAATTCTATTGTGCTCGCTCCACCATAAATTTTCCACTGTTGTTTATAGACAGTTCAAGAATTTGAAGCCAAGACTTGATGCTGCAAAATTTCAGATAAAAGCCATGAGGTAAGGAGGCAATATGCAGAACATCTCAGAGTTTCATATTCAGATTCCCTGAGAGAAAAAAACATCTCTAAGAAAACTGGCTGTATAATGAAAAGGCAGGTAAGTGTTTCATCTCATTATTTTCCTGTCCTAAACCTCAGGTTCATATCCTCCCCCTTGGCTTCTGAAGACAGAACTGCATACTTGTCAATCATGAGTAATGCTTCTCTTTCCTAAACACCCTTCTCCCACCTCTTAAAATAGTTTCCAGTGTTGGAGCAAGGTACAACCCCAGCCAGAAGTAGTGAGGTCTAACCAAATGTCTCATTATCCTGACTGGAGAGTTAAGGCAGAGCTGCAAGCTCAGCTAGCTGGGAGGAAAATAAGTCTTAAAATATCAAATCCTCTAAGTGAGGAGTTTGAAACAGGAAAGATCCCAGGGTTTTTAGACAGACCCTGATGTTTGAAGCCTCTCTTAGCTGATGTGGCACCTGTCAAGACTCGAACACCGGGCTGTGTGTTTACAGAGATGTGCAAGCTGTTATTCCTTGTTGTTGTATCTCACTTCATGTGATGCAAAGAAGGTCTGGCACTGGCCCCAGGGTGGCTCCTGTGAAGACTCTGCCCCAAAACTGCTCCTAGCAACTTCTGCCATCTTCATCTCTGGCAGCATCTGATCTGCTTGTGAGGACTGGAACATCAAGTAGGCTTGGAAAAAATGCACCCGCGGCTGCTCTTCCTTGCCTGGGAAGATGAGACGTGAGCTGAGGTTCTCTTCTGCCCTACTGGACTCGTTCTCAGGCTACTTTGCCAGAGCAAGAGGCCCAGGAAAGAGAGCACAGCAATGGAAGTGTTGGACAGGAGAGGGGGATTTTGCTAGCCCTCAGCTTAACCATAACCTTCAGGGTCTGGAGGATTCTGCAGCAGGAAAGTTGGGATGAGCAATACTGGAGATGAGGCAAATGGCTCATAACTAGTCATGGTCTGCATGGATGTCATTAATGCTGGTATTGGGTTTGTGATTTGTGCCCAAAGAGGCTAAGGAATTAGATTTACTCCTAACTACCACAGGACCCATGTGGCTAATTGAAGAGAAAGGATTTCTGCTGTGGGAAAGGTCTCTGCAGTGTCTAATACCTGGCTTAGTACTGGGGACAGTAAGAGCTGAGATTGAACATGCTCAAGGTGTTGTCAGTGGTGGAGACAGTTGAAATCTTGGATCCCAAGGATGGGTGTCTGGTCTGGCCAAGATTTGGGAAGGGGAGTCAGAGGGAAGGATAGTGGTAGAGCAGGGAGGAAGGTGGGGTCGGGAGAGTCATATTTGCTCAGGCTTTTTAATGGGAAATAGGAGGGAGAGGAGTGACTCCCTGCATATTGAGACTCTGCACTTCTGGGGCAGCCAAATGGAATATGGGGGGCTCCAGCACTGGCAGACTTGGAAGATGAACATATAATTTGTAATGCCTACCTAGTGAATGCCTATAGCTGATGCTGATCTGAAGACTAAGATTTATTGCTGGTTGGTGCAGGACCTTTAGGACTTCTGCTGACAAAACCCACTAGCATATGGATGCTTTTGAAAGAGTAAGGTGTTGCTGAACTCTGGTGAAGGCTGCCTTTCAGGCAAAGATTCCAGTTAAGGAGCTTGGCAACAAGAATTCAGTAATTATGTTTATTTTTCCCTCCTAACATGTTTGCTTGGCAATTTCAGCAAAGGATTGATGATAAAACAGAGCAGATGGCTCCAGATGTGCCAGAAAGATTGGGAGGAGGGTAGGTACAAGCAGAGTGAATGCTGGCTGCTGACAGTAGCAGCAGAGTTTCAAGGATTGTTTCTGAGTGAGAACAAACATGAGTGGAAGAAGGGTATGGGAGGGAGAAAGTGTGAGGGAAGAGACAAAAGCCAAAGGCAATTTCCAAAGGCTTCTCCCTTCATCCCTGTCCTCCTTCTCATCTTCTGGGTACACCCTGACTTAAGCCATGCCCTCTCAAAAACTGAGGGAAAAACTGAAAGCTACAGCTTTATGTTCACAGTAAATGATCTGATGCCTGATTAAGTGACCTGGCCAACTTCAGCATCCAGAGATCAGTGAAACTTCTTTGCCTCTTTTTCTACTGCTTGTTAGCAGAAGGCAGGACACAGCTAATTTTTTTTTTTTTTTTTAGAGGGTGCTTTTGTTCTGAGCATTTAAAGTAAATATTTTTATATTGTGTACCTTAAAATTTGTGGATATTGGTCCTCATCATTCACAGGCAAAGGAATAGCATGTTAGAAAAGTATCAGCTACTGTAGATCATAAAGAAGATGCATGACAGGGTATTAGATGTGTCTGTATCTATACTTATGTATATATTTGTGTAAGAGTGAAGGACTGAAACACCAAGCTCTCAATAAAAGCAGAGCTGCTTCTGGGTTGAATAAAAGGAGATGCAGGATATTGACTTTGAGGGTGACACGATATTGTAACCTGAAAACTAATTAACGAAAGAACAGAATTAAATAACATTTGGATGCAACAGCAGGAAATAGAAAGAACAGGTGTTTAACAAGATTTCTTTTGACTGTTTAACCTCTTTGCTAATGCCAAAAAACCCAAACTCTGTCAGACTTTGGCTTTACCTCGTTTCAGCAGTTGTCCTTTCAGCTATTTCATGACTCAGAGCTTTATTCTGTTGCTGTTATGTTTATTGTTTTATGTTATGCTGTTAGTTTGTCTCTAGAGATATGGGTCTCTGCCATTAAGTGTTTTTGATCTCCATTCCACGTGTTGCTTTCTCTTTAGGGAGCAGCAGGATTACATGGCTGCAAATAAGGCCCAGCATTTGTGACTCTGATCTGTGGGTTCAAGACTGCATCTGCAGGAGAGATCACCTCACAAAACTGGGTGGAATTTGTTTCTTAAGACCTAGAACCAGGGAAAGCTTTTCTTTCTGATCACTAAAAAACACAAAAGCATCAATAAATGTTTTTTAGTGTTTCAGGTATTGGTTTAGTCTGGAGGGATATCTGTTATTAGCATAGGTCTCTGACACCCTGCTGAGTGACTGGGATTACATAATACTGAAGTGGCTTTACATCTCTTCAGAAGCTCTTTGTTTAAATGACCTTCTAGCAGTGAGCTCTTTCTCTCTAGCATTTTATATTCTGATTTTATACTGTTAATTGGATTTAGAAAATGAAAATAAACTTAAGTGATACCTGCTTTAGCAGTCACCTTTTAATGGTACAAGTGTTTACTTCTACCATGATTTATAAAATTTCCTCCAGAATTTCTTTTGTTCAGTGTTTGAAGTGAAGAAATTGTTAGAAGAGGACCCCTGTAAAAGCATGCTTTCTTTAGGATGGGGTTTCAACGACTTTAGACAATAGGCAGAGTCAATATTTGATGTCAGTTTGCCTGCATGAACTCCCACTCCCACTCTCCTCCTACACACATTTGGACCTCTGTATGGCCAGGACATGCATCTCTAACTCTAGGCTCGTTTTCAGAAATTGATTCCATTAGCTGCTGCTTCTTTTTGTTATTTTCCCCTTTCATCTTCCTCATTGCTTTCCACACAGCATGCGGTCCAACCTGCTGGCTGATGTTCTTCCAGATTAGTGGTTTTGACACTAGAATCTTCTACAAATAAACTGATCTATTTTCTCACCCCATTCCTCCAGTATATGTATATATATGAGAACTGTCTTGCTCCTGAGCCTTGCTCTCCTGTCCCTGCCCTGCCTCTCTCTCCACAGAAGGGTTGGACTCCCTGTCAGGACACTGAGGCCATCAGCGCCCTCTGCCACCCCTCACTTCAAGGGTTTGGCTGCCCTGGCTCAGGGCTGTGACATTTGTTGTCAGCTCTTTGCTGCTTACTGGACGTTATCTCCAGAGCTGCTGGTGGCTCAAATTCCCCCACCAAAGAGCTTGTTTAATCTCCTTCCCTATTGTCATCATCACTTATGATCTGTAGATTTCCCAGTTTCTTTTCCCAGTTTCCTCCTTTTTTTTGTTTTCCCCCGATGACAAGCACACCAAGGGCACTTGCACTTGCAGGGTGCAGGGACAACTCTGATCTCCAGGATGTGAGTGCTGGAAGGAGAAAGAATATTTCTGAGCTGAAGGATCTATCAATAGATGTACCTAGCTCACAACTTCCCCCAGATTCCCTAGCTTGAACATATTTTTCAATCTTGAAGTTAAAAGTAGCCAGCAACACTTGGAAACAGGAAATCCATTGTGTAACATGGTCCAAATTCTTGCAGTGGCAGTCTGAAATCAGTGTTTCAGCCTCCATTTCTAAACTCCTGGGAAGCAGGAAAAGAATCAGGTTGAGTGCAGGATGCAAGACACTGCCTATGTGGATGCTAATAGAAGGGTGGGCTTGAGTGCTTAGACAAGATTCAACCCATTAAGCAGACAGATGCTTTAATGTTTCTCACCCTAGAGAGTTGCTTCCTATACAATACTTCATCTTTTATGATCTTAATTAATACTAATTGGTAGATGATTGCTTCTAAAACTACTATTCTGTGGAGAAAACTAATCTCTGATATTACAGTGAGTGATATTTCTGAGAAATCATAAGGCACTACAGTCCTATGTAAATGATTAAATAGATCATCTTCCTCTGTTTTGATTTGTATCTGTCTATATATTATTTTCCTTGATAGTCTGTATTGTAACTCCCACACCTGGGGAGTTTCATCACATTTTTTAAACCACAGTGTGTGGCTAGTGGAGATCTTCTGAAAACTATAATGAAAACCCATTATTAAATAAGGGATATAGCTGTTTTCCTTTTTCTTTTTTTCTGTTTGCTTTCAATCAGCATAGTAATTCTGCTTTTATGTGGAATTCACTCCTCCATTTACATGGTAGGGTGATTTAATTTTTGGTCTATTCCTATTTTGAGAAGGAATCCTCCTGCATACATCCCCGAGATCCTTTTTCAGCTAAGACTGTGGCTATAGAAAAGTAAAAGCAGAGATCTTGGACCTTAGTAAACAAAATCGGAGGATGAATTAATGTTTAAAGCTGGCTGTGACAGTGAACTTACAATTCCCTTATTATTTTTGGCAGCAGCATGTCCAAACTGCCAAGACCATTCTTGGAAATCACAGCTGTGATGTCTATAATAGCTGAACTACAGGAAAGCTGCAGTTAGGTCATACTGCCTTGTCAGTGCACATGAATAGTGCAAGTGATAATAGTTACCATTACTGCCTACTCATTTTGCAGCATGTTTTGTTCAGTTAAAACAATTCCAATTATTAATAGCATGATAAAATTGTCTGCTGAGAGCGTTCCCTCCTGCTTTACATGTTTGACTCAGGTAAGGAGCATGGTGGGGGCAGATCAGCCCCAGCTGAATCCAACTGCACCCTGTGGGAAGGGGCAGAGGAAGGTCAGGGAATGGGCTGGGAGGGGAGGTCACAGGACTGGCTGGGGCCAGCTGGTTTTTGGGGTCACCTGGGGAAAGGGAAGTTTTCAAAGTGAAGCTGGGAAGAGGCCAAGGCCAGAAAGAGCCATCGATGGAGAGGAAGAGGCTCCCTGGGCTTTCTGTGCAGTGAGTACTTGAATGCATTTTCATAAGTAGGAAAAGGTCTCAGGAGTTTGATGTCATCCAGAGCTGCTGGTCAGGGGGGAGGTGTTCAAATTAGATGCTGAGCTGGAAGGGTATCAGGAAATTGACATGGGCATTTTGCTGTGTTTTAGCAACCTAATTTTCAGAGTAAGTTATACAGGGCGTGCTGCCAATTATTTTCAAACAGAGCTTGAAAAGTGCTCCTGCCTGAGGTAAATACTATCAACTTCAGAAGAGCTCAACTGCTGTTTCCGAGCACTTACATAAACATATGTTCCACAACTACAATTATTTGTTTTACAGGATTAAATTTCTTTTAGATGCTATTAATGGTTTGGAAGACCTGTGCCAGCCTCCTGCATGTACAGGCTGTTTGACCACAGGTGTCTGATTTAGAAGGTCTGCAAAACATCTACTTTGCATGTTTGCAAGCAGTCCAGGAGCAAATTGCTTGATAATGCTGTTACCCAGACAGGCCATATGTGGTAAAATGACAGAAGCCAGGGACAAAAAAAATATTGTAAAAGCCTAAGTACTTGCAATAGTAGGTAATATGATACAAGAATGGTCCAGAGCTCTAAAAGATTTTCTCTCACGTTAAAGGTAGTGAACTGCTTTTTTTTTTTTTTTTTTTTTTTTTCCCTCAGCTTTTTGCTCTTCTCAGCTGGTGCTGAAATGGTTTGGCTTAGCCTGAGGGAAGTGAAGGGGAATTGCTGCCCCTAGACCTGGGAGTTGAATTTTGGCAGGCAAGCTGGCACGTGCTACTCACAGCCTGTTTCGAGCTGCAGCCAGTCCATGGGGCCAACCTTGGGCCAGTAAAGCTGAATGCTGAAAGACACTCTAGACCTAATCTCACAGGATTTGGGGCAAGAGGAAAAAAAACTTGGAAAACAAATGATGTGTTAAAGGTTGAAAGAATTTTCTTGCTCTTGGCAGGTAAACAAAATAAATTCTGATGCAGCGGCTTAATATAGTGTAGGTGTAGTTTTTTTTAAAATAGTAATTGTTTTGGCTCTACTGCTGTACCAACAACTCAAGAACCTGTAGCACAGACTTGGTTTTCTGTCTGCAGCAATTCTGAGGTTTGTAAACACCTGCATAATATGATTGAACTCTGTTTTATAACAGTAAGAGCTCCTTGTCCCAGCTGCTATGTTTGGAAGGTTGATCCAGAGCTCCATGTTGATAAGCATGAAAGCAGTACTTTTTTTGCCCAGCTTCCAGTTCCAGCTGATTGATTATGAGTTGGTATTTACTTGAATTTTTACTGATGCCTTTGAAACAGATCTTATCTTCCTGTTCTCCCCCCTTCAACTTTGGTATGACAAAACTGGTCCAAGCTCTTGTAACTTTTCCATTCCTATAATCATTTTTCTGTTCTTCCTCTGTACCCATTCTAACTTACATTACTTTTTTTGCAGAATGTAAATGACCAGAAAAATAGTCCAAATAGTATTTCAGTGAAGTCTTTAACATCAGTCTTCTTCTCTTCCTAAATTATCTTGCCTAAAGCATTTTCTGATGTCCTTAGCTTCTTCCACACCTGCATCACACCAAGAGCTCACAGCCAAATGCTGATTGACCAGTGCAGCCTAATTTTCCTCCTTTTAGCCATCTCTTTGACATAATCTGTATGGAAGTAGTATGAATTTTGTTGTTGATCCCTAATCAAACAGTGATTAGGGATCAAACAATTCCATCTCCTAAACTGTAAAATACCTTCCCTTTTTTTTTTTCTTTTGGTGAGAATGTGTTGTTGCCTCTTGGCATAGAATCCTAAAAGCTTCAGTCATGTTGGGCAGCATTCTGCAAGGCCATATTTAAGGATGAAAGCATAAATCTCACTCATTTATCAACTAAAGCCTCCAAACTCCCCTGAGACCCATATAAAACCTAAAATGTGGCCCATACAGGTTGGTGATCTTGGCTACAACAGCAAGACAAGCCCTGACATGGGTTTGGTTGCCAAATCCACTCTTTTGGATTAAAGTCATAAATAAAGAGGCAGAACTAACATAATTAAGTTGGACACAATACTCAGACTTAGAAATCTTTTTTGTGTTTAAAATGTCTAAGAGCCAAAACGAATGAATTTGAATATAATAGAAATACTGTAAAGTGAACAGATTCTGATTGTATAAACAATTTCATCCCTGATTTTTCTTTTGAGTAGGTGCTTTCAAAAACAAAGTCAGTGTTAAAAACACCACTCCAAGCTGCCATATTGGAGGATGATCTGCAAGTTTTCCTATAGCTTTGTAGTGAAATGTTGCAGACCTTGCTCCGATATCCTGCCTATAACCAGACTATTTATCAGGTAATTTTTAGTTATGGGGAAGAAGCAGATAAACGTACAAATGGCACAATCAAATAATATACATTTAATTGCAACATCTTGAAGTTATTCACAATGTGTAAAGTGGACTGTATCTAAGCCAAAAAGCCACTGTTCTATTCCCTAATAGTGACAGATTACAAAAAATTACATTCCACGACTCCCACAAGTCTACATCTGATATGCTTGGCAGGGACCAAACACAAGTCACTCCTCAGGGAATATTGAGCTGTGAGGGATGCTGAAAAGAATGTGGGATGGAGGAGGCATGGGAAGATGGAGGGAAGAGCAGATGATGTTCTTCTCTCCCTGACGAGACGCAGAAAAGCCAAACAGCCCCAGTCTCCACCAACGTGTTTTCAGTACCTACGTATTTTCCAAATGCATTAGAAAAGGATTGTTACTCTGTCTGATGTGTGTCACCAAAGCACAGCTTGTCAAGGAAAGAAGAGCTTCAAACAGAGCCTGAGTACAGGGAGAAGTGTGTTCTAATCATAACCTTGTGCTCCTTCAGAGGCTTTGTGCCATCTATTCTCCTTGGTATTGCTGTAGTTAAAGGCACTAATGATACTCCAAAATCTTATCCCTGCAGTTTCCAAAGACAATGTTTGCAAAGTGTTTTGATGACTGAAAATAGCACCAACTAAACAACATTTTTGCCACTGGAGCATGTGCACTCAGATGCATTCATAATAGAAGGAGGCGGGCAGCTCTCTGTACTAGACAAACAGAGCCTTGTGAAGTAAAGTTTATTTCAAAATTTAAGAGTTTTACCAGAGCTTTAAAAATTCAAATGCACGGAAAGCTAGAGAACAAATTGCTGCATAGAAAATTAATATCTGAAGGGCTGAAATAGAATGCTTATAGTGAACATAAATGCTGTGCAAGGATGGTTTGTTGTGTCAAGAATTTCTTGTAGGAGTTATTGAAGAAGAAATGTAAGTAAAGACAATTTGGGCGATTACAAGGAAGTTAAGCAATCAAGACATGGGATCCAACAAATATCAAATGTCAGAAATGTATTTAAAAGCCACAATAGTGGCAATATCATCTTGCAGGATGTCATATATCCATCTTGGCTGATGAGCAACTAATTGATCTTGTAATGCTAGAAGCTAAAAAAAAATCCCAGGCAGTGGCATGGGCGAGATATCTTTATATCTGAGAGAAGAGAATATGTGGTGAAATTAAGTTTTTCAGATTAGCCAGACACCCTTTATGCTCAGTGTAGTGTTCTTTTCTCACATTATGCTTCCCTGAAATGAACTTTTTGGCTTGATTTTTTAAAAAGAATTTTAAGAGGAGTAAACGTTCATAAAATCCCCATTCCACTTGGAATATCCTGAACCAGCTCAGTCTGTGACTGAGAATAGTTTTACCATAAGAGAGTCCCTTTACTTCAGGAACTTAACACAGCATTTGCAGTGACACAATTCTGAGAGGAGCATTATACAACTTTAATCCATCCATTTAAAAGAAGACACTCGGTTTCTACTTTTAATGGAAATTTAGTTCTGCAGCAGACTTAAAACTTCCAGGGAAGAGAGAAATTTCCTGAAATGCAGACACATAGAAGCATTTAGGTTTGAAAAGACCCTTGAGTCTAACAACTAACCCAGCATTTCCAAGTCCTCCAAGACTAGACCATGTCCCTGAGCACCATGTTTGCACATCTTTTAAACACCTCTGTGGGCAGCCTGTTCCAGGGCTTGACAACCTTTTCCATTAGGAAATTTCTCCCAATAGCCAATCTAAGCCTCCCCTGGCACAACTTGAGGCTGCTTCCTCTTGTCCTGTCACTTGTTCCTTGGAAGAAAAGACCAATCCCCACCTGGCTACACCCTTTTTTCAGAGAGTTGTAGAGAGTGCTAAAGTTCCCCCTGAGCCTCCTTTTCTCCAGGATAAACAGCCCCAGCACCCTCAGCTGATTCTCAAAGCCCTTGTGCTCCAGGTCCTTCCCTTCTCTGTTATTCCTCTTTGGATGCATGTAATGCAAAGATCCATAAACTGTCAGGGTTTTTGGTTTTTGCATTTTCTTTATGTTCAATAGTCTTTCTGGGATGCAGTGCTTTACATCTGAAAGTAAAATGTGTAGAACAGATGAAAGGATTTTCATTTTGTCTTTTTCACTTTATTGGCTACAAAGAGAGTATGGGATGACCTGCCTGGATAAGTTTCTAAATTACATATGAAAATCTTGTCTCAATTGCATCAACAGATATAACTCATTAAAAAAAAAAAAAAAAGATTTATGGAAAATATATGGTTGCTGAACCACTATCCTTTGAATTTGGTTGGGCTGAATATTGGCTGTGAGAAATCCAGTGAACTTTAAAGTGGATCAGCATTACCACTTGGCAAATCTCCCCTACTAAGCTAGGATTTTTTTTTTCTACTGAGGAAATGGGGGTAAGGGAATCTTTTATACTTAAACATGTAGTCCAGAATCCACCTGTTTGAGGAGGTGCTACGCAGCTCATATTTTTTGCAGGTCTCTACTCTGAAACCTCCTGCAGGAGTCAGAGAGCTGAGGTTCTGCTTTTGGGTCAGTTCAGAGCTCTGAGCAGAGCCTACAGCCCTGTGCTCAGCAGCAGCTCCTCACCACAGTCAGGAGGCACCACAAATGAAGTTTTTTAGGGGGCCTGTAACTGTCCCAGAACTCTGCAGCTGCTGTAACTGGCTGCAATTTCCACACTCCTGGAAAAGATCTGTTTCTTAATAGTACACCTCTTTTGAAGATGTATGCTAAACTACAATAGAGGGTGCATGTTGTTTAGTTAATGTTTCAAGTGAGAACTTTGGAAACTGGATATAGACCTTTCCTGATCTGTGCACAGTACACAAAGGACTGTGCCAAATCTGAAATTACCATGACTAAACAGCCCTGCATTTATCATCTTGCAAATTTAATTTTAAAATGAGAACAAGAGAACGTAAACTCATCTTTCAGGTCTCTGAGGGGTTATTTTTAAAACTTTTTGTTCCCTATTCCTCCTTTTCTCTGTTCATCTACTGAGGAGTGAAAAAAGGACCAGAACAGTAGATTTCATTTGGCTATTGATCCAATGTGTTAATGCTTCTACCACTGCCATTAGAGCTACTCTAGTTGGAAAATAAAGCAAAAGAAATATTCCTCTAAAATTTCTCCAGCTGGTCTGCTGGGTTTTCTGACTCCACATTCCTCCTGGGTGATAGAGACTACTTTTATCTGCAAAATATTGAAACAAACAAACAAAAAACCTCACCCCAAAAGGCAAACCCACCAAACCCCACAGTACCACTTTTGGTAGCCATAGGTGTATAAAAACAGTGGCTAAACTGTGCCACCCCCATGCACCCCTGTGGTAAACCAAAAGTGAATAAATACTGGTTTACCTTTACAAGAATCTTGTAATTTGTGTTTCTAGCACATAACAGTAGAAACAATGCACAGGCTAAATGATTTAACAGCTAATAAAATAGTGACTGTCCAAACTGCTTGTACAAATAAAAGGTTAGATCAAGTTCTCACTGGGTTTTCTTAGACATACATCCAAAATGCAATAAGAATTCTGAAGGGAACACACAGTGCTTAAAATACCAATGCAAATTCAAAGATTCTGTTCTGCACCTGTGCTAAATTTCATGCTTGAGGCAATGCCATGAGAGAAACATAAGCTACTGGTGTGCATCAAGATGAAAACTTTAGGCTTCTATTTATGCACATTGATGGATGGTACTGATGTGTTCTGTGCACCAAAAAACAAAAATTGTTTTCTCTCCTCTTTGGAGGAGATGTGTGAGGCCAGGAGGAGCAAAGAAGGCCCTGCCCCAGGGAAAGGGAGAGTTGCCTGGTGGTTTTGTGGGGTCAGAAAGGTTGGGGTTGGATCTGGGTCTGGCCCCTCTGCTTGGGGCAGTCCAAGCACCACCCCAGCAACCCCTGTGCCCTTGTTCCACCCCTCAGCATGGCACCCTAAAACCCCTGCTGGCATTCTGAACCACAGAAAAATCGTGCCTTGGAGTACCACAGGGGAGGGCAAGCTTATTCCCTGTATGATCTCTTTTATCTGTGCTTTTTTTTTTTCTTTTTCTTCTTGTCCCTAGGCTGTTAGGGAACAGGGAATTGTGGTTAAAGCTGCTTCTTCAGGCTGATGCTTCAAATCCAGCCCAAGCTAACAATGGTTGTTTCAGTGTATGTAAAATTAACTTTTCCCAGGTTTCAGCAGATCCTGGGCTGCACCTCTAAAAATAATTGATAGTGCTGCCAGAAGTCTTAGCAGACAAGCCAAAGACTGAAGTTGTGATGTCCCCAGAGATCCTTCCTGGAGATCTGAGCTGAGTCATACCTGAGGGACAATGGCAGGTAATTATGGAGTTCAGGTGCTTTGGCCTACATACCTGTTTTGGAGTACAAAAACCAAAACAGCTCACACAGACATATTCCCAGGTATATTCACCAGGTACGTGTCCTGTACACAAACACTGTTAACAGAATTTCTAAAAGCTTGTAAAACAGTATAGCTTGCTGCTCAGGTATGGACTGGCTGTGCAGTGCCCCACTGGAGGTCTGATGAGAACACTGCAAATCAGTATTTTACTGATTACTTCTGGCTTTATCGAAAAGCTAACACTTCCTTCAGTTTTAAGCCATAAAGCTGTGCCCAGTTCTGCAGGCCATGGTTTCTGCCCCATCACTCCAGCCACTCTGCTAAAATCTTGTGTTAAAGTAATTTTACATTTCTCAGAGGATGTTGCAAAAGGGTGGAAGAAAACAGCAGAAAGATGTAGGGTCTAAAAAAATATGAAAATAACACTGAATCAAAGTAGCACCACCTCAGTGCCTCTTCCTTAATGCTTTAGTTATTAACCATTTATCTGAGGGCTAGACACACAGATGGCACTAATTCCCCACCAATGCACAGTGCAGGATAAATGTCATGTTAAAATAATATATTACAGTAAATAACACACAAATTTCCCACAAACTTAACTCACTTTGTACAGAATTGATGTATTAATTTATTAATATTTAATGCTTCTACTCTGTGAGCTCCAGTAATAGTTTTCTATAGGCAGTTTGTCTTTTATTTACAGGCACATATAATTGTAGTCGACAGCAGGAATATAAAAATATTTGCAGATAAATTTTACTCAAAAAATAAAAATCTCAGCAATTCAAAACTATTTGAGGGTGTTGAGGAATATATTTTAAATGTTAACTGAAGAGCAGTTAAACATTTTTCAAACTGTGCCACCTGGCACAGCTGTAAATAACAATCTGTCTGTTTTAAACAGTCCTCTGTTGACTGTGTTAGCAAATGTTAGGATTATTTGCTATTAACTGACAATTTCATCTTTGAGTGTATTTATGAAGTTCTGCAGCACTGACACCAGTACATAGATCACTCCTTGCAGATCAGTATAATGCTGAAAGAATCTTTGTGCAAACATACTTAAAGCTCTTCATCTTTATGTCTAAAGATGTTGATATGGATGGACTTAGAGAGATTTATTATCATCTTTACTTTGATCCCCCTTCCTCCAAAAAAAGCAATAAGCTGAAAAATTCATGCATCTGGTGAAGTAGGGAAGACAGTTTCATCTGCCACTGAAAGCAATCACTTAGGCATGAGGGACTGGCTGACTTCTGGATGTGAGTGGGTACAACATAAATGTCTCACAGATATTATGTGTGGCACAGTGGTCTTTCATCAGAGCAGGATTTATGGGTGTTTCCTAGCTACTAGATGAGTGGTGTGTAATGTCATTCCATAAATTACTGTGAAAAGCAGATAGGAGTACAATAAAAGTAAATACTGATAGCAGGAACCAGTGTATGTTACCCTGTATGAACAAAGGAAAAAAAATGGGGAGATCAACTCACTCCTGCTCATGAGAGCTTTAATACTGATCTCACACTGGCAGGGATTCCTGACCTGTGCTCCAAATGAAAATCAACATCTGGCCCACTGGGTTGGGTATAAGAGAAATACTATGTGGTAAAGTGTGTTGTATGAAACACATTTTTCATTCTTTAAGTAGCAGTTATCAGTTTGTTGCTTCCAGTTTAAAATGACTGCTTATTGTATCCGATAAAGAACCCTCTACCTGTGCTCAGGCCATGCTGTTCTCTCTGCACAATGCATCTAAAACTTTCCAACTTTCTAAAGCCAAAAGTGGATGAAAACAAAAGTGAGATGTTTGACCACTAAGATATAGAGTGTTTCTTAAAGAAGAAAGCTAAACTAATGGTCTAATTATCTCTTCCCAAAGCCTGAAAACTTATTTGTCCTAGAGAATTTTTCCATGGGGTTGGGTAAAGAGAAGGTGCTACAACTGTTCAGCAAAGGGCAGAGTAAAGTGAATGTGAAAGCAGCACTCAGTCCCAGGTATTTCAAAAGCTGCTCTGAGAAGAGACTTTATCTAACATCTCCCACTTCGATGTAAAATTACCACCTACTCAGTATGTTATTTATGTGTATTCAAGGTACAGCTTCTTGCTTGCCTTTCCAACTGATGTTTTAACTATTTTCTTTGGTGTGCAAGCCCAGCAGAGGAGATGTGCTGACAGTAAACCAGGTTCAACATTTTCTTGAATGTCACTGGCATTGTTTGTTGAGTTCTAGTCTGTACTGGCTGTGCAAAAAATACTGGCAGGAAACAAAGCTCAAGTGTCAGTGAAACAACTGGGCCAGAGGCTTCTTCATTAAAGGTAATTATGCATGAGAAGGACTTTGATTGTCAGCTTGAGTTGGTAGCACTGACAGATTGGGGAAACCAAACCAAATTTAACTTGCAGATAATGTATACTTCGCATGGAAATAACTGTCAGACAACAACTTATAAAGTTCCTGCCTGCTGCTTTTATAGCCACTTTGCAGGCAGAACTATCATTTAAATGGAAGTAGAAAGCACTACCACTCTCTCCTGAAGCTTTCATTGTGATCAAGTTAAATCTGTTTAGAATGGAATAGTTGGGTACAGAACACCTTTAAATGCATCGTGAAAAACCTGTTGATAAACAGCATGTCCCTTCTGTGAAATAGAACTGCAGCTTTAATGGAAGGGTCTGTGAAATGTAGTGGCTGTGAGGTAGCCAGATTTAAGATAGACTGGGGTTTTTTTTCTTGTTGTTTGCTTGATTTTAAAGCAGAGAAATCTAAGAAATTTCTTCTTAAAGTCGAAAGAACTGGTGTTGCATAAGCAGGAGGAACTTCATATGAGGATTGCAAAACCAAACAAAAATCCCTTGCCCAAAACCCAGTTCCTGAACCCTCCTCCATGTGGGATGTAAGGGTAACAATGTCCCAGCATCTCTCCAGACCCCTTCATGCTTCAGGGTTAGGAGGAGAGCAGATTCTCTGGACCTTCCCACAACTCCCAGTTCTCTTGTTTCACTCTAACTTTGGTTTGTAGCATTGTTTCAAATACCTCAAATTGATATCCCGAGGATGAGAAAAGAGATGCTAGCAAATTTAATTTCCAGCTTTGATAAAAGTTCTGTGATGCAATTGAATTGCATGGCTGCATATCAATTGTTATAAAGAAAAAAAACAAAACAAAACAAAACAAAAGCAAACCAACAAACCATTAAGAAGATTCAATAGAAAATGGAATTGGTTTTAGGGATAAATAAATGAAAGTTAGCTACAAAATGTCTTTGTTCAGTGGGTTTGAAGAGCAATTGAAGTGCATTCTTATCCAACAGATTCTTTTTAATCCTTCAGAAATGACAAACATTAGAGTTGACTGAAAGGAGAAATTACAGAATTGAAATTTATGGTGTGTGTATATACATATATATATATTTGCAATTATTACTTAATAAGATGCATTCAGAAGTAGTAAAGATGTAATATGCACTGAAAATAGTAGACATGGAAGAAAATTGCATCAAGAAAATGAATTAAATTGGATTTCAAGCCATCCATTACACAGTGGAAATGAACTTAGAATAAAAAGAGACGGCTTGACATGGAAAATAATTATTTTAAATGCATATATGCATTAAAAGGTTGTGTCAACATGCAGGCACAACTCCAGTGACCTTGCCTGGGTAGGGCATGGGGAATTTCATCATCAGACTGCTGCAGGCTAATTGGCACTGCTCTCATTTTCCAAAAATAAAATAGTCAACTTTATTCTTTATTTGCAGAACCCTTTTTCTCTTGGACTATTGCAAAGCTTTTTAATAAGAAACCTTAAAGTGCATTTGTGAAATGAGTCAGATATTTTAACTGGATGTGTTGAAGCAAATAAAAAGGGACTTATCAAAGTGATGTGTCAGTGGCAGAGAGAGCTGGCTGAAGAGTTCACAAACAAAACACACTCAAATTTGGTTAAACCCTTCAAGGGAACACTCCACAGACTTGAAACTTGAAAAGCATAATAGTAATTATCCAAAGATACTCGTGCCTTCCATTCTATTCTCATATTTCAACCCTGTCAGTAGTTTGGTTTAGGTTTGACAAACTGCATAAACTCTGTTAAAGTTAAAAAGTAATTGATTGAGGGGAAAATGGTTGCTTTCCCCTAAGCGTGTCTCTCATCTGGGCAGCATGGGTACAGTCAATTCCATGAGTGGAGGGTAAGCCATGTAGGGATTTCATCCCCAGTGACAGCAGGCAGGACTTGACTTTTCCACTTTCTCCGTCCTCTCCAAGAACAAGTGGCAGAACTCAGTCTGTGCCATGTCAGCAAGTTCAACAGAAACCTTTGCCTTCTGAGAGAACAGGAAGAACAAACCTGTTTGTTGCTGGACTAGGAATGGTCTCTCTTCTACCCACCTCAAGCAAATTCATCTCTAAATTAATTTGCCAAACCCATCAATATTCATTTCTAAATATTTCTATGCCAATTACCCTCAGAAGATTGTTCTCCAAACCCAACCTCATTGCACTGAAGATTGGATATGTTCTTCTAACTTCGTGTTGTTTGCTCTCATGTCCACATTACCCTTTAGCTAAAATATTATTTTCCCTTTTCTGGTTTTACTTCAGCTGTATGTTTGTTGACAGAATCCTTATCTGCCAGAGCTGTTACTTTGGCAAACTCAGTCTTTCAGCAACCTATTTGCAGTTGTATGGTCACTTAAGAATGGATTGACACAGCAGAATTGTTCAAAGTATTTGCCCTACCTGCTATTTTACATCCTGTTCTTTCAGAATTCTGCTGTGATGATTATTTGGTCTCAAAAGACCAAATAAGCTCCTTAGCAATTTTCCTAACCTGATTCCCCTTAGCCATTCTGCCTCTTGTTCCATGTTCAACATCATCTCCTCTGATTGAAACGAGGCACAGAGTATTTACCCAGTTTTTGGGCTGTACCTGGATTATCTTTAATCTCTGTCCTTCCTGCATAGTAACTCCATTCCCCCCCAGTTTACTTTAATATCCTTTGCCAAGTCTAATTTTCACTGTAAGTGAATTTCTAACACTCAGCTTAATTTGCTGCTCAGTACTTTCTTGTTGGTTTTTCATACCCAACATCTGTTTTCGTTGCCACTGTTCATCCTACTGGGCAAGCCTATTTACACATTTAAAAGAGCAAGCAAAGATTCAAACGATGGGAAAACACATTTCCTAAACGTGGTACTGCACTGTGCTTCACAGCTTCCAGGTCAGGTTACTCTAGCAGCTTGTTTTTGTTGTCTTAGAGGAAACTCTCATTAAAACAGAAGCAACATTCCCTTTGCTTACTTAGCATTGCTTAGTATGTACCATTTTCTGGTTTTATGTGGCTTTCAATTTATATTCTGGGTGAAATACCCATTTGTGTTCTATAAAGATTTATGTGGCTTTATGTAGCTTCTATATTCACCCCTAAATGGTGATGAAATGAAACTTTTCTGTTTACTCCATGGATGACATTTATGGACTGAGCAAAAATGAATGGGAAGTACTCTGGTAATTCAGAAGAAAAACACAACAGTGGTATTGGTTTCCTCATGGTAGACATAATTTTTCATATGGTGGTGTAAAACAAACACCAGAATTTTAACAATAAATAAACTTTTATAACAAGGATGGTAAATTAAGTTTAGATATATTTATGCTAACGCACAAGTTTTCAACTCTGTTTTGTACCTGTGTTATGCTAATTTCGTTCCTTATATTCTCTACCTGCTCCCACACATCTAATAACTCCTTATTTAATGTTGCCTTTTGTTGTCTCCCATCATGTTTCTCTTTCATTTCCTTGAATTGCCTCTTTTTTCCTACTGCAGTTTGTTTTCAGCTCCTACTTTCAGAGTAATTTCTTGCTTCAGCTGACCGCCTTCATAAAACTCAGCTGGTTTTGCCTTGAATATTTTGTGACAGGCAACTTGGAGCAATGTAAGGTCTCCTGCCACCTCGGTGTGAGGGGAGGGGAAGCCATCCTTTGCAGCATCTGTTGCCTAGCAATGTTCCTCAGGTGCCTTTGGCTGTGCTGCATTGTGATCAAAGCTGGAAAGGCTTGAGCGTAAGGGAAAGTGAAAATGGGCTTGAAAAACACTGCAGTCAAAGCACAGCGTTCTGTGCAGCATTCATGATTTTTATATGAGAGTGGAGAGACCCCAGCACCACGTGCCATTATGTGCAAAAAGCTTAACTCTGCTTCCCAAGTGCACAGCACTTCTTGGGAGAGAGAAAGCAGCGTCACCATCCATCAGCTCTCCGCTGGACTGTGTGGCACCACTTTGCCTGTTCAAGAGTCAAACTGATCCAGCTCAGCCTGGATTTCTGTCTTTTTCACATCATCTTAAATGTTTTCACTCATCAGCATCCGTGCCAGAGCCCAGGGAGGCAGCATGTTTCCTATGGGATGCATTGGTACAGGTGGGATGGAGCACCCTGAGAAGCTCTACTGCTTTTCATTTGGGCATTGTTCAAATACCCAGATGTGGCTTTGTATGTACCAGACCATCACTGGGACCCACCTGAGCCATTTCATGACACACCAACTCATCCACTCCAGCCCCTCACTAAAGGTGGGAAAGTTCCCTATACCTTAACACTGATCATGTTGTTTTAAGGCTTAAAAAAGGCAAAAAATAAATCTTGTGTGAGAAGGATTTGTTGAGAAGGATGATGCCCAGGTTCTTGAGACATCAGGCTAAGTTTTATTTGTGACACAATACCGATATCAACACTGCACAGACTTAGATGGAGTGGTTAGTAGCATTATGATGTAACAGGGAAATTGAAATTATTCATCCTTGCAAAACCAGTCCTCTCTCAGTGACATCATCAGGATGTGACTATCTAGATTTAGACTGTATGGCCCCACACTAACACAGCAATTCCCAAAACTGTGTTTGTAGTTTGGGTTATTTCAGTGGGACAGAGAATTAATTTAGGCATTCACATGAGTGTTTTATCTATGAAGTGACCCCTGAATAGAAACACGTGCATGTACTCTGTTGTTAAGAAAATGCATTCTCTGTGTGGTAGATAAAATTCCAGGGATAAAGATAAGTAAATCATCCTAAAGACAAAATTTCTCAGAAATCCAGGAAGGTTTGGGTACAGTAGGCAAAAAAAGATCTCGTCTTTCTTTAAGGTTCACAAAAGAAAGGATTTCATCACCCTGTCTTGCAAAAGCATGAGAGGGAATGTGGTAGAAAGATGATTTTGAATTGCACTTAAAACTTTCAGCACTGCTAGAGAGTTAAGCAGATAAGTATCTTGCCTAACTAAGTAACTTCCCTAACCAGCTGCCAATCAAGACTCCTCAGTGTGGTTTTGGAACTTCACAATGACATTTCATATACCATGCTTTTGGCATGTGAACAAAATCCATACCCTGCTGCTTCTCCCTTTCCTGATATTCCCTCAATTAGAAAGATCTTAGTTATTTGTCACAATTTTATGTATTATATTTCATAAAAAGAAAATGAGACTTTCAGGGAAAGGGGTAATTAGTAGCATACTCACCAAACCCCTTGATTCCTGTATTTTCAGACTTCAGCCATTCTATAGTGCATGTGAGTTTCAAGTTTAAAATGATCATTTGTTAGATAAGATAATCTTTTAATAATAAGAAGATAGTCTGATGTTTTGTTGACTGGGGAAACTTTAATTGAAAGGCTTGATTTGCGACAGCCTTTTCCTTAACTTTCTGGGCTTGAGAGAGCAGTTTTTCCTCTCTGTTTTTTGTGTCTGGTTTGAAGTTTTCTCAGGAAGGTGTTTCCACAGTTCTTCACAAGAAAGCAAGGGAGAATGAGCCTTCAGACTTTTAGTCTGAAGCTATTTCCCTTTGCAAGGCTGGAGGAGGGAAAGGAGATGGAAATGAGACAGTAACAGTAGAATTATAGTTGGACTGAGAGTCTCACTGAACCCTATTCTGGCTCTGGACTTTCTTGAGCTTCCACAGAATATGCCCTATATATCAACAAACAAGTGAAGGCTTTTCCTCCTCTTTAAACTCTGCAAGTGAAAACATTAATCTCCCATCTTTTGAAGGCTTGCCTGCAAATGCAAGTTACGAGAAATTATGGTTTTATTTGAAAATCTTTTGCACAGCAACTAACAGCCAAGATTTGTCATTCCCCACTACCCTTTTAAATCTGCACTGCAGTGTATCTTTGATACCATAGCACTCCAAAAAAAGTTAGCCTCGTGATTGGTTAGTCTCTCTCATATTGAAGGGCTGGGCACAATTTATTGTGGGAATTTTCCCCCTCAAAGGGTGGTTAGAAGTCATACAGGAAGCTCTGGGAATGCTGGGACTGGAGACTAACATAGCCTCAAAAATCTTCTGTATCATTCACGTGCCTTTTGCAAACCATGCCCATTTTCCAGCTGTTTTCAGCAGCAGGGAAGGAAGGTGGTGCAGTGAGATCCCCGTGGGGGTGCTGCTGTCTCTGGGTGTGACATGGCACAGATGGGGGCCAGAATGGCCAATGGCTTTGTCAGGCTGGACAAAGGAGGATGAAATCTAAGGGGGTGGTTTTTGTGAGCTCTGCCTGCACCAAATGAACTTCCAATAGCTCAGTTTCTGGGCTCACGAAATCGGTATTCATTTTTAGGAATGGATGTGATGTGAGATGAAGGTATATAACAATGGTGTGTGTGTAAATACCCCTGACCACATTCTGGACCCTTTTTGCAACCCCCTTTCCCTGTGGCTGGAGCCCTGCTCCCTGGCACAGGGTGGCTGGGCAGGACCAGGTGTCCTGCTGTTCTCCTGGGAGACACATTCTGTCCTCTGATCAGCACCACAGGTTTGTGGTGTCTCTTGCTGGCTGGGCAATATAAAATTTTAGCTGTACCCTCAGTGGCTGCAAATAAATGAGACTTTGGAAGAGTGAGAGAACAAAGGTAGTGCTTGCTGCAGGGCCAGAGGTAACAAAGCAAGGCTTGTTGTTCAGAGTTTTGCACAAGGGCTGTGGCAGCAAGAGAAAACATTTTCCATGGGTGAAAGGTGTGTTCAGAGACACTTTACAGAGGTGGTGATGCTGCCTCTAGAGCCCCTGTGGGTACTTGTGAAGCCTAGTTGGTCATAAGTGCCTCATCTTCCTAATTTTCATCTACAAGCTCCACTGAGTCTTTATTACCCTGCCTGAATGCTTTTCCAGTGTTTCTGCAGAAGGGCAGGGCATTACTTTTACAGCCCAGGTGATTTTATGGAAGGGATTAAACTCAGGTTAGCAACAACTCATCCATAAGAAGTGCATGCTTTAGGGGACTGAAACATAAACCCTATCAGAAATGGCACAACCACCTA
The DNA here is from genome assembly GCA_013400775.1 of Chaetops frenatus. Taxonomy (NCBI): domain Eukaryota; kingdom Metazoa; phylum Chordata; class Aves; order Passeriformes; family Picathartidae; genus Chaetops; species Chaetops frenatus. The sequence goes on along the minus strand of VZTR01029538.1, from coordinate 764,896 downwards.
ATTCAGCGTAACCATATGGATGTGGAAAAGTTAAAAATTACCAAATTAATTTTAACTTTTGCTCTTCCTCTGAGAAGAAAGCATGATGTTATATTTCTTTCCTAGAAGCTTTGCTTTTCCTCTCAGTGCTGAAGGAAAGTGAGAGGCTGTTGCATCCTGGAAGGAAGAGATCTCAGTATTCACTTCTGAGTGTGCACAGCCTGTGCACTGTTCTCTGTGAGGGGCAGGGCTTCATTAAGTAATGGTAGGGGGTGACCATATGGTACTGAAGTATTTTCCAATTCTGTTTCTGCACCATCTTCAAAAGGAATTTTTCCATATCCCTGCCACTTAAAATTATATATTTTTTCCTTTTTCCAATTTTATTTTATTTTATTCTCTCCTCTTTCTACAAGGCCTTCCATCACTTTTTTTCTCTTTGTTTTCTGGTCCCTGCCCAGACTTGAGGTTCTTATGTGTTCCACCCTTTCTAGTTCCTGGCCCAGAAATCTGTCAGGCGTGCTGGAATGTTGCTGGGACAGAACTTGAAGCAGTGGTGGAGTAGGGGAAGGAGTTAAAACTGAAGACTGGGAAGCTTTGAAACTGAACACAATAGTTATTGTGCTAATTTTCATCTCCATAGCAACACTAATGCAATGTTTTTCCCTCACTCCTGGAATTCCCCTCCTATTGTCTCCTCCTGGTCTCAGCCTGGAGACCAGCACTGGCACAGGGACTGGGAAGGTGCCTGTGTGGTTTGGAATTGCTGGAAAATGGATGAGATTTGAAGAAATAAGTAGTAGCCTATTGGTGCAACTCTGTGAGTTGCCCTGAAGGGCAGAACAGATCTGATCAGGTTTGTCACCAAGGCACAGAAAGGGCCCTGTTGAGATGGCAATGGCAGCTGGTGCAGTAGACAGCAATTATTCTGTGGGGAGCTTCTCACAGAGGTTCTGTGAGGATGAGAGGTCAATGTTACTTTTATAGGTGACCCCTCAGAGAGACATTCTTGCCTTTGAATGTATTATCCTTGAAATTTGGGTTTAGGTCATCGGAAGGTCTGAGCAAATTGCATAGCAAAAAATTGGACATTTTGCACTATTGTTTCTGAATTCAAACTGTTAGCAGTGCGAGTGTGATTAATGCAAACTGAGAATCTTAAAATCTGTAGGCATCTTTACAGATCTTACTTTGGGTGATACATCTTGCAGAAGTTAAAGGTAGCTGAAAGCTCAGAGCATCATTCAAGCTGCAATGCAAACGACAATCTCAATTGCGTTTTCCTCCTATACCTGATATCTTGGTAACCATGCTTGCATTATAATAAGCTTTGGGGGTTTTTTTTAACCCTCGTGGTACCACCATACTGAGCAAGAAAAATCTGGGAGGAAGGAGACTTTTTGATATTCCACAAATGCAAGTGTCCCAAAGGGTATATTTCACTGCTGAACACTGCTGTGCCATTTGGAGAATGCCAGAGGGCAAACTTTGAAGAGGCATAAGAAGCACCAAGAGGGAGAAGAAAATGTTAGGAAGTGCTGTTGTGACAGATGGTGAGATGGTAGGCTGTTCTCAGATGGAAACATGTTGAAGAGTTTTGCTTCTCCAGTCTGGACAGCTTCTTGAGAATAGGCTGAGGGCAAAAACATCCAGAAAAGCCTCAGAACAGCTTTAATGTGTGAAGTGTAACTGCTGGTGGAAAAGGGTCAGTGAGCAGCTCTCTCAGTAGCTGTAGTGGTTGGACATGTTCTGGTAGCAGTGCTGGATGTCCATGAAGATCCATCAGGAGTCCTGGCTGGAATTCATTGTGCCAGGGCTGAGAAACATTAATACTGTCCACAAAACGTGGGAATGCAATGGTGATCTTCCTGATAATCCATCAGTGCCACCTGGAGCCAAACCAGCACTTGCTGGGAGCCTTTTCTGTCAAAGGACCTTGATTTCTCTTGCAGTGGTGGAGTATCCAGGTGTTCCCTTCTCAGCTCCTGGCACTGCTGGATGTTTAGCATAGCTCTGGCACTGTCCTGGCAGCCTTTTTAGAAGGTCTCTACTGGGATTCTTCAGGTTTGGACTAAGATGAGCTCTCTAGGAAGGTGTGTGGTTCTGCAGCTGGAATGCTGCCCTGCTTCAAGTGGGAATGTTACACAGGCACCTCATGGAAACAGAGAGCTTGCAGGTAAACTGAGGGCTCAGTGAAGGAAAGCTGCAGGAAAGTTAACTCAAAAGTTCACAGAGCTGCTTTCCTTGTCAGCTGACTCTGAATTTAAAGTGATGTCATTTTCAAGCAAGTGTTTCACCAAAAGTTTATACTTACTACTCCTCTCATTTACCCTTCTTAGCCTGCAGACATGAGGCATATCTATTTAAAAAAAAATAAATATAAAAGGAATAAACCTAGGCATCTTTTACTTCCTCCACTACCTTCTGTCCATTCCTTCTCCCATCTTTAAATCCATAGCCTTAATACCCAAATTAGAGACCTTCCTCTCCCCACATATTCAGAGCCTAGAGCGTACATGTAGTTTGCAGAGCACTGAGTGGGCTTAATGTACCATCAGGCTGGAACGTGTTAGGAGCTAATTCTGGGATGCATGAGCACAGGAATTGTCATGGGAACACAGCCTATAATCAAGAAGGATAAAAATTCCAGTAGGAAACCAGGCTATGGGAGACTTCCATCGTGTTGCTCAAAACAACCTTAAAGAGAGAATGATTTTTGCAATTATCTCAAAGGAGACACCATACCGTGGAAACCCCTGACAAAGCAAACTGACTGTAATTAATAAAAGAGGGAACTTTAAAAGAGTAATTTCTCCTAGTTATCCACAGACATAAACCTGTTCTTCTTCTAGACCCAATAATGAGAAAAAAACCCAATTTGCGGAGTCAGTTTCCCTGTGACTGAAGCTCAGCTAGTAAACATTGTGTAAAAATATTTTTTCTCACTTTTTTTTTTTTTTAAACTGACAAAAAAGGAAGGTTTGAGTTAGCCTACCACATAGACAGATGCTTCCTTTTAATCCAGTTTCCTTGGGAAATAAAAGTTACAAGATTGTGCCATAGTCAGTCCCCATGAGCTCCTTTTGAACTCATTGCCCAGTTTTAACTAAACTTGCAGAGAGATCAAGAGTCCCTTTGCCTTTGATGAAAACAAGTAGATACAAGGCAAGCCCCTGTTAATGGAAAGGCCACAGCATGTGTTCAACATATTAGACATGAGAGAATCTGTGTGAGGCAACAGAAGGACTGAGAACTTTTGTAAGAATAAAAAACTACAGCAAGCAAGCTTCAGAAGTGTCGCTGCTCAGATAACTTTTTGGGAGTTGCTGTACTAAGCCCTATGATATATGTACTCATAATTGTTTTCTAATTCCAATCTCCTGATAATTAAAGTGTCAACGTTTCAGTGATGAAAAGCCACATTGAAAATCAATGTTCAGTTGACATTGCTGCTTGCAGGGAAGATGGAAAGGTCTTGTGAAGGTCTGCAGACCCAGCTGTGAAAGCCTTCTGTCAGCTTGGTGGGAGGGGAGAGCTCTAAGACCAAACCACCATTTGTTAATTCTTGTCCTTTAAACTTATGGCTGGCTATAGAGAAAATCAGAGGCAGGTCTCTTATGTGGAGGCCTCCAGAACTGCATGTCCTGCTTAAAACTTATTTGCAGGTACTCTGCCTGTTCCCATACCAAGAGAACAGGCTGAGTAACTCTGACTGGAAGCTGCAGGGAAGCTCCTCACAGGAAGATCTGTCAGTGTGAGCAATGGCCCCTCCTCACAGAGATCAAGTGCCTTTTACTGTTAGGTGTGGGTTTTATTCCCAGTTCTTTGTTAATCAGGGGAATGCTCCTCACCTTGCTTTACAAGTCAGAACAGTGAGATACAGGGAAACTAAATGGTGATGCCAAGGTCACACATTTTGGCAGAGCATGGAGTTAAACCCAAACCCTCTGAGCTGCGGGCCAGCAGTGACTCCGAGAGCTGTGGGAAGGGGCAGCCTTGGGCTCTCCACAGGGTGGAAAGCTCCTCCATATGCTCTCTGCCCTTCTCCCCTTCTCAAACCAGCTCTCTGATTCCTGCTTGCACTTTTCTGACTGTGCTTTGGCCTATCAGGTTTCCCAGAACTGACCATTATGCCATCGCTTTTTGAAGTGACTTTTCAGAATAACCCAGTGCAAGTCTTGGTATTATAAACCTGCTTACAAAAATGGCTTGCTGTCTTCCCTTATAGCATTCATAAACTCTGTCCAAAAATACTCCAAAGTAGTTGCTAATAGCCTAGATTGATTCTGACTGCATAAAAGACAAGTAATTTCAAATTATGAAAATTAACTACTTACATAATTTGATTTATTCTGTTACAGTCTCTGTGAGGATTTAATCATGGTGCCTTATCCCCAGATCTGCTGCTGCTGAACTGACAATATGTCACAAGTGTGATTCAGAAAGGTCTAGCAAGAATGCTGGGGTGGTATGAGGGAAAAACAGGTAGATGATTTAACAGAAGTTAAGTTTCAGTCCCTGGCTTGTAATTATCCCATCTTTTTCTCATCATCTGTGTTTATCCTATTGCATTTTGATTTAGCAGCTTCTTTAGGATCATGTTTAATATGTATATTAATATGTATATTTGCAATCTGATTACACCTTTTACTGGAATGCATAGCTCAGACTTGCTGGACTTTTGTAATCCATGAATGATTCCTCTCCCTCAGAAATGACTTTTCTGTATCCCCACCCCAGACAAGCAGGCACTGACCCCGAGTCCAGCCCAGCTCCTGCCTCTTGCTAAGGAGGATGCGGCCACTTGCAGATGCTGGCATGGAGCACGTTCTCCAGGGCAAGGTGGGCTCCATGCCCATCATTTAGGGGAACCAGGCAGGGGAGGGAGCTCCAGGACCAGCCTGTGTGAGGCTGGAGGCAGCAGCAGCTTTTGTACCTCCCCTTGGTTTCCTCAGCACAGTGCAAGGAGGAGAGGCCTCTCAGACAGTGTGATCCTTGTTCTCCAAAACAAACCCCTTGCTTTCATAAGTCTCTGACAAGGAGCATAAAGGGATGGTGATGGTGTGTGCCTGTGTCTGAGAGGCAGCAAGTTAACAGTAGGAAAACCTGTTTAAATAAGAATTTACTTTTGTGATCAGTTGCAGAGCCCCATGGCACAGTCTGTGGTACAGCCTCCTCCTTATCACAGAGAATCTAAATCTGAAAAACAGAGACTGCACTAGGAATGTTCACAATTTCTTTGTTAAGGTATTACCTTTGCTATAATAGGGACCCTTCTACCTCCTACTGGTCTGTGCAACCACTCAGATAAAATGGGGTAAAAAACAGACAAGCACTGACACACAAAAACATTGTGACTGAGCAAGGGGTGGTTAGAAGTAACTTGGAACAAACCTAAAGGGTAAGAGTAGCCAGCTGGATAAGCTTCCACAAGGCAGAAACATCTTTCAAATTGCCCTTTTAGTTCCTTTAAGGCATTATCATCACTTTGATCTAAATTGAATTGACTCCAAGCCAGTTTATTGCAAAGTATGAGCTGCTCCCCTGTAGATGCTGGAGATGAGGCTCTTGCCCTGAGAGCCTGGAGTGACACAGTTCTCCCTCAAAGGCACCAAATGAGTGGTGAGAAGAGATTCTTGTAGTTCCCTCCACTACAGAGACAGAAGAAAAACTGATTCTCACATTTAGGATAGGTTTTAGAGGTAGATGTTGATGCAAAGAAAGAAAGGAAGGTATGGTTTAGCCCTTCTTTTTCCCCTCTCTACCCTCAACCAAAACTCCCTTCTCCATCCTGGCTGGGAGGTAGCTGTGTCTGAGAAGGAGAACAGTTCTGCCCACAAGGCTCTCTCCATCACTCCTGGATATTTCCCTGTTGCAATTCAGCTGTGTCTGAGCTGGCAGCTGTTTCAGGAAGGAAGAGAAGAGTCTGAAGAAAGGAGACAGAGTGACAAAGTCTTCTTTACTGAAAGCAAGAGCAATACTTCTTGATCCTTGATCATTGGTTCCTACAGCCCTTTAAAGGGCAGAACACCCAGCAATTGCACTTGAAAGGTGTTGGGCCAAAAGATTTGTAACAGGAAACATGAGGGGTATGATCTGTCCTCATTACCACAGAAAGAAGATTTCTGTTTCAGTCAGGACAAACAAGTCTTTTATTTCCTGTCTTCTTTTATTACTTCACCAATTTATTAAATTCTTTATTTTTATTTTCTTAATAACCCTGCAATGCCTTAACTTTTTAGGTCAGTGACTCATACGTACAGCTGCATAAGAGCAAACCTCTTCATATAAATGCCTTAATTTTCAGGCTGACCATGTAATTTTATCATTCTTCAAATGATCTATACTTCTCTAGATTAAATGGACGAGTTTCCAGAAAGTAAATGTGTTTGGGCTCCACAGACAGAGCTTTATGTCAAGTTCCTGCCAAAGAAGCCTGCACAATATTGTCTCCATAAAAAATGAGAAAGTAAAAATCATTTAGTCACAGGTGTACTACACATTAAGATGCAGAAAAGGCATCACTAAATTATGTCATTGCATAAGTAGTTCTCTCAGTAGCAGTTAAGGGAACAACCTAGTTGGTCACAACTAAAAGAAGTGCAGCTTTTATGAAAAGAACTGGCAGTAAAAAAGTCAGAATTACATTTCTATGTGAAGTTCTGATGAATTAAAGCAGCTCCTAAAGTTTTCAGTGCTCTTTCCTGTGTAAATGGTGCTTCATCCTGTATGTATTTTCAGCACATCTCTCTGTCTGCCTGACTTTAACTTAGGCTCTGTGCTGTTGCAGTGAATTTAAATCCAGATTTCTGTGCCACTTCCACCAAGGTACCTCCCAGATTTATGAGAGAAGTGAAGATATATGTACTGTTCCCTTCCTCCTTGGTTACATAGCCCTTTGATACATGGAAGTCAGATTTCAGCAGACTGATGCCTTCAGGTCAGAAAAATGGTTGCTTTGCCATCTTTCTGCATTTAAATCCATTTTAATTCTATATTTTCTCAGATAAATTCTGGCCAAACCTATTTTTCTAATATTTCATAAAGAGCTTTTCCTTGTGACTTTTCTGATGAAGCAGAGATGAGAAATTTCTAAGAAAGCCTTTGACTGTTGTGAGCTGACTGGGTGTGTTGCAATGGTGCTGGTAACTGCAGAGGGTCACCAGTTTATCCTCACCACACACCCGAGAAGTCAGTCAGCATCATTGCTGTGTGCATTTGGGGGGATGAGAGGCAAACTCCCTGACCCCCTGTATCCTACACAGACAGGGGTCTGCCTCTCCTTCTGAATCAATAAAATAAAAGGAACAGTCATATTTCCAAGCAGTGGGATGGACATTCAGTAAAACCCAGGTGCTACTGCAGCAGTGGGGACCACACGAGTCCTTAAAGGGAGAGAAGCACCTTTGTGGGTCTGCAGTGGAAAGCATTTTCCAAAGAGAATCAGCACCCATCCTCCCTCTTTCTCCATCCTTGCCTCAGGATGTGTCCAAATAAAGCAGACACAGCCCATTCTTGCAAGTGGATGCAACACAGACCCCGTACTTCTGGTGTGTTGTTTTGCCCATTTATCATGAGTTGCATCCACCAGCCTTCACAAACAGGTCTTGACAAAAAAGAATTTAATGGGATTTTCTGCGAATGAGTATCAAAAAAGAATGAGGAGTTTGCCAAAAATACGACCCTCTCTTCACAAGGGCATAAATCAAATCCCTTGATTTACTTTCTATACTATTTGATTCCAGCAGAGGTCAGCTCTGCCTGTGCTGGGGATGGATAGAGCAGTGCAAAGTGTGGGCATTGCACACCTTGCAACACGAAGTGCTGCTTTCTTCCCACTGCTCCTCACAGCATTAACCTAAGCCCATTTTGGGCCCTCCTCTTAAATGGAGATAAAAGGGCTTTGAAGCAGAGCATCTCTGTCTTCAGGACTACCATAAAAGCTGGTTAGAGAGCTGTTCTTGCTGCTGCTCTGTGGCTCCAAGCCTGTTTGAGAACAGCCTGTAATGAGCAGAAGGAGCAGGAGACTGTGACAGTGATCCTTGGTGAGGTTAAAACTGTTGCAGGATGAAAAACCCCCAAAGAGCAAGAAGTTATGTCTGGACTGTGCTTTCCAATTACTGAACTATTAGGGAAACAGAAATACTGCCATCCTGTTGCAACTATCTTCCTTTACTGCTGTATTAGGATTGTTAAAAACCCCTCAAATCTCTCTGCTCAATAATCTTTGGTTAAGGTTTGCTGTGGCAAAAAAAAATTGAGTGTATCCACAAATAATTGTACTCCTTTAAATGGTATAATTTTGGTGGATATATGGTCCACTGAAATTATTATCTCCTCTATCAGTTACAGTGGTTCTTTAAGATTAGCTCTTCAACACACAAGACAATAAACAATTTGAAGCTCTTCAGAACACGAGACAATAAACATTTTGAAGCTGAAGGCAGAATGTGTTAACAAAAACTCTAGTTTAAACATATAACCCTGAAAATGTCCAAGACACCTTTTAATCCTCTCTTTTTTTTAGCTATTAAATTATCGCTACATTCAGAATTTTTGTTAATTGTCATTAATGACTGACACTTTACAGACTTCTGAAGACAGAAAGTAGTGACTGCTTTTCTGAAATTAGATGATGTGCTTTCAACAGAAATCTTTCCTGTAACCAGTGATGTGTGCCATTGAGACAGCAGCTGCTTCTGAAGGATAATATCTAAAAAACCCCAAAGAACCTCACTGTAAATCTAATGCCTAAATAATACTTTTCACACTTTTCTGGTACCTTTTCTGAATTTAGCTTCTTAATGCTAAAAACCAGAGGAAGTTTCAGTGCACCTAGGCATCCCTTTTCTTTGTTCTATTAGGGAGATTTTGTGGATTGAAATGACTGAAATGACTTAATGTGGTTTGCTTATTTCTTAGCTGTATATAACAAGAAATGAGTGCCATTAGTCTAACAAACTACCAGGAGAACCAACAGATAATTTCAGCACAAGATCAAGGGTGGGACTAATGAGCAGCAGACTTGTTGCCTGAGAATTGAGAGAAGAAACGTAAGCCCACTAGAAAGAGGTAATTAAGGTGCACCTTGATAGTGAACTTGCACTCTGTGTGCAGTTGTGCTGTCCAGCTCCAGCCTTTAGGAGTGTCAGATGAATGTTGGGCAAAGCAAGGAAAATCTATTTATCATTTTAGTGCTTGTTCCTCCTCATGGCATTATCTGTTATAGGTCAAGCAGCTACAGCTGACAGTTTCATAGGTCATCTTAAAAACAAGATATACACCCAGAGCTGTTGCTGCTGATTAAAGATCACATATCTAAGTGCAAATGACACTCCTGGCTTTTGGGCAACTGCAGTGGATTTGGAATTCCAGTGTGAATAGCAGATTGTGTCCCAATACCCTATACACACACAGCCCAGGCTGTTACTCACAAGGGACTGTGCAACTGCCTCACCAAAGAGCAAATCATGTCCTGGGAAAGTGGCAGCATTTTTAAGTCTCCCACTCTTTGTTGTTTCGAGGGGTTCTGGATGGCCCAACACTTACAGGTGCTGGCTGCCACTACAGACAGTCACAAGCAGGCTCCACACTTCATGCCCTCTTTACCTGTCTTTCTTTGGCAGCTGGAGCCAAATGCAGGAATTCTGTAGGTCAGATTTGTCTTTACTGAGAGTTCAAAGCACCACTGGCTTTTGTGCCAAAACCTAATGGATGCATCTTGGGCTGCTCATCTTGTTTTATTTTGTCATCTCTCCAGTGGTAGCTGCCTTGCCCTGGGCTGAGGAGAGCGTGTCTTTTTCCCAAGGACAAATCTTAGGGTGTCTCTAGGCCACTGACAAAATCTGAAATGCAAACAAAAAACTTAATCCTGAGTCACAAATCTCTGAAACAAACAGAAAAGGATGTTTCTCCTGCTGAGAGTTCCCTGCTCCCAGCTGAAGTGGGGCTGGTGCCCACGATATTCCTGTTAACTCCATCTAGAGCAGTGTGAACAAACAGCTGTGCCCACACCTAACACAGGGCCATGTGGCTGAAATACATCATCACTGTTTTTCAGAGATTTTTATGGTTCAGAAGACCTAAACTGACATGAGGGCTCAATCAGAGGATTAGTAGTTTGATAACCTAGTAGCAAAGTGGGGATAAGTTGTACATCCTTGGACACGGCACTAAGGTTCTTGAGCCTTTGAGGTCAGAAGATCTGCTGGAAGTGTGCTGGAAAACATTATGCAGCACAGAAAGATCCCAATCTGGATATGGTGCTGGCTGTTGTGCTTATTTAAAATATCTCCTCAACAAATCATCTCTAAATTCACATCTGGCTTTTGTCTTGAAGGAGACTGGTTGGTTTTCTGCATAACAGGGTCCAAACAACCTCAAACTGATACAGCTGGGGTGATCAGGAGATAGGGACTTAACAGCAAATCAGAGAAGTGACAATGCAGACACAGATCCTCATTATTAATAGAAAATGGTTGTTCATTCTAGAAATAAACATCCTAAAATATTAATTAATAACAAAACAAAAAAGAACAAACAAAGAAAACTAACCCAAAACCCCATAATCACACAAGGCTTTTGGTCTAGATGAAAAGAAACACATTTTGCCTTTTACAGAACAGCAGGGGCCCTTTCTGCCACTGGCAACTGTCAGTCTTCAGGTAATTTCATAATAAGACCTGCAGTACAGTCTTTGAGAAGCGTGAGACTTGACTGAGAGAGAAAAATTAAAAGCCTTCAGTAAAAGGCAGAGTGAGAAGGAGCTTGATTTATGACCCTAATGTAAAAATTCTTTGTGCAGAAGTGATGGTAATGATGCCATTATGTTGGGCAAGCCCAGTATAGAAGATTGTTTATGTAGATACAAGTGCTAGTGAGGACAGACTGGAAGTCATTTCCCTAGGAAAGAAATCAACAACCTTAAATGCATCTTTTACAGACACAAAAGTGCTATTAGACTTCTAAAGTTTGACTTTCCTGTTTTCTTGAGAGGATAATTACATTATTTGCTTGTTTTCTCTGGTACATTTGAATTTTTTTCTGTGTAACTAAATAATGTCTGTCATTTCTTGCTCCTGGCTGCCCCCTTGGGTGGCCCCTGGTTCATCCCCTGACTGTTCTGGGGCTGCCACTAGTCTCATTATGGGCACCTGGCTCTGCCTGCCTGTGCTTGGCTGTGTCCCCTTGGTGAGGGGTGGCTGTGCTGGGGTCACCTTTGCTCCCAGAACATCCCCCCTTGCAGAGCAGCCCTGCTCTGTATCTTCCCCACGTGCCCGGGTTCAGGATGTGGAGGGCCCTGTAGCAGTTTTTCAAAAAAGGATCTGCCAGTTACATCATCAGAACATGAATCAGCTCTGTGATATTCCTGGGGTGTCATCTCTGCCTGGCCACTGTTAAATTTGCACTCTAGATTGTTCCTGCCCAAGAGCATCCCTGATACTGGCTCTATTCAGCTGCATTTTTAAAGACAGTCTTTAATTCCAACTCAGTTGTTCCATCCATCTGCCTTCCTCCCCAACCTTTGATCACCTGCATGCCTACCAACTGTACAGGTTATTCCCTCAGCTCAACTGCTAATGAATAATTAAATACTAATTTTTATTAAACTGTTAATTAAAACACTTCAGGATACCCAGGAGAGTCTCCTGAACAATCACAAGTGGTGTAAGGTTTAACTTGACAATAGTTGTTATAATGAGCTATTTTTGATTAAAGCTTTCCAGACAATGGTACATATTCCTAGTATTTTCACACAACACACAATTATTGCTTCGTGTCTGTGGCACTGTTAAAAGCTTGTGCTGTATTTACCAGGATTCATTATAATACAAATTAGAGGAAGATACCCTGATAACTGACTGGGCTGCATCTCTAGGTAATCCTGAGGAGGTCCAAGTTAGCCTACAGCCTCTAGAGGTTGAGTTACCAATAAACCATGGCCTGAAATCTCTCTCAAGGATCACATTTTGATCACAGACCTCCCTGTTTCAGTTCTCTGCTGGTTTCAGATCAACCCTTTCTCCTCAGTGACTCAGTGAGCCACAGTCATCGCAGTGAGGTGCCAAACTTGTACTCCGTGGGCTCCATCACTGCCTACTGCAGTGGTTTCTCCAAGCCAGGCTGATCTTTTATAATCTAGCACAAAGCTCAGGATAAGAAAATGAGTACTGATAGCTACTTTCCTCCCCATATTAAATTTAGAGATAATCTTCTGCTTAATACAAATAAACTGGATGGATTTAATGCTATCAAATCAACGGTGCTAGGTAAAAAAAAGAACGTGTTTCCTCCTAGTGGAAGGATCACTCTTATACAGTGAAAGATCAAATTATGGCCCAAATGTATGCATCTAGAGACTAACTGAAGTGGTTATAATACAAATAAATCATCTGCACTTAAAACTGGAAAACACTTGTTTTCATGTATTCCAGCCACCCTCCAGTAAGTGTCATGCACAGTGGCTTCTGGATTCAGGCAGAAACAAGAGCCCAAAGGATTATTGCTGCCCACACAGGAAGTTTTCCAGGCAGGGCAGTGTCAGTGGTTCCACGTGAGTGCAATCAGCAGCGATCCAGCAAGTCAAAGCCCCCCAAACTCAAACAGTGGAGGATGAGGAAGGATGGTCTGCCTGAAACCTAATTGCTATTAGGCAAGAAGAACAGCAGGACTGGGAGGACAGGAGACGCAAGGTGATGCTGAAGGCACGTTCTGCTGCTGGCCCTAAGAGTGATTCACTGAACACCGTGTCCTCTGTCAGAGGGATGGAGCAGTGAGCAGGGACATTTGGCATTCCAGTCCATGAAAAGACTCAAGCCAACTGTCCTGCTTTGCTCACTCAGCTGCTGCAGGAACCAACTACAGACAGCTCTAGGAAGAAAGGAAAAAGGAATGAAACGTGAGTAAAATGAACTTTTATTTCCACTGCTGTGAAAAAGGGGGAAGGGATTATGACTCTTGTCGTTTTGCCTGTAATTGTTATTGCGGACAAGACTGTGTTACAGGTACAGTAATTTAATACTCTCAAGTGCTATTCTGAAGGTCAAAGTTTTCTAACATTGTCATAATTTTGATTGTGACATATAGCAGCAGAGTTTGGAAGTTCTCCTCAAGTCAGGAGAAGCTGCCAAATGAAACCACACTTCAATAGGCATAAAGTACCCTTTGGAAGAATTCCATCAAATTCTCATCCCCTCTCGTTACTGCATAAGCATTTCTAGGTGAGGTAGCCCGTTCCAACCCTTCTCACCCATGTCAAAAATCTATGTACTGGATCAGACACTTCTGTGATTCTTAGTTTTCATTTCTGCTTTCCTTTCCTCTTTTCCCAGCAGGTCATCATCCCAGAGTTGCTTCACAATTATTCACAACTTTTTGTTCATTTACATGGGTTTTGTGTTGGCCTCCATGGAACTGTTCTGTGTGTTTGTGTACATAGGTAAGCACAGACACCTACTTATTTATTCAAGTAGGTAGCTAAATCACCTTGGCCCCTCTTTGCACCTCACAGACAGCTCAACAGCAGGATTGTCACTCTGCAATCCAATATCCCTGAGGCAGAGAATGACTTCTTACAGTTTAGCACTTCGGCTGATTCTTTTTGGGTGTTTTCACCATCAAGCCATTCATTTTCCACAATCAACACAAATCCAGTTCAGTCAAAGCCTGAGAAAGTAACTCTGCCATTTTACATGGTGGAGTAATGGTTTCTTAAAAAATACAATGAATTAGGCACAAGATTCTAGGAACAAGTAAGAAAAAAAAATAACTTAGGCAGAAATTTTTTCACTTTAATAAGCCTTGTTTTAAATTTGGGGGTGCTAGACACTCAAAACTTTCAAAGCTCATTTTGCATTTTGACAAGAAGAAACAATACTTACACATAGTCAAGAAGGCTACATTTCTTGTGATAACTTGTGATAGAGTTTATCTTTGTGATAGATACATTTCTTGTGATGGAGTCCATTTTTCAGAGGAGCCAGTGTTTTGGGGTCTTTAGGTTGGACTTTTTGTGGCACTGACCTTCATGGCAGAGCAAGCCTATTTCAAATTAGCCATCCTGCCTTTAATTTTGGGCTTTCGACCTCTCCCCTACAGGAAACTGGCAAATGCACACATAGAGATGCACAGCTGTAGGAGTCAGACCCAATTTCATAACTTCCATTTTCCAATAAGCTTCCCAAATTACCATGTGAGACACTCCTACTGCAGGCAAGGCAAACTCCAAAGTGTTTAGTCAGTTCTTAGGATGTCTAGGTCTGCATATTTCATTGTACTCCCATGTGCTTTTCTTCTTCCAGTAGCTGCAGAACTGAGGATCTAAAGAGAATGTGGAGGAAATGACCTCCAATTCCATTCTCTTAATCCATCATTAATCTGTAAGATGAACCATCAAGAAAATAACACTTGAAATTCAATATATATAATACACATTCCCAACATTTTCTGAAATGTGCCATGGTTTTAATTAAAATGTGAATTGTATAGGCAGAAGGACTTGTTTCTCTGCCAGGAACAAATCTCTAACCACAGACATCAAATGCCCATGGAAAAAAATACTTTGTTTTTTTCATGCACTGAAACTTCCCCAACTTTATTACATTTGGAAACATAATGTTATAGCAGAGGCCAACATTATGTCTAACATACATAATTAGTTTACAAAAAAATACAACCAGGGGACACATTTTTGGTACCTCCATGTTTGTTTTTTTTTTTCATGCAATAGTTGCAGGATAATGGATCACATTGATCCTTTTTGCTAAATGGTATGACAAAGAAAATGAGCATTTGTATAAAAATGCCATAACAGTTGAAGCTTGAATCAAGGAGTCTGTAACCTTTGCTTGTGCTCATAAATTACCCTGCAGAAGAGAATGTGACACAAAAAAAAAAAAAAAAAAGAAAAAAGCATCTAAAGCCAAGAGATGCAGCCCATCAAATACTGAATTGCTTTATCTATATGTGTACCCAATGTTAATCACTTCAGATCCTATACTACAAATTGCCTCCAGCAGTTGCTAAAGTTATATCACAGGTTAAATGGACACCCACAGATAGAGATTAGTCATTTAAAAGACAAAGGTATTAAAACTGATTTCAATTGCTAAAGCTGTCTTAAAGTCAGTTTTTCATGCATTTTGAAGTTATGCCTTCCTCCCCCCCGCCTTTCTGGGTGAAGGGTTAATAGTATGGCAAACCACAGAATCTGGCAGCATATAAGGCTTTTTTTCCAGTAAATACCTTGGAGAAAATTGGGGCAAAAAGGTGTTACTCTTTCAGATCAAATAAATTCAGTTGTTGCTTCTAACAGCTGTGCATCAACAAGTCATTAGAAATATCTGAATTTTAATCACTTTTGCTTTCTCAAACACTAGAATAGTGGTTTGTCACCCTCAGATGTGGAATTAGCACAAAATGACATGAATACCTGAGAGATGTCCTGTAAGCCCAGCTCAGGAGGAATCTTGGTACTGAGAAGTCAGATTCTACATGCAGTGGGTGCCTCCTGCCTGAGTGTATTCTGTCAGCCCTTTGATTTGCTGCCTGGATGAAAAAACAGGCAATTTGGAGCTCTCAGAGGAGGAAGGAGGAGGAAGCATGTAAGGAAACTTGCTTATTTGCAGGTTTCACTGAGGGCAGTTAGAGCTGCAGAGCCCAAAACTTCTGGGAATAATAATAATTACAATAAAACTCCAAAACAACAAAGGCTTGATTGATCTCCTCTTAAAAAAGTAGACTTTTAGGTAGTCAGAAATCCTATTTTGGATGTTGTATTAACTTTTCACAATGGCTTGGAGCTGATTACCTTTTTCCCTCCTTTCACATTCGAAGTGTTTCAATCTCCATAATCAAAAAGAAGAAACTTCCAGATATTTATGACAGGCTTGGTGGAAATCTGGACTCTGCAGAAGTCACACCAAAGGGAGAACGTGTGAATGGTAATTGTGAAGAGGCAGGGCTACCTTAAAACAACCTGAGGCAAAGGCTGTACCTTTCCAAGTGTTCAGAAAGTAATATTCCTTGGAGTTACTAATGCTCTGAGCAGAGCTGCTGATCAATCACTTAACCCTTTCAAGTCCTATGTGCAGGAGGAACAATAACTCCTAATTCCATATTCCTGTTCCATACAACACTGCAAGAACTGAAATGTGCAGCATCAGCACACAGCAGTTTGTATGATCATGAACAAAAATAATTTTTTCAGCCCCTAAGCAAAGTACTTGTCTCTTGGGTCAACAGATCTTAGAATTTAGCAGACCAAATTAACCGGCAAATGCATATTTTATCCCATTTTTAACACTAACAAGATAAATGATGGATGAACTCAAGTTTTTCAAAGACTAATTTCAATACAGATGTAATCACAGCAAGCAGCAGAAGCTGCTTGTGCCAAGTGCACGTGGGGTCCTGCCTCTCTTCTTTGGCTACTGAGAGTCATTTCCAAGGTAAAGTCCCTAAAATCTGAGCATATATTGTAAATCCCTCCTCCTTTTCCTTTCCCCTGCATTGTTTGTTGTCCCCTGTGGCTCAAAACCTCAACTCACAAGTCCTGCACAGGGACAGTATCAGGTGTGTGCCTGTGCAGGTGAGTATGCTCCATGCATTTATGGGTAGATAGATCAATACATGATTGACTTCTCAGAAAGGAAAAAAACAAAATCAATGAAGAGCAACAGAGTCTACCCCGAGCTAAGTTTTTCCCAAGTCAAACTTGGAAGTTTAGCCCATATTTTCCAGCAAAGTTCAGGTCAGTAATTTTTACCAACTGTGCAACTGATGCTCTCATTTTCTCTTATTTGATGAGAATAAGACAGTCTTTTCTCCATGTATACACTGATTTTTTTTAAACTAACATCTCAATTTTATTTCCCTCAGGTAAATATCTGCTGGATTAATATTCCAAGAAGAAGAATAGCTTATAGTAGCAAGCATAAGTATCTCTGGAATTATAATACCTACCAAAGCAACAACTTAATTTCCTAAAGTTGGTTTTCATAATGTGCAGGAAGCCTGAGGTTGCCCAGTCTCATAAAGCATCCAACCAATACAGGGACTGTATAAATTTAATATCCTCTCAAACAAAAGCCCTCTGGATTATGAAGCTCTACAAATTGTGTGACCTGTACAAATCAGAGCATACTTCTACCCCTGAAAAAGCAACTAAATAATTATAGGGCTAAGAAACACCACTTGATTTGGTTTGGATGATCTCTTGGCAGAATCTACAAGTTTAATTACGATGACAACAGAAGACAGTTCACTTGTTAACATCATAAACTAAAGAGACTCAAAGCCTAGCTGGAATCTCAGCTGTGAATGCCAGCCTACAAAATCCATCTGCCTGCAGGACTGCATGTGTGTAGCATACACACATCCTTGTTGTATTATCGGCAAAAATTAAAGGAAAAGCAAACTCAAGAGGATGCTGCCGCAGGAAATCTCATCTATGTTCAGGCTGGTAAAGCAAGCAAACATATTCACAAGGCTGGTATGAATTAGGAACGCTTTCATTCCTCCATCCAACTTTAGGAAAAAAGCAGAAACTGAGTCCTCCTCTGTTCCAAACCCCAATATTTCAAGTTCTCCAGCAGCACAAGATCAGATAATTAACAAAAACCAAAGGATGACGAAACGAAGCCAAATAAATAATAAATATCTACAAATACAAGCACACAGCAAGCAAGATAATGAAAAGTTAGCTAGATTTACCGTTTTAATTATCCAAGTGGGCGGTTTGTTTGGGTTTGGTTTTTTGAGGGGGGGAAAACGTCGGGAGCTGTTTTCACGAGGATTCCTCCATACGCATCCGCACCGCGGCAGGCGCCGGTCCCGGAGCGCGGAGAGCCAAGCGTTTCCCTCCGCAGCCGGCGCTGCCCCCGCCAAAAATGAAACGGGAGAAGGCGGGGAGGGGCGGGGAAGCGGCAGCCGGCGGGGAAAACTCCGGCGCCGCCCCGAGCGCTCCCTGCCCGGCGCTGCGGCCGCGGCGGCTCCGCGCTCCCCGCA
>VZTR01029538.1:710114-746801 GCA_013400775.1 Chaetops frenatus | reverse complement strand
CCGGGAGGATATGCCGGGAGGATATCCGTGAGGATATCCGTGAGGATGCCCGGCGTGCACCGCCCGCGGCTCCCGGGATGCGCACACCTGCAGCCCCGGTGCGATGCTGCCCACGGACCCTGCGCTTGTGCTGCCTCCGCCGTTCCAGGGCTGGGAGGGGCCGTGAGAGTCCTCCGGGGTGAGGGTGGCCCTGGTGTGTCCTGAATTGGGTGGAAAGGCTGCTGCCTGGAGCGGGGGTGAAGGGGAAGGTCTGTTTCAAGCACCTGGCTTGTGTGGGATTGGGGATCTTCACAAGTGCATGCCCGTGGGTGAGGCTGTTAACCTCCTCCGGGGTGCTACGACCGGGCTGGGAGGATGGAGTGCCAGGGTGCCTGTAAAGTGGTGCAGAGGTGGACAAGCATGTGCTTAGTTCTCCTGCAGAGAAACAGCACAGCTGTCAGAGTCGTATATTTGGAGCAGCAGAACCTGAAGTGAGGAGTGATGCCTTAAGTTTTAAGTTTTTCCTCTTTGGCTTCAGCGTCATATTAAGTGTTACTAAGTTCTCTTTACAGGATAGTTAGACACAACAATTCTTTCCAGCTCGAGATTCAAGAACAGTCCTTCCAAACCTCAGGCCCAAAAGCCTAAACAACATAAAGAAGAGGAGGGTAAGCAAGGAGGATGGAACTTCATAATTCGAAGTTATTAATTGGACAGTTAATCTCAATATGCAACTGGACCATAACTTACAAAGGTGTGAAACCCCATGACCAAACCCCTTTCTGCATCCACCTTGAGGCCCATCTTGGCAGGGCTGCAGCCGGGCTCTTGTGTTGCCAGGGTGTGGCCTTTGAAGGCCTTTCAATAAATCCCTACTTTATTCCTCTAATTCTGTCTAGTCTCTATTCCAGGTCAAACTGACAAGGCATCAGGGGTACCTTGCCGAGGGGCTCAGACGTGCCTGGGAGCTGTCCCTGGGCTGAGCCCGAGCTCTTCAGCGCCCACCAAGACTCGCCCGCCTACTCAGTGCCTTCCCCCTCCCTCTTGCCGGGACTCAGACTCAACCCCTCTCAGTGGCTGTCTCCAGCCCATCATCTGAGCAGGCTGAGTGCCACACAGACAACCTGTTTGCAGGCAGAGCTTTGAGCTCCTCTTTGCAGTTCCCTTCCGTGGTGCACATTTCACCTTGGTGCCAAGTAATCCAGGGTGCTACTCCGTGCCCTTTCCTTTAGCTCATAATGTTTGTTTTTTGCTGGGACCTCTATTTAGATGAGTTTTTGTTTTTGAAGCAAACCCAAAATGTGTTTCAGGGAAACCAGCTCCTCCACCCCATTGCAAATATTCCAGAAAAGCTTAAAAGAGTTGAAAGTACTGGAAGGTAATTGCTAATGTTCTTTACTAAGAAATGCAAGGCTTTTAAAGATAGAAGTTCCAACAACTACCTGCATCACATAGCCACATTGTAGCTTCATCAGTCTAATTAGATGCAGTTTCCCTGGGCCATTTGGTGCCTGCCAGGGGCTGAAGTGGCTGCTTAGGACATGTCTTCTGCAGGCTTTTTAAGTTCCAGTTTTATATGAGCTGAACACTGTTTTTCCTTTTGCAGGTTTTGGCACTCGTGAAAACCATCTCCTCCCTCAGCTACATGCATCACCTGCAACTGTTTGAATTAATACCACAAATGACCTTAGAAATGGCAGAAATAATAGCAAAACAGTCCTGCTCTGTCCATTGCTCCTGACCAGTAAGAGTCAACTGTTTATGATTAATCTCTGTTTGCACTGTAGTCTGCATCTGGTGTTAGATTGATGCCATTACACTCAGTTCAGCAGGAATGTGAAAGTGCCTCTCTAGAACTGACAATTTAGTGTATTATTTTTCTGTTGTGTCTATAAACCTTTAAAAAATATTTTCTCCTAGGGAAAACTGTTTGAGTGACATTGGTAGTGGCAAAAACTCTCTAGTAATTCCCAAAACGGTGTGCAAGGGCACTGGATGTCACAGTGAGAGCAAGTAGTCTTTCCATCTTCAAATATCTGCTTAGGGCTGCTTGCTTCCTGTGGTGCTTGCTAAGAGTTTGCTCGTTGTTATTTTGTGTGCTGGTTTTGGTTTCAAACTGTGGCTCATCCTCAGGTTGTGCCCTGCTCAGTGTAGTGACATCTTGTTCAGCTGCTGTGCCTCACAGAAGTAGATTTGATGGTAGCAAGGGGCTTTTCTGTTTTGATTCATATCAGGTAGCAATTTAAAGCTTATGTTTCTGAGCCATTTCTTTGTTGTTGTCTTTTACACAGGAATGGTCATGCTGAGGTGGGCAGAAACGCTTTCTGAGTCAGTTTTTTTCTCTCTGGGGAGGGCTGGCAGTGGGTTCTTAGGAAGAGTACAAGACCTGTGCAGATGCAGGGAGATCCTTGTCCTGGAGCACCCTCTCATCTCGCTGAAGCTTAGGCAATGCAGGTTTGAAACACTGCCTGTGTCTTTGTATCTAACCACCTTGAGGGGTCTTTTTAATATAAGATGGTCTACAGGTGGTTTTTGAACATATTTATACTTTTGGTATCCACTCCATCACTCCAGCAAGGCATTATACAGCACACGTAGCCATTGGGCTTATGGGAAAGTATTTCTTGATTGTTTTAAACTTCTGTTTCACAAAATTGTATGGCAAACTGAAAGTCAAGCAATGGTGGGAAAGTTTTATTTAGCTGAAGTGGTATTTGCATTAGTTTAGATAAAGTTATTTAATCGCCTGCATTAAATTAAAAATACCAAAAAACCAAGAAGAGAAATAGGTCAATGAACTGGAAGCAGCTGCATGCAGGATTTATTTGAGAAAGAATGCCCACACTTTTTATGTATTTTATTTTTTTGAGATAGTCTTTTTGCCCTGAGTTTGCATGACACCTGCTGCATTAAAGTCTTGATCCAAGACTCGGGCTCCAAGACAATATGATACTAAAATGTTAATAGTGGATTGTTTGAATGTAAATAAAAAGACAACTAAAAAATTATAAGGTGGCTGGTCTCTGGTGTGTAAATCTGGTGTTGGAGAAGAGCAGGGCAGGGAACCCTCAGTTTAGCACATTGGTTGAAATTCCAGTGTCCAGCTGTGAAGTCCAGGTTGCTTTCCTTTTTCTCTTTCTCAAACATTGCCTCACCTGAATATGGAGTGAAAGAAGGACTGAAGCTTGTTTGTAAGCCACCATCATTTGTGAACTCTCCTCCCTTCTTGACATTGTAGACTTGATACATCCGAAACTTTTGGGGTTTTCCATCATATTTAAATCCCTCCTGCAAGAAATCAGGTGGACAATTTGTGTTTCCTGTCTGGAATCCCTTTGCAGGCTCTTTTCCTTTCTGGAATGTTTCTTTCCAGGAATGTTAAGAATGTTGTTTCCTGCTTCTTCATCCTTTCCCATTCACTAATGTAAATCAGGTTGCTGAAGTTTGCTGACAGACACCTTTCCTCTCTGCTGGGTTGTAGCTGCAGGTCTGGAGGTTAATCAGATTGAGGTGCTGGAGTTTTTTCCCTCCTATACTTCTTCCTTACCTCTATTGTGTTATCCCACTGCTGCATGTCAGCTGAGACAGAGGGACAAAGGAAAGTTTTAGTGAGGTTTTTACAGTTTGTGACACCACTGTGCCCTCCATCAGATCTCCCCTGGGTGCATTTGCTTTCTGAGGAGTGGAGAAGAGGTCCTGAACACGTTTGTGTGGATGTAACCAAAGACACCAAACAGAAGATAAAAGAGCTTGAACTGATGTAAGAAATTAATGTGGCAGATACTGCTGTCAGAAAAATTTCCTCCCACTGGGTTTATGAAAGGTAAGTATAAAAGTTGCTGTTTTGTCTCTGGGGCCACACTTGGCTTGTGCAAGAAGCTCCTCCTTGGCAGTGGCATTTATTAGGGCAATAACTCAGCATTGCAGGGGGTGCACATGCCTTTTTGATTTTCACTGCTGTGCTCTTAGAAGAAATCTAGCTGACTATTTCCCCCTGCTTTTAAATCCCTCTACTCTTTTGCTTTCCTTTCTGAGCATATCTGTGTGTTGTACATATCCTGACCATCTCATGTGGGGTGAAGGGAGACTGAATCAGTGTGACCCAGGGATTTGGGGCAGCCTCAGCCCAAGGACAAAACCCCTTCAGAGCAGTGTTAGGAGTCTCAATGGCTTCATGGGCAGGAAGGATGAGAAGGAGGTGGCTGAACAGTGTTTGAGCCATCTTTAGGAGCTGCTGCTTAGTCCCAGGGTGACCCAGAAACTGATCCCTCACAGTTCTCACCTTTTCTACTTTACCATAAATACCCATATATTTGGGATAAACTATGCCATGCAGATGCCAGGTTAGCTTCAGTTAGATGACAGAGGTTATGATGTTATTATTTACATTATGATGGCTGGAGAGGTGAGAGTTGACTCTGCCTTGCACAGCTATCATGTGCTGTTGTGTGCCCTTAATGAGAGTCAGAGGAGCAGGTCATGGGGGCAGGGACAGACCATCTGCAGTTTGCAATACCAGGTGCTCAGCATCTCTTAAAACGAGACCATTTGTTTGCATCCTTTAATTAAAACACTTTAGTTCACCTAAAGGCTGATTATTAAGCAAAGATTGCTGCTTAGGAAAACAGATGATCATTTTTGCTTAATGAAATGTCTGTATCTTACTGCTAGCTATCTAAAGAGGGAAAAACGTGAAGGTGTTTGTTCCTTGTAAATAATATTTACACTCCTCGTATTCAAAGCTGCTCTCTTCACAGAGACCAAGGCACTCAGCTCAAGGATGCCCTCCAGCACATTTAGCAGGGGTTATGGGGCAGGGTGTGGTGTATTACTCTTCTTGAAAGAAAACTGGAGAAGCTAAGGCTGCCTCTTGGAAAAGAGGAAATGTCACACCTATTGTCAGAGGGTGGGAAAGGAGATGCCCAGCACTTGTCGACTGCAGAAAAAGACTGGAATTTTAAAAAGTGTGAATGTTCCCCCACGATGGACAAGAAAAGCAGAATGCAGTGGGAAATTACTCAGAAGAAAAGCACAGGTCTTAATGTTACCAGAAAAATTCATTAGAGTTTGCAGAATGTGAAAACTGAATATGAGACACAGCTGAGAGGGAGGACAAGGATGCTTATATCCTAATTTATTATGTCAGCAAGAAGTTGATTATCTCTTTCTCAGATTTAGTAACTTCCATTCCAGTTGTCCACGGGGACTTTGGTGGCTTTCTTCATACCAGCATGTACCAGAGTGTATATTCATGTACTGGAAAGAACTGCAGAAGCTGCCAAAATCCTTGTGTTTTCCTACTTCCTTCCAAAGTGAGCATGTCCTCCATATTTCATATATTTCTAAAGTTCAGATTCTATGAAATACAATTATTTCTCCAAAGTGATAACTGCTAAAGAGGTAGGTGGATATGACAGCCCTGAGTTGACATGGTGGTGTTTGGTCAAAGGTTGGACTCGATGACCTTGGAGGTCTTTTCAAACCTTAGTGATTCTATGATTTTATGAAATCTATTTTTAATTATAACAAAGAACATAGAAAAATTTTACATGAGATCCACTAGAAATCTTGATCATTTTCACTCCTCAATTACTGGGTAACTACATTTAACAGATGACTTATTTAGACAGATTGTAGTCTCTGGGAATGCATGTTTTTATCTTCTGAAAATTGTATTTTCCACTTGGCTGGGTGCTGCTGTTCTGTCAGCTGCTGTGATCACATTTGCACACACACACACACAGAGAAAAACACCCAGAGCCTGGTATCAGGGCACTATCCAACTGGAAAAGGAGTAGTTTGACTAGCAAAAGGGAAAATTGCTAATTTGCAATATCCTGATAGCTATAGGTAATAGTGCCCTTAGAGCACACCATTAAACCCATTAAAATGGTATGATTTGATGAAGAGGTAAACTGTGCCCCATAACACATTCTGATGTTACAACACTCCTTCCCTTTGGATAGTTTAGAAGCATTTTCTTCAGACTCTTGTCTAAAAAATCCAAAGCTTCATTACCTCCATTGAGCTACCAGAATCGTTTTGATAAGAAGCCCTCTGGTCTCTGCCCAAGGGTGCTGACCAGTTACTGGGCTGATTTTGTTCTGATTCAGATTTGTTGAAGATTTACTGAAGTCTGTGAGGCTCAGTTGCTTTCACTGAGAATGAGAGTTTTTGTCATATTCAAGGTAGTTTTAAAACCAATAAGAACTTGCTGAAGGGAATAAGTGCCTCCACCTGATGTAAAAAAAGCAGGTCTAACAATGCAAATGTTAAGAGTACTTAGATCTGTTTTCTGCAGTAAAGAAAAAGTCATCTATATCAGTCATCAGGAATGACAAAGGAGGTTCCTACATAACCTTATTCAAAATGAACTTAGGATCTGTGCTGGAGAAGGATCAGAAAAAGACAGCCAAACAGCAGAGTAACAAAGCAAGCCTTCCAAGGTTGCTAAATGGTGTGCATGCATTTATCTCAATGCTGTCAAGCCTAGCATCCCTTACTCTAAGCTTTTTTTACACTTTTCACGGACATTTGTCATGATTTTGACTGAATGAGACCAACATGACTTTTTGCCCAGCTAGATCAGTATTTACCACTGTTTGCTTCAACCAAGTGCTGACTTCCACAAAGACTGCAGGACTTCTTATTTTAAAAAATTCTTCTCCCCTTCCCTTACCCTTCTCAATTCAGTGTATTGGGATTGGATGACCAGGTTTTGGTGGTGGGGCTCTGCAGAGGTGGCTTCTGTGAGAAGCTCCCAAAAGCTGCCTCCATGTCCAACAGAACCAATGCCAGGCAGCTCCAACAGAGACTCACTGCTGGCCAAGGCCAGGCCCCTCAGGGATGGTGGAAGAGCCTCTGGGATTTAAGAAGGAGGATGAAAACCTGCACAACAACCTGTGGTTGGAGAGAGGGGTGAGAAGAGAAGAAACAGTTCTGCAGACACCCAGGTCAGTGGAGAAGGAGGGGTGGGAGGTGCTCCAGGCACCGGAGCTGAGATTCCCTTGCAGATCACGGGGATGCAGAGATCCACCTGCAGCCCATGGAGGATCAGAGGGATCCACAGATCCACCTGCAGCCCATGGAGTAACAGAGGGATTCCATGGAGCATCATCAGGTGGATGCCTGAACTAAGGCTGTGACCCCATGGGAAGCCCACCCTGGAGTGGGCCCCCTGGAGAGAGGAGCCCACGCTGGAGCAGGTTTGCTGGCAGAACTCCTGAGTCCATGGGGATTCCACACTGGAGCAGCTCCTGAGAAGCTGCAGCCTGAGGGAACTTGATGAAGTTTGTGGAGAATGTGTCCCGTGGGAGGGACCCCACGCTGGGACAGGGGAAGGGTGTGAGGAGCCCTCCCCAGAAGGAAGGAGCAGCAGAGACAAGGTGTGAGGAACTGAGCACAGCCCCCACTCCCTCTGCCCCTCTGCTCCTGGTGGGGAGGAGGGAGAGAAAATTGTGAGTGAAGCTGAGCCTGAGAAAAAGGACTTGGCTGGGTAATAAAGCTATTTCCCCAAGTCAAGTCTGTTTTGTTGGTGAGTGACTTCTCCCTATTCTTAAATTGACCTATCAGCCTTTTGATATATTTTTTCTCTGTTTTCCAGCTGAGAAGGGGAATGATAGACCAGCTTCTGTGGGAACCTGGTGTCAGCCCACCACATACAGAAAGATATTAAAAAACTTCCAACCCAGCTTGGCACTAAATAGCTTCTACTGCTTCTCTTAAAGAAATTCTCGTGTATGGTTCTGATTGACTAAAATATAAGTAGCTCACACAAGAGAGAAAACATTTAATATGTTAAAATTATTAGATTTTCTCAGATATCTTTGAGTCTCTTTGTTTTCTGCTGCTTTGATTAATATTTTGAAAATTGCATTGGAAAATAAATAGCTGAGGGACGTATTTATTGCAAAGGTTTTGAATTTTCCATTATCAAACAGCTTGATTGTGTTGCTCTTAAACAGACTGAGCTCAGGTGAGGAAATGGAAGAATAGATGAGACAAACATTCTAGTGACTTCTAAATAAATGCATCTTTCCATAACAGTGTTTGCTTTTTAAGATCCCACTCTCTGAAATAGCTTTTTGCATCATTAGTGAATAGTGTATAGCTGGCTGATTGTTCATCTTCTTTTGTGCAAAAGCTTGGTGCGTTTGCTTTGAGTACAGACCACGGAATGAATGTGTTTGAGATTTTAAAAGTCTCTGTGTTCTAAAAAGCAGCTTTGTCACCAAGCTACATCTCTGAAAATGTGTAAGATGTTTTTTTTCCCCAGTTTCTTGTCTTGTAAAAATGTAAATCATATTTTAGCCCCCCCCCTTCCTGTGCATCCATATGTTTTCCTCTGTCCCTGAAAAACACTATTTTGAAGTTCAGATGAATTTCCAACTGTAAAAAGTCCTGCTAGAAGATTGTAGGTAAAGTTTCATGGTGTTATCTTTTACATTAACCACTAGATTATGCCTTTAGTTTTCAAGAGATATTTAAATGTAGCTTTGTAAATGACGGTGAGATTTTCATGGGGGAAGTACTAGTGGAGAGCGTGTTTTCTAAAAAATAAAAAACAAACCCATGAATTTATATTGATCAGCTGTATGTTGGATGAGACCCCCAAGATCTGAGGTTGATAAAGTTCATTGTCATCTACTACATCCAGCCTTCCAGTTATTTAAAATGGAAGGAAAACTTCTAGGTATAGTTGCCTTTCACCAAAGACAAGAAGACTGAGGAAGTTACTGAGAATTGTGCTTTTACCATGAAAAACTTCAGCTAATTGTCCCATTGTTTCCCAGTAGAAAACCACCTATCTTAAGTTTTCTGCCTGGCATTACTCATCCCTGTGCCTCCCCTCTTTTTTTTTTTTTTTTTTTTTTTTTGAGAGATGCGNTTTTTTTTTTTTTTCCTGAGAGATGCTGGGCTCTCTCTGTCACCATGGAGCTTTGAACACTTTTCTTTCCTACATTTCCCCAGAGCATCCACTTTCTACATATGTTTGCTATCCTTCCATTTGTGTTTTTCTGTCTTTTCTACCTTGCAAACCTTTGCATGCCTCCAAAGCTATTAGACCTTCACCTGCTCCCTCATAGAGAAAGATGCCTTCTGAGCATGTTCTTTCCTCCAATTCCTGTGTTGTGCATGCTTTTTGCTTTTTCAGTCTTTAATCTTCTCCTTTACCTCTTACAAAACCTTTGGTCTTAACATTTAGTAGGGGCAATCTTTCAAAATCCTTTTCATACCCTTAGGGTAGGTCTTGCTTCTTACTCCTATTTTGTCTTAGAATAGCCTAGAATCTTTATGAGGAACAGTAAAATATCATTAGGACATCTGTCACATCCATAATCTTGAGATTTATTTGATATAGGAGTGACCAGTGTCTCATTAGTTTGTTCCTGACATCATCTGTGTGGAGCTCAGCTACTGCTTTCCTTGAACTTTAATCCTTCTTGGTTTGCCTTACTTTCATGAAACTGTCTGTAAGGAACAAAGGAAGTCTTATGTGAAAACCAAGATTCTTCCTAAATGTTTTTCCTGACCTTTTATGTACGCACATACACACACACACACACATATATATATATATACACATATCATGAACATGGGAACATCATTCACCAATCTCTTGGAAAGTGTTTATGAGGGAAAGCACTTGAAGATAATAATAAAACACATTCAAAACTATAAAAACATTCCTTTGAGTTCACAAGTGTAACTTGATCTGCTTGGCAGACTAGGTGCAGCTTGAGGCTGGGATTCAGCTGACTTTACTTGCTATTGGATGCAGCTGAGTTTGTTACCAGATCCAGGTGGGAAACAGGTGATTTCCATAAAGCAACATAAACACGGGGAGGGAGTTTGCTGCTCTGCTGGAGGTGTGGGGGTGTCTGAACTTTGAGCCTGCCTGTGCTGGATGGCCTCTCTGCTTTAGCAATACAGAGTATCCTGAAAAATACCACCTTAGCGGCAACTCTAGTTTGTCTGGGTAAGGTGTCAGCTTGTTTTGGTGCTTTGCAACCAAAAGCTCAGTTATTGAAAGAGAAGATGGGAGTTTGGAGTTGGCAGCTGAAGTGGCAGCGTTCAGGCTGTGGGCAGAGGATTAGGCCTGCTGGGTGCCGGGGGAAAGGCGAGCACTGCTGGCTTCACACGATGTCTCTCATCTGTCTCAGTGAAGTCAAGGTAAGGAGTTTTATGGCTGATACATTTTCATTTTCTTCAGGCTACGTGCAGATGAATGCAGTAGCTGGTTCCCATACGTGCAGGGGTGGGCTCCAGCCTCACCCAGCGCTGCCTCAGGGCCCTCTTGGGTGAACAGTCTTGGCTTTGTTGGTTGTTTCCATGTCACTGTTGCCTGAGTCTTGAGGTTGTTTTAAGAAGCAGAGTTTGATGTGTGTTGTAACTCTCGTAGCTAAAGGTGAGGGAGTGTCTGATGTGGAGTATTTGGCTCTGTTGGGAAGACCCTGCTTTTGGTTTGTGCTGTGGCCTTGAATGGGAATGTTTGTGCCCATAACTGAGGAGTCCTATTTTTCTGCAAAGCTTAAGCTTCAGCTAAGCCTGCTTTTGAGAACATAAAATTGTATTTTGCCATTAACCTTGAAATAAACATTTTGAACTAAGGCAGGTAAATGCATTGTTGCTCTGAAAAGACTCATCCCTATTTTAACTATTAGTGTATGCATTTTTGTTCTCTTGTTACAATGTACTAATATTGCCCTACATCAGATCCCATGGACAAGATGGAAATAGGACTAGATTGGACTTTATGAAATTTTTTTAAAAAATGAAATTGTGAAATAATTTGTAAAGGGCTTTGGTGTGGTGCAATAGAGGTTGGGCAAGAGTACGTGGTTCCTTTTCTGTGTAGTTGTTTGTAATTAATGACAGCTTACAGAAAGGCTTTGAATACTGCTGGAAATGCAAACCCTGCAGCACTAGCCTTTTTCCACACTTATTTTTCTAAGCAAAACTGTCCCTTTGTGATAACTCTTTCTAATATAAGCTTGGAAGGAAACAAAGGATTAATCAGAATGGCACCTGTGTTATTACTGAGAAGTTGTGCCTGAGAGGATTCTGTATGCTAATGAAATATTTTTTACTATCCTTCTGACTCTTCCTGCTCTCCCACTGTTTAAAGCTGACTTTCCTTTATGATTTCTTGGAGAACTTGTATCTACTGACCTTTAGAATGTGCTGTTTATTGATGATGGTCCAACATGTATTTAAGAACATTTATTTTGCTGAATACTAAGCTGAAATGCTACAAGTTTTGCAGAAAAGACCACAAGACATGTTGTGCATTAATTATTTGATGTAAAATTCACCTGGTAGAAAACTGTTGGATGTCTACTTTCTACCTAAAAATGTACCTGTGGTCTCTGGACAATGAAAGTAATTTTTTGCTGAGGGTATTTGTAGGGATATGCAAAATATCTTCAGGATTTGTTATTTTGACTTGATAAGTTTATATAGCAAATTTCAACACCTATTTTATAATAATGCTTTCTCAGGCCCTAATAACTTTGTCCAAAAACCTTTGTAGTTCGGATGAAAAAAAAAATCATGCCTTATGGTGGCTTTATCTTCGGTGACTTTCTTCACAGTAGCTGGCATGGGGCTGTGTTTAGGATTTGTGCTGATAATGCAGGGATGTTTTTCCTCACTGCTGGGCAGAGCTTGCACAGAGCCAAGGCCTTTTCTGCCTCTCACCCCAGCAGTGAGTGGACTGAGGGGACACAGCCAGGACAGGTGACCCCAACTGACCCCAGGGATATCCAGACCACACAGTGCCCTGCTGGGCACATGAAACTGCTGGAAGAGGGAACACTGAGAGTTATGGCCTGTTTTTGCCCAAGTTGCCCTTGGGTGACAGAGCCCTGCTCTCCTGGGAATGGCTGAACACCTGCCTGCCCACAGAAAGCAGTGAATGAATTCCTTGATTTCCTTTGCTTACATCTATGGCTTTTTCTTTCCCTATTAAACTGTCTTTGTCTGAACCCATGGTTTTTCTTGCTTTTAGCCTTCTGATTCTCTCCCCCATCCTGCTGTGGAGGAGTGATTGAGAGGCTGTGTGGGGCTGGGCTGAGCTCATTAAATCACGATGCCCTGAAGTACAATTAGAAACAAAGATTGGTTGGGACAGAAGCCTGTGATTGATTGCTTTAAGCAAAGGTCATAAGAGAATGTCCAGAGAATGTCCATGCTTGTTTACAAGATTATTGCTATCATACTGCTGTTGTATAAACGCCTTTTCTTGAAAGGTGAGAACTGAAGACGAACACAGTGTTCTCTTCTGTCTAGATTTAAGTGAGTCACCTGGTTGATGCCTTTACAACAATGATATAACTGCCTGATAATGGTTTGTAGTTTTTTTTTTTTTTTTTTCCTTCTCCTTGACTCACTTAGAATGAAAACTGCTCTGCAGGAGTAAAACATGCAAGAATGGTGGCAGAAATTCTAATCTTCAAGAGTGGCTTAGTTTCAGAATAGCTGTAGGTATATGGAATGCTGCATGTAATTAATGTACTTAAAATTCAATATCTGCTTCAGATGCATTAGGGAGTGTTGGGATTTCTTTTCCAAAGCTTGCTCTTAAGTCTGGAAATAGAAAAGCAACTTTTTCAATACAATGTAAGGCTGAACGTAGTAACTGGACCTCTAAGAAACTTTGGCAATGACTGGTTTTTAGAACCCAATAAAATAGAATGCATTTTTTTCAATTTGTTCTGCTTGCATTGTTGCAAAGTACTCCCACTTTTACCCCCTCAAGAGTGAAAAACAATTCCTTGTAAATGGCTTTCACTGAAAGAACAGTTAGATATAAGTTACACCACTTGCTTTAAGCACCTGTCCAAGGATATGCACTGCTAATAGCTTTTGTCTAACAAAACTTAATCAATAAACATTAACTGGGGAATTGGAGAATGCAGGTTGTTTGTTTTATTGTGTATCACTAAATAACATTTTTTGAGTCTGATGATCAGCCTACCTTCTGAATTTCAATTTCTGCCAAGCCTGATTTATTATTGTTTTTCTTCCTCAAGGTAGTTCATATCAACATCAGGGTGGATTTTTCTAATGTACTGATATAGCAGATATTAAATTTTATCAAAACTTACAGAACTTGGTCAAATATATGCAAATGTCTTATTTGTATGCAGCAGAATTTGCACACTCTGTTTTGTGAATGTAAAACCCAAATGATGCTATTAGAATTTTGCTCAAGGCTGCAACACTACAAAAGAAACTTGGGAGACTAAGAGTTTTGCCAAGTTTTTTTTCCCCTTTTTTCCCCCTTTTCCCCTTTTTTTCTATAAGTCTTGATGTGACATGATTACATCCATCTTCCTGTGTGCAATATTCAATATACTGTTACACTATGCCTTCACACCTTGGTCTGCCTGTACATAAATTGGTCAATGATTCTTGTGTTTTGCTCCAAATCCAGCACTATTGTTCCTCCAAGCTCAGGCCAAGGTGGGAGTTAGGAACTGCACTGGGAGTGTTTTGGGATTGATGTGCTGTCAGAAATTGCAGTGAAAATGTAAAGGCTGTTTTGTAGCTGCCATGGGCTTCTTTGGGAGAGCCTCTCTGTGGGGCTGCAGTGCCCTCCTCCACACCACCACCACCTGTGGCCAGGAATTTTGTCTCATCCTGGTGAATTCCTGAAGTGTTTCTCACACTAGTCTCTGAAATATTTATCATTTCTGTCAGCAGACAACTTGCCTTATTTTTTTCCCCTCTCTGAAAAATGTGCTCCAGTCAGGACCCCTGAATCCTCCACAGTTGGTGGGGATCTCGGTGGGCTTTGGTGGAAAAGCAGCCCAGTTCTCCAGAGGGGCTCTTCTTCTCTCCTGGGACTGCTGCAATAGCCAGAGAGCACTCACTGAATATTAATACCTACATGAAGATCAACTACCCTGATTTTCCTTTTCCTGTGGGAAAGTTGGAAATAACTTGCTTCCTGAAGAGGTGCCACACAAGTCCCAAGTATCTGTTCAGGTGGAGAAATTCCTTGTGTGATGTGAATGTGAAATTACTCCTTATGTGGAGTAAATGTGATATGATTGGTTGGACTCACCTGATTAGGCAGAAGAAAGGAATTTTTCTTCAGAAAGGCCCAAAGATGTGGAGGTGCTGATGGTTTGGGTAGGGAGTTATGGCTTATACAGCTGATCTTTACCCTCAAGTTCTCCTGGTGTCCTTGCCCAGAGTAATAACCAGTAACTAAAGACAACATCTGACTTGAAAAATACATGTATAACAGCAATGAAACAAAAGTTTATACAAAGTGTGGGACTTAAGCTCACAGACTGGAGACATCTCTTCCTTTCATACAGCTCATCCCTTGTGCTGCCTGCTGTTACCTTTCATCTCACTGACGTGTGTGCTACTGGATGTGCCTTAAAATTATCCAAATGGTCCTTAAGAAACATCCAACAATTATGTGGCTCTAACTTGATAGTAAATGGCCATAACTTCAAGGTGGAGGTTATGTTTCCATTTTTAATATCTGAAATATTTTGGGAATTAATAATTAACTTCTGATTTTTGGACTTGAAAACATTTTCAAGGAACAAAAAAAAAAAAAAAAAATTCTTTAAGCCAGGTTGACAGCTGCTACATGTAATATTTTCATTTTCTAATCTGTAGTCTAAATTGAAATTATTGGTTGCTTTTCTTCTTTCAGTAAGACATTAATAAGCAAAGACTGTTCTAGTTTTGCAAATAACATGTTTAGTGCAGTTATTAATCACAGAAATATGAGGAACCATCACCTCAGATCACAAGTATCCTTCCTACAGTAGTATAAATGAGACAAACAAAATGAGTGTTTAGATTACTCATTAAAGAGAACTTCTCTTCAGAAAAAAACAGTGAAATTCCAGGCTAATTCCTGAATAAGCAGCAGTTTGAGATATCAGAAGGGTAGAATTATTATCAGAAGATTTCCACAGTGAAGGAACAAGCTGTTCTGGAAGCTGCAATGCTTGGGTCTGCCCAGGAGTCTGAATAGGGTCAGGGAAGATGGGTTATCAACCCGATGCTGCATTTCTCTGTTCAATTAAATATGTACACAGTGAGCAATTCTTCATATCTGTGNTCTGATGTTACTTACAGACAGCTTTAATGCAAGGTAAATAAAGCTCAAAGCATAATGCAACTTTTAGTAATTATAATATAATTATAAAAATTATTATATATTAAAAAAATAGTAATGATAGTTCTGAAGCACCATGGAAGTCTCTTAATGCTGCAAACTTTTTTTTTTTTTTTANAGTGAAGGAACAAGCTGTTCTGGAAGCTGCAATGCTTGGGTCTGCCCAGGAGTCTGAATAGGGTCAGGGAAGGTGGGTTATCAACCCGATGCTGCATTTCTCTGTTCAATTAAATATGTACACAGTGAGCAATTCTTCATATCTGTGTTTTTGGTTTGGTTTTGTATTTTTTTTTCCTGTCTTCACATTTGTTTGGAAAGTTTGGTTATAATAATCATGTTCTTTGCATGGTGTGTGTGTACGTGGGCACAATTGGGTTGTACGGCACGAGGTACAAAGGCAGGGTTTGGCTGGCACTGTGATGCAGGAGCAGATAAACCAGAGACAAGATTACTTCTGTTTTAGTGGCCCAGTGCTTTAAGAGCTTGTGGATCAAGCAAAAGGCAGTTAGGAGGAGTGTGCCATTTTTCCTGGGGTGTTAATTGAGCTGTGTTTCCTGGGGCAAAAGCCTCGGTGAATCTCAAGCCGTGGTTTAGCATGTTGTCAACTGCTGTAGCACAGCCCTGAGGAGAGGGATTAGAGGATGCTTTGGATGAGACAGGACAAGGGCGATGCCTTGAAGACTGAGTGGGAAAGATTCCCTTGCTTTAGTGTTCTCCTGGCAAAAACAAGATGTTGTTCTTGGCTGTCTTTTAACTGTCATTGGAGATATTTTTTTTTCCCCCCCATGTGCTTGCATGTGAGAGCTCATAGTATTTGAGCAATAAGATGTTGGTTTAATCTTTGCTCCTTAACTGTGCGTGTGGTTCTTCTGGAACTGCGTGGTCCTGGAATATCGAGGATGGCATTGGCAGAAGCAGCACACGACTAAAATACAAGAGTCAACCTTTTCTGCAACCAGAATCCTCTCTTGTAAATGCCCACCCTCCCTTTAAGTTGTGAACAATTCTGCTTGCTGAATAAGCGGTTCTGGCTTCTCCCCCGCCTCTCTCTGAATTACACTTGGCTGTAATTCGATACTCACCTGGGGAAAGGGAATAAGCGTTGGGATATTTCTTTTTTTTTTTGTGTAATAACCACAAAATACATCTTGCAGTGCATTCCATATCTGACTGCTTTGGAAGGAGGGAAATCTTGCTTCTTCAGGGAGACAGATGCCATTTAGTATACAGGATGTCTGTGATAAAGTAGAGAGATTCTGCACTCCAGGGGAATTGGACTTTTTTCTATTTTAGAATATGGATATTCCTAGCACAGACAGCTCTGCCTACAATATGGGAACAGAAATGATGGCGAGAATTAAGAATCAAACCTCTTGACTTTAATCAAAGAGGTCTATTGAATAAAAAGAATCAGAACTGTAGGGGGAAAAGGTAAAACTGCAGGATGGTGACCTGGAGAGTTAAGAGGGAAGAAGTTTCACCATAAACTGTTAACAGCAGTGTTGCTGTGTGAGTACCATAGCGGTTGATTTCAAGAAAACAGATTTTCTGCTATGAATGGGAACTGTTTGTAGGTTTTTTTGTTGCTATTATTTGTGTATCCAAATTTAATTAGTGACAATGAAATGCATCTTAGCTTTCAGCTGGTATCTGCAGCATCCATTTACAGCAAATAGTTGTCACTCCTGTTGTTCACTCAGTGTCATTGTTTTTCAGTAAAATAGTCTCTGCACTCAGTTTCACAGCACTGTAGGTGAGGTTATCACAGAGATATCTCAGCATTGTGCACTTTCTGTCTGTTTTATTATTGAAAAGATGTCATATTTGGTTTAGCAGTGAAAGGAAAACAATGGAAAATGTATGAAAGAGCAAGAGGAGATTGGGAGACTCATAGTAGTTGAGGACAGATTTTTCATTTGAATGATATTTTATGGTGTGCTCCTGAATATGCATCAACAGGTTGTAAATAATCCAAGGAGAGGATTTGCACAGGCTCTGAAATGCTCTCAGTATCCCAGTCCAATTTCAAGCTGTGACAAATAAGCATAAATACTGAAGGCAGCGTTTTGCTCATCTCTCTAGCATTCAATCACTTATAAAACAGACTTAACAGAAACAATGCTGTGAAACCTGGCTTAACTGACCACTAGGGAGAATGACAGAAAGTGGGGAAATATCTTTTTAACAGTTTTTTTAAACCCTTTGGAATTTTTCATGGGGAATATTTTTTTTTTTTTTTTTTTTTAATATAAGGGTGACTTGCAGAATTCTAAATGTATGGAAAATATGAGTTAGGGATATAATGGCTCAGTTTTCCACCCACTAAAACACCTTTGTAATCAGTAGTAATTTCAAGTGACCCCTTTCTCTTACTAAGGTCTGCTGACTGTGTGAGGATGTTTCAAAATAGTGGTGACTATGAATTTGCAATGGAAATTTCTCCTAGATGCCAGTTCAGACAGGACTTATTTAGGAAATAAAACTCTCTTGGGTCCTGGATAAAATTTCTCGTCATAACTGGGAATGGAGAACCACCTGCAATAGGAGATATTGGTCTCTTTTGTGGTAAGGCTTTGTCAGGGGTAAGTTAGGATTGAACACAAATATTCTGACTGCAGCAGGGATTTGACTGTGGTTTCTGTGTAACCAGTGGAAAAGCTCTGGCTGCTCCTCAGGATGGACAGGTACTTGTTTCAGTGTTTTCCAGAGGGTTTCATCATATGGGATTTGCTGAAGTGATACTTGTACATCTCTTTAAAAGACCCAATATCAGCTGAGGCCTCTTCCAGTACATGAAGGCAGAGTCAGGCAACTTAGGAAGCATTAGAAGCTGGAATATTTTTCATATTCATGTTCCAAATGGAAAAAATGCTGATTACACAAATTGATTGCTGCTCTTAGATACACAGTGTAAATACACTAATGCACATACAATACCTGAACACTTTACATTATGCTTTTGAAAGCTGCAGTCCCAGAATGACACAGAAGGTTGGTGAGCATCCTTCTTTCCAATAAGCATATTGCTCAGCCCTGTGCTTCCAACCTTCAGTTCCTACTTTGGGATAATTAATTACTGGTCAGTCAGGGAGCACCTGAAGCCTAGAGCCTTTTCTGGAGGCACCAAGCTTTTTCCATGCTCTGTAGTGGAGGGAGCACTGCCCACTCTGGTGGGAGTGTTTATGCCTTTTTACAAGGGAGTGAGGTGATGGAGTGGCAGCCACCTTCCCCAGTGCCCTGTAAGGAAACAGGGAGTGAGGAGAGAGAGGACAGTGCAAGGGCCAGGGCAACCAACACTTAAGGGAGAGTACTCTATAAATGGATTTATAAATGGAGTTTTAAACAAGTCCATGTGCTAGCAGACAGAACACTTGACCATAAAGAGATAATCATACAAACCTTTTTCACCATCAAGTGGCTGAATACACCATGTTGATTTTGCTGCTGAACCCTGCCATGAGGTGATGTAGCAACCACCTAATTCTTTATTTGCATTTCCTGACCACCTCCAGGATACCAGCCTGCTTCTGAAGCGTCCATAGAAACCTGAATGGACCAGAGGAGGCTTTCACTTTTTCCCATAAAGTGGGTTCCCGACACAGGAATGTGCTTCCTGTGAGCTTCCTAAACTCCTTGCAATGTGTGAATGTGCAGGAACACACACTCAGCTGTCAATTTAATAAGAATCTGGTATTTTAGTTATAAAAAACCTGATCTGTCCAGCATCTTGGATGTTTAGATGTGAAATCTATCATGCAGGCAACTATCTGCTTCTATGCCAGGGATGAAATCACACTGCCTTCATAAAATCAGAGTACAGAGAAGTTTGATGAAGTGCAGTCCATTTTTCAAGGCCAGGCATGGGCACTTGGCTCCAGTCATTGTCTGAAAGAGCAGCTGCTGCTGCTTCATGTGTCAGCTGTGAGATGGGCTGGCACCATTAATTGTGTAACCAAATAAATGCAGATATTTGCAAGAGCTTTTGTTTTTCTCCTTGGAATATCCAAAGGTCACACAACTTCTCGAGGGTTGACTTCAGGCAATGTTTCTTATTGGTTTAAGGACAGAATTCCATTCTTTGCAGGCACTGCCCATACGGAAGATGGCAAAAATCCTGGCATGAAGAAGTTAATTCTTGTTGTGTTATGAAATGCTGATGTTTGTGCTGGGTGATTCAAGAAGTGCTGGCGTGATTTCCCATTGTATAACAACCCTTTCAACCACAGCATGTTGATTTTTCTGTGAATAGAAGCAGGTTTTTAGGAGGGCAAATGGAGATAGATGCTTTTCTAAGTTTGCCTGAGCTCCACTCCATTTTCACTGAAATACAACTCTGAGGAAGATGGGAATTAATTGTGCTTGAAGGTGTTGATTGAAAAATAAAACAAGCCAAAGCAGTTCAAGGTTAACCAACAACTCTTTGCTTCCTCTTTTTTTTCCTTTTTTCCTTCACTGAAGAATTATTTTTTTCTGACCTGAAATCTTAAGCTCTCAGCTTCCTCAGAGTTCAGGTTTTGACTTAAACTATTCAACAGTATGGTTCATATTTATTTCTTGTGCTGATATAAAATCAGGCTATTACTCCTTAAGGGAAAGATGGAGCAACAATTTGATAAATGCTAGATTAGATCAGTATTTTGAAACATTTACAGCAGGAGACTGCTGTGAAACCACAGGGTAACCCCAGATTTGTTATGTTTATTGTAATTCTAATTTAGTTACAGGATTTATAGTTAGCTGAGTCTTACATTGCCTTATGCCACGTGTTATACCACACTGAGCCTTCCTGTAAAAAATCAAACAGATGTTTTCAAATATATGGGTGATTAGGTTTGCTCAAAATTTTGCTGTTCATCAATTTTTATGCATAATATAATAGCTTTAATGGATTTTAGGTTAAATTACAATGGCAGAGGTGTTCTTGGTGCAGATTGAAAAAGATGCCTGTAGAACACTAATGCTGCTTCATGGATGTAGCACATGCTGAAATGTCAGTCATGAATAAGTGAGGCTGGACCTTTAAAACTTTATGGTTCTTTTCTTGATCCTGCAAGATCCTAAGCATGGGAATGTCAATGATTTCACTTTATGGAGATAACTTACTGAAAATATTTAGACTTTCAATTGCAATATAAATACAGAAATTCTTATTTGTCTTCTGCCTTCTGAGTTGATAGGGTCTTTTTTGAAAGTTTTTAAAGCATTTCTTTTCCACTGGTCCCATGTGTGCGTAGGACATGGTGACACAGACAAGTCCTCTCTGGTGAGAACATAGTAATTGCTCTTTGATGTTGGTAGAGCTGATTTTCTGATCCTTGGTGACTGCTGCATAATTTGCATGAATATAAATGTTGTTTGCAGCTCTTTGTACAAGTGCAATGAGCTGC
Organism: Chaetops frenatus; assembly: GCA_013400775.1. Taxonomy (NCBI): domain Eukaryota; kingdom Metazoa; phylum Chordata; class Aves; order Passeriformes; family Picathartidae; genus Chaetops; species Chaetops frenatus. Next base: position 726,284 of record VZTR01029538.1, on the reverse strand, counting down.
AGCCTTGGCCCTCGGCAAAAATCATCACTGAGTCACTGTGGAGATGTGGATGCCTGTTTTGTCTTTGCTCTAAAGGAATTTAGATTTTGAGAACTTGTATGGATGTGCACATGAGCACACAACTTTATTTATGTTGTATCTGTTCTTCATAGAGAAGTTTGTCACTGTTTCTGGTACTCACTGGTGTAGGTTCACTGATAAAGTTCATTTCATGTAACTGAAATATTTTAGTCCTCTTTCACTAATGGTAGCACATTCTACCACTGAAGTTTAACAAAAATTAAAACAAATAATTCCCCATTTATTATTTATAATAATATCACTTTATATAAATTTTAAATGTAGCCATATAATGGGGAAGGCCTTATTACCACTGTTATTTTTCCACTGCAAGTGACACATCCTTTCAGGTCTTATCAGAGGTATTTATTATGAAGTCGTATCTAGTGCTGCTGTCTTTGGCTGTGTTAAAGACCTTTTCCCATCGTTCTTAATGCAATGAATTCTTTGTCAGCAAACCTACTGCTGAGCTCTCCATCCCTGTACCCAGAAGGATAAAGTAGTGGCAGAGCCTTGGAGACCTTCCTATGCTGTGTTAGTAAAGGGAGAATTCAAGTCTGGTTCATACCCTGAACTGGCTGTCTTAGCTCAAATTTAAAGGATTCCTCTACTTAGGAAAAAGGTTTCTCCAGCAGCAGAAATGAGCCAGGCACAACAGTTACAAAAGATTTTGGTTTAACCCTACAATAAGCAGCAACTTGTATGGGTACCATGAGTACCAAGTAACTCCTGCAAAAGTTCAAGGTGTTGGATATTCTTGTTTAGTTTGCTTTCTTATACCAGTTCTTTTCTCCTTCTCATCCCCCAAATCCCTTTTGATTCTTCCCTTTTGCTCTCTGATGCTCCAAAGAAAATGAACAGCCTGTTCCTATGAGACTGCTGAGACAGAGACAGATTTGTAATCACAGTAATTGATGAGAAAAATGACACAATTTATTATGAGTGTTAGTATAATTACTAGGAGATATGATTTATTACAGAAGTTAACTAGATACCAAGGCTGTTGGCATAAAGTCTTCTCCTCTTTGTGAGAAGGACCAAAATGCAGACTTGTAGCAAGGTAGGAGTGGCTTCCCATTTTGACTTGGCATTTGCAAAAAAATGGTTGGGTTTCTATCTAATCCAGCTCTGGAAAACTAACAAAAGCCAACTTCTTTGAGGATGAAGGAATTTTAGTAATGCTATAGAACAATAGAAAATTATGCCAAACTTTTTGTCTTCATATATATAAACCTTCATAAAGGGTTTTAAATTTGCTGCACTCACACCTTTGTAATTTTTCCTGTTTAGCATGCACTAGGCAGGGTTGCAATGGTATCTGTACAAAACACTTCTGCCTCACTAAAAAACATAAGACATTCTTCTACTTTAGTTTATTACTGCAACACTCCAGTTATAAATTATCCAAATTCTGCACTTTGTGAGAATTTGGCTCCTTTTGTATGGAGAGGAACAATTTTATTTTTTTCTTATGAGAAATCTTGCCAAGAGCTTGTGCTCTTTTAGTATTTGGCAAATATTTTCAGTCTCTCCTTGATATATTGACTACAGTTTTGAGATGGTCAAATAAGCTCAGCCTGTAAGTAATTAGTGAGGCCATCATTACCTTGCTGTTTTCCATCTGTTGGTTGCTCTCCAAGAGTCACTTTCACAATATTCCCTGACTCTGACATGTTTAATTTGCTTTGTGAATTATGTGTGACAATAAACATCTTGTTCACTGCACGGGAAAGAGCTTGTGCTGTTAACTGTGGTGCTTGTCTGCTGCATGTGGTGTTAACTTCAGCCACAGTTACCCCTGGAAATGTGTGTAGGATTAAAATGGGGGGAAAAAAAATTAGAAAAAGATGAATTGGGGAAAAAATATACCTGAATAATGACATGGTTTTGAAGAAGCTTTCACAAGACAGAAAGCAAGGTGAAATGGTATTTTGTTTAGGTGTGTTCAGTCATTAGGTTTTACACCTGAAAGCCCCTGATTGATACCTGTGCTGCCTGTGAGACACTGATAAATTATGAGCAGAGAACCCCATTAATCTTGGATGCAGTGATGAAACCTTTGGAGCATTGTCACGAGATGAATGTATGGCTCCTATGTCAGAGATCATCATGTGTCTTTAAAACTCTTTTGTGGGCTTTCTCTGCCTCTAAAATAGGTGAGAGCCCTACTGTTCCTGCCCCCACCTGTTCTGGGGCTTTTGAAGTGTCTGAAATTGTGATTTTGGTGATGCTAATGTGAATAGACAGGTAGTAAAATGTGTCAGAGTGATGTCTGAACCTAGTGGTCTCTTTCCTATCTGGTATGGCTCGTGTGGATATGAACCTTAAGGGGGTTTAGATGGAAAGTATTTATCTTTTTAAATTGTTTATTTTTTTGCTAATTCTCTTCATCATCACTGTGTGTTCACCCTCACTGTGAATAACAGTAAACACAGCTTTGTCATATTGGAGTGTGGGTCTAAGGGATCTAAATCCTCTACAATAGGAATCCACTGGTCTTTTCCACTTAACTACACTCACTTTTTCTTGTAAAATGTACAGATATTTGTTTGATGTTTTCAGTTTAATATCATAGAACTTCATAAAACCCCCTTTCTGGTAGGGTTAAAAAGATTCTATGTTGGTTTAGTATATTAATTTCACATTTTTGTTGGTAGTGATTAATTGCATTCCAACAATAGAAAGAATAGCTATTTTTAGTTCTCAAAATATATTTATGAACATTTAATAACAACATGAATTATAAGATGGAAGATCGGTTTATACCTCTGTTATATTTTGATCACTGGAAGATATGAAAGTATTATGGGTAACATGGAGAGGGGATGGAGTTGATGAGTGAACTGTTTTGAGCTGGAGAAATAGAAATTTCCATTTGAAGTAGAAGGTTTAAAGCCTTTTCTCTTAAATGGGAAGCTGTATCATTGAAATGAAATTGGTGTGTTTGGTTACTGATTGCAAAAAAATAACTTGATCTTGGTGGCCTTTTCTTCACAAATGTGTTTTAGGTTTACAGTTTTCTTTTTGAGAAGAAATGGTGTTTCAAATGTTCTTAGGGAGACATTGCAATTGGCATTTCTTTATCTTAAGCTCTTAAGGAAATGAATGCTGCTGTGTAGGTATTGTGTGCTACTCAGTACTGTCAAAAGGTCTGGATGGTAGAGACGTAGCTTTGGACTGGAAGTGAGTGCCAATTTGAGCTAGTTAGCAATCAAATAACGAGCAAAATGTTTCCTCCAGTGAATTTTACTTCAACAGGGTTGCCCAGTTTGATTTTTTTTCAAGATGAGTTGCAACATGCCTGAAACAAAAAGTGCTTTACTTGCTGTCAGTGTATTATGCCATTTTGTACTTTTTTTTTTTTTAACTTGTAGGAGTCTTCTAGTGCAGTGTTCATCAGCTTGCTTGTATGTAAATTAATTCAGTTCCATCTCTCTGAAGAAAGAATATTTTTCACTTTCTCTCCAATTAACAATTTGGAAATTTTTCTAGTTACTGCTTATCAAAATAACGAAAAATATGGTGGTTCTAATTAAATTTCCTTTACTAACATTGCATTCTGCATGCAATATTTTGCTTGAATCAGTCATGTTTTCCTACTTTTGTTACAGCACATGCCTCAATTTGTACCTTTCAATCTTAAGCTGTCAAATTAATTAGCTGGATTACACTGTATGTCATCAGACTAATAATGTACATCCTTGTCTATATCTGGATTCTTCTGAAGAGAGTGGGAGTTCAGCAATCAATATCTGTGGAAATAGTTTCATATTTTGCATCAGGGAAAATATTTTACTTGGAGAACTTATGCTAATGGTTTGCAAAAATTTGGAGGTTGAACTGATGGGTAGAGGCTCCAAGACTTGATATGCTCATGCCAACATCTGCAATCTGGAAAACTGTCTGAAAATACCATTTGCTGAATTTGTAGAAGTCTCATTTGGGGAGCAATTAAAAGCCTTTCCACTTACACAATTTTTTTGCCACTGTTTTCTAGGTTCACTTGTAAAACAAAAGAGCAGAATCTGGTGGACTGTCTCCAGTTCCAGTTTCCTCTGCTGAGAAAGGGTGAGGCTGTGGGGTTTCTGAGCACATCTGGCTTTCAGACACTCCTGGCAAGGCTTGAGAGCTCCAGACCTGGATATGAGTGGATCCCCTTGCTAAGTTACATGGGATAGAAACTCTGGGTAGAGGATGTGTTGTCCAGGGTCTCACTGGAGCCTGTATTTGAACAGAGAAAATGGTGTCAAAATAGAGCAGATTCTCCTTCAGTCCTTGCTGTTGGTGACTGACTAGACTGACAGACTTCTCACTGATGGGGAAAGAGGTTTGCTCTTGCATCTCAAGATACTCTTACCTCTCTTCCCTGAATATGTGGGAGCCTTCAGTAAAGTGCTCATTGCTTCTGTGTGGATCTTCTGAGATGTCCTGGCAAGCCTTGCAGTCAGACTGGAAAGAGAAAATGAAAATCAGAGGCTCTGAGCAAAAAGGAAAGATACTGAAAAACAGGCTTTGAAAGTCTATTTTCATGACACAGCAGCATTTTAATTGTGTCTAACTAGTTATACACTTGATTTTGGGGCCCAGGTGTGTGTAGGTGCCCTTTTTCTTAAAGAAATCTGTGTAACTTTACTGGATTTTAGGATTCTACTACAGTCACTGAGCAAGATCCTCATGAAGAATTGCAGTGGTTTTTTGGAAGTAAACATGGGAGAGTGTCAAGTTGCTTTGTCCTACTGCTGGTGTCATGGCTTGGGAGACTGTACCCCAAGATATCCAACAGAGGTGTTTGCTATTGCTTGTTCAGTTTCAGTCTGGTTCATCACAAATACAGGGAACATTACAAAAGAAGCTGTTGCTAAGCATGAAAAACTTCCACTGTATTTCAGATATTTGAAGCTGCTGTGAGACTTAAAGGATGAGAAGAGGTAGCTGTGGCTTATCAACAGCAACAATACAAAACAAGTGTCTATTGTAATTCAAGTGAACAAGTATCCATTTGGGAACAGCTGGCACACGTTTGTCAACTATCAATTTATTAGGAGGGATATGGAACTGAACAGACTCTGACATGCCCCTTGCTCCTATTTCTAATGATGTGCTCTATGCATGGGCTCGTCATCCCTTCAGGAAAGGGGAGAAACAAAATCTGAAGATGGTACTGGCCAGAAATTCTGTGTGATCACAGAAATGTGGTGTTAGCTGCTGCAAGCTGTTGCTCTGACGCAAATGTTGATAGAGGAGATGGTATCATCTTTCCTTTTGCTGAAGCAGCCATAAGAACTGTTTTGCAGAAGAGAAGGGTGAATGTTTTTAATGTTTTAGTCACTTTCAAATCATCTGCTAAGACTGTGTGCAGTGTCACGGGCATGTTTCCTGTAGGATGATTTTGGTCACTGAAGCCATGTCTTTGGTGACCAACTCAGCCATGCCTGTAGAGCAGACCATGGTCTCCCAGGGCAGGCTCTACCCCAGTGTGATCCACTGGCTTGTGGTAGCCTCTTCCTGGATATAGCATATCTTAAATCCTGACTTGCTACTCCTGCTATGTGTGTCTACCAGCATGGGAAGTATGATGCAGTAATGGCAATTCTGCCAGTATGGACAACATGGCCTGATGGTGTTTTAAGCTCTGATCATCCCTCAGCTGCGGGAACAGCATTAGTCTAAACTTTCTTGGTGCTATGAAAGTGCAGATTGCTGGTCATCTTCTATAAAAAATCATTCACACTTGTCCCAAAAGAAGTGAGATGGGAAATACCTGTGGGAATGAGACCTGTATTCCCTCAGTGAACATGGGGGACCCTCCGGCCAGGTCCAACCCCACAGAACTGGCTTAGAGATTGTCTTGGGACTCTGCCTGGTGGTTGGTTTGCAGGGGACTTGTGTGTTGATTTAATGGTGTTTGGTTTGTATTTGCAACTCTAAAGCCAGAGGCTTGTGGGGCACATCTCAGGCTACTCTTCTTCTCTTTGACACTGGGCTTAGTGGCTGCTCTGTGTGAATGGGGGAGTATGGGAGAGGAGATTTATCCAAGTAGCAGACTTGAAAACAGTGCAAAGTACATCGTGTTCCTAGTAAGAGTTAGATTTCTAGGAGAAAAGAGAGTTAACGGTATTTTAGTTGATCAAGGAGGAGATGCTGGTTTTCATATCTTAACACCTTAATCTTAACACTGTCTTATCATAGTTTTCACATCTTAACACCATCCTTCCCTTCCCACACCACAACTTGGAGATTTGCTAATCCTGTAAATAAATCTATGATTAATATGTTTCAGCTTTGTATCCTGCCCAAAAGTCAAAACCAGCCCTTTGCTGGAGGAAATACTCGGCAGAAAGCCGACGTGCTCTGGAAAACACCTCACTGAGGGGAGGCAAAGCCTCAACACAGCTTGTGGAGAATTTATGTTCCGAGAGCAAGTAGAGAAACAGAGGGGTTTTTTTGGTTTTTTTTTGGAGGCAGCAGAGCACAGGCTGAGAAGCACGCTGCCTTAGGCAGAAAGGCTCAAATTGCCAGCAGGAGTGTGTGCTGTGCACCACGAGAAGCTGTGTGTGCAGGAGTGGGGTTTAGCAGCTGATCTGTGTGGCCCTGGGAGCTGTTTCGCTCTCCCCACACACACACACTGAGTCTGTATCCCCAGGCTGTCTGCTTAAATCCTGCCTCCAACCAGAAGTGAACTCCTGTGGCATTCCTGTGAACGAGGGGATATTTTTTCTTAGTGAGTATTTGGATGTAATCAGCTCTTAACTGGAAAGATGTGTTCCAAATGCTTCTGCTGAAGGATGGCCTGTAGGAGCTGGATCAAACCCCAGCGCCGTGGTAGCTCAGGGGAGCTGTGTATGCTCCAGGTTCCTCTTCTTTAAAGGCTGGGTTGTGCTGGAATTAAATCTACTGTAAAACACAACTGTGGAGCTCGAGTAGGGCTCAGCTGAAAGCTAGAAGATGGCTTATTTGAGGAGCCTGTGCAGGAAGGGGAATGAATGAAATACCCAAGCTCAATTCTAGTTCTGAGGGCACCATTGTCAGCCATCTGCATTGAAGGAGTTGGCTTTGACTTGCTCTTTATTGAGTTATATTTCCTCTTGCTGGCCTACGCTTTTTTCCCTTCCCATACACTTTTTATTTTTATTTTGCTTTGCTCCCCCTCAAATGCACAAATTCTTGATGTTATGGAGTGCTTGAGGAAATAGTAAAGTAAGAAAGCTTTAATACTGCTGGAAAAACAGCAATCTTGATTTATGATGGCTTTATGAACCCAACTATTGTGCTTTTTAAGAAAATGGGAAGTTTTGCTCTTTGAAGATGAAACAGGGCTTCCAGATTTTATTCTATCTGAGCAAGGAAAACCTTATCTCTGGGTTCATCTGCTGTATTTAGCACTCGTCACTTTTAGTAACTGTTGCCCTTGTGTATGTTGCCACGGACAAATGCTGTATTGTCACTTATGTGATCTTTTCTGAGGTGTAGCAATGTATTGCTAGGCCTATGTATAACCTTATGCTGTAACAGTCATTACAGAAAGACACAGCTACAAATAAGGCTTTCTGACTTTTTTTTCTCACCTGTGTAACTGGTGATGAGGCCATTACATAAAGATTTCTCCTGGAATGAACCTCTAGTCAATCACAGGTACTGCAAACTGCTTGGAAGGCATGCTTTTGAGCTGTGCTTTTGGAAGGATTGCAAGGATTAATATAACTGAACTTGAAAATAATGACACATCAGTGCTGTTGGGATAAGTTATTTAAAAAGTCTGAATCTGTCTGTACGTGTTCATTTATTTTTTCATTAGCATAACAGACTAAATATCAATCTTTCCATGATAGCTGTGTTTTGTAGTGCTTTGTCAGACAGTTAATTTAAAGCCAGTCATCTTTTGATCCCTATTTGATGGATGCATATGGGACTGGAGAACTGCAGGCATTTTGATTTGTGCTTCTGCAGCACTAGCAGTATCTCGAAATGTTACTATTTTTTTGCGGTTTCTTAAGATGTATGTTTTTGAAATTTAGATAAATGTTGGATCATTATACAGAGAGGGGCTATTATAAAATATTTAATTCTAGCAAGTGTCTGCACCTTCATTTCAGTGTATTATTGAGTCAAGATCATTTTTAGCATCCCTGTATTAACAAATTCTTCTGCTCTGAAGGTTGTTTGATTTGTCTGCTCCTGAAAGAAAGGGTATGAGAGCTTTCTCTGTCCTCTTCTCCATGCTGCCTCCTCCATAATAATAATAGTAAAGGGATCTTGTCTGTAATATCTAGTACACTGTATTAAGAAACACAACACCTGCTGAAACTGATGGTGTGCAATATCTACCCTCAAGTTTGAAAAGCTTTTGTTTTAATTAAAAAAGGCATGAGGAGAATGGAACAATATCTTATAATCAGGTGTGATTTCGCTCACATTCTTATGTTGTATTTGCAGTTTCATTAGATAGGAAGTAAAGCAAGAAGGGAAAGAGCTAGATTGTATCATGTGATGGGGACTATGGAAGAAGTATCTTTTTTTTTAATGGTGCAAGAAAGATGATAGACCAGGAGTTGGAGTGCTGCTGGTCAGAAAAAGGATCTTTCAAGATAAAAAATAATAAAGTTCTGCTTTTTGAAGTAGTAAGACTGAGTCATATGAAAGAAAGTATCTACTTGTTTTCAGTGATTGAAGATAACCATTTAAGCTTGCTCTGCTTTTGAACTGAGAATAGCAAAACAGTGGTACAGCAGCATAATGATAAGATGGGTATAACAAAAAAAAAAAAGATGAGTAGGAAAGGGAGAGGTGAGCATGAAGCAATTAAAGTTTTAGTTGATCCTTACAGTGAAAAGCTGTTGCCACTGAAATGGTGATTCTTCAGCTGCCAGAGCACACATGCTGTTATTTTTACTCTCCTACAGTGGATGCTGTTATCATGCAGGAAAATATTTGACTCATCATGTCTTTGGGGAAGTTAATGATTTGGGCTCTAATAGGACTTGTTTCCAGAAAAAAAGGACTGTAATCCTTCAGTGTTGCTTGCAGTATTTCCAACTCGTTGAATAAACATCCAGAACAGCCAGTAATTGATACAGTACTTACAGGTTAGTGCTGCCTGTTCTTGCAAGAGTCTTGCTGCAAAACAAGGCTTTGCTTTTATCAAAGGGACCTGAGTGGAACAGGTGAAGCATTCCAGGTTGAAGTGGATAATAATTTTGCTGGCTGAAGTACTAAGAGGACTTGTTCATTGCTTCTAGTGACCTTACTGTGCCTTCCTGACATCTGAGATGCAGATTCCTGAAAGCCATACAAATGAGTATGGAGTCACTTACTGCAACCCTGCAGTGTCTCTGTCCCTGAAATGGGTACTCTGAAAGGTGAAAGGACTTTCCAAAAGTGAGTAACTACAAAATGAATCCAACAGCTGTCACTTGCCTATGCAAATCACCACTGATGTATTTTTTTTTTTTAAATGTGTTGAAGCTGACCTTATAAATTCTGGTTTAATTTAATCCAGCCTTCAAAAAAAGAGCTGCACGCTCTGGTCATGCAGCAGATCTGGTAAGAGAGTGGCCCTGCTTGTAGGAATTAGTATGGCATTGTCTTTGAAAGGGAAGGGGAGAAAACACTTTGTCTAATCCAGGCTGTGTCAAAAATAAGGTGTCACAGTCATGCTCCAGTACAATTTTGGTCCTTCCTATTCCTAGTGAAAGAGATTTGAACTTGGAGATGACTGTTCTTACCCTTGCTACAGTGGGATTTCTATGATAGGATCAAATGGCCTGATAGGGCTGGGAAAGCTGAGTTCACAATAAGTTTGGATTTGTGTGCAGTCATGGAAGTGATCCCAAGGAACATCCTGTGCTGTACTTGGGGTCAATGATGCCACTGAATCATTGAAAACACAGATACAAAGCAGGAGAGGCCTAAAATTTCCAGTTTATGAATAGACCAGATTCCCATGCTGTAAAAAATATATTTTTTGTGTAAATGTTATGTAGTTGTCTTTAATATGGCCATGACTTGACTCCTTGCTGGCTGAGAGGCATCTTGTGAGATTTTTAGGAGACAATAAATTCACCAATGACAACCTGAAATGATGGAGTAAGTTCAAGCTCTCAGCTCTGATACTCAAAGCAATAATAGGTAGTGGTTGCCTTGTCTGAATTTATCTTTTGCTGCATTAATGCAAATCATTCAGCATCTTGACTTTGAGGGTTTGTGCATAGAAGGGTGTTGATTGTGAGAACAGTCATTAGATACAAACCCCAACTCACTTCAGAAATCTGAAGTGCCATCAGGGAGAGTGTTTAAGTGGTGTTTATTTTTTACAAATGTTTAGAGCAGGTCAACAAACAATGCACCTGAAAGTTTATATTACTTTCTCATCATGGCTATTTTAACTGGTAATTGTTCAAATAAATTAATCTTTCAAACAGGTTTCCTTGCTATTGGTTCTATTCTTCTCTTCTTCAGCCTGGGAAAGAGAGAAACCTCATCAGTCTGCAACTTGCTCATGAGGGGAAGAGGAGGGGCACTGATCTTTTCTCTGTGATACCCAGTGACAGGACCCAAGGGAATGGCCTGAAGTTGTGTCAGGGGAGATTTAGGCTGGATGTAAAGAATGCTGTTGTGATGCAGTCTTAGTTCTAGTCTTAAAGATTTTAGAGTAGTCTTAGCTGTTAGCAATTCTTGGGTGACACCAGCCAGAGTTGAACATTATAACGAGCTTCCATTTATTGTTTTCCTTCTATTTCCATTTCCAGAACAACTGAGACAGTGAGTGAGCGAATAAATGATTTCCAAGTGGTTTGATTTGATCAAGCATAAAAGAAAGACAAATGCTGATGTTAATGCATTGAACTGATCACTATCTTGTGTGGGTGAACTATGGCTTAGTTTCTGCATGCTACAGCAAGAGATTTTCAGCTAAATCTCTGCTAACTGTTCAATAAGCCAGGACTTTCCAAGGTAAACAGCTCACTCATTTACTTCAAGAGATATGCCCACAGTGCTGTTTCTTGTGCTTTCCCTGTAGCTGTAGAGCTTAATACACTGTCAGGTAAAGCTGGGGGAGAGCTGTGCTTTGTAGGCAGATTCAAACAGCTCTGATGTAGAAATCCATCTGAGAAGCAAATGTGTCCAGTGTTTTACCAGCTGGTACATGCTGGGTGCTCCCAAGATGAGGAAATCTTTTCTGACATAGCAAGCAGGTTTAATTTTGTTTGATTGCTTCCCAGAATTTTGGTTTGCTGTTGTTCTCTCATTTTGTGCTGGAGTTTGTGTCTTTAGTTTGTGTGACCAGAGTGCTCAGACTGCAGCTCTCTCAAGAAGCTGGATCTATGTGTGCTGCTGAGGATGTTTCTTTCACACCAGCAGTTTTTGTGTTGCGTATCTCTCAGCATATAATGTTTGTCATGGCATCAATTCTGATGTTTCCTCACAGCTGGGTAATACTTCAGTCTATTATGTGGCTTTATGGTTTGTTTTTCTTTGTACTCTGTGAATTCCCTTCCAAACTGAAGCTGTTTGGAGAGAGTGGGGAGTGTTTTAGGTGTCCCTGGTGCATTTTCAGAAATGCTCTTGGAAGGCTTGTGTCATGTAGAAAGAAGAATAGGTGGGTTTTCAGTGAAACAGCTTCCTTGTAAAAGTGCAGACCCGGGATCTCTCTCCTCATGGGCATGTTTCTTAGCTACTTGTTGTCCTTGAAAAAAGGAAGAAGCACAGGCTAGCACTGAAAATGAATGGCCAGGATGTCTCGGTGCACTGTGCTGCCAGGACTCGTGCAGCAGACACCTGTAAGCTTCTGTTGTTTCTGTGCTGCCTCACATAAATTAATATTCCTTAGGCCAATTCCCTTATAGATCTGGAGTGCTCATGGATGTCTCCCTGCTGATTTCAACCCAAATTCTTTAAGAGTAAATGTATATACCCAAGTGTCCAAGGTACCAGTTTTATCATCATTTGGGATTTACATAGACACACTCTCCCTGTTTTTCAGCTTCTCCTCTGGAATAAGAGTAGCTGTAGGAAAAACAACTGAATCTACCCTGGCTCCTTGCTTTTAACAAGCAACTGCATTTCAATGAAGCCCCAGGGAGAGATTCCTCAGCTGCAGAACAGATGCTCTCTGTGTTCAGAATCTGGGGTTTTATTTCTTCCTTAGACATTTGATCTGGCTGTTTATCCTGAGGTGTCTGCTTCTTGCTTCTGTTACAGGAGCAAAGAGGACTTGATCCTTTGTTGAATTGAGAGAAAATGTTCATCAGCACAAACATCAGTTTGAGATATCGTGGATGCAAAAAATTTGGTGGAAGTGTCAGTATAGAGGCTAAACTGGATTAAGTGATGGGTGAAAATATATGAAATTCTCTTCTTCATCTGAGTGATAGCTGTTGCCCTGGGGAATATTATTTTGCAAAAACACTTCTCTTGATATAGTCCAAAGGAATGAAGTAACCACAAACTGTGTTTGTAGAGTTTTATTTATTTATTTTCTTCCTGTATCTTCAACGTCAAATAGCAGGGAATGGAAGGGAGAAACCTCTTTTCTAGGACATAATCAAATCTCTACAAAACAAATGAACCTTGGGTTGTATTCTCTCTCTGAAATACAAATATTGGTGATGCTTTTGTGAGAAAGCTTGGGAACTGCTGGAGAAGGAAATCAATGCTCTATTTGACTGCATCTACCAGAAATCCCCAAGTTAGTGGGAGTCTGGTGGAGTTTGCAATGGTGTGGGGTGGATTTTGAACACGGTGCTGTTTATACAGAGTCTCTCTCAGAGGTGCCTGAGGATTTATTGCCTATGGGTACACGGGGCAGGTTGGTGGCCAGATTCTTGCAAGGTAACTCCAGCCTTGCATCCTGCTCTTACTAACCCAGCTGGGGAAGCCAACTATCTCTGCAGCACATGTGGAGTCCAAGTAAAGTTTTGCTTCAGTGGGGTCTTGCAGTTACAAAAAGGCTTTCTTGTTCTTCCTCAAAGTTCTAATTCTTAACTACTCCAAATCCTAGATTTCCCCATCTCATGACAGTCATATTCAAAGGATACTTTGTAGTCTTTTTCCATATTAAGGTATTGAAAAAGCTTTTCAAACATTTTATGGATCTTTCTATTTTTGAGGCATCTTAAACCTCAACTATTTTAAGAAATTGTCCTGGATTTTTTCGTTTCCTTTGGAGGATTTTTTCCTTTTAGAAGAAGCTTTCTCCCCATGTTCCCCTCACCCTGCACCCTGTGTTTTCCAATGATCTTCAGTAGAATTGGAAATAATTTGGCTTCTGCAGTTTCCTAGTTGTGCAACCAAGGCATACACAAAATGCCCCTAGAATAAAACTCTTTTTATGTCTGCTTGTTTTCCACTGGTTGCTACTTCTGGTTGTGTCTTTTTTGGTAACTACAATATTTTACAGCTCCTCCACCTTTTGCCTTTTTTATATTCCTTTTCAAGCATTTTCATGCAAATGTTTAAATTACTGAGTCATCTTGTGGAAGTGTTTTCTTGCCTTAGTTCCCATTTTTCTTCTTGCAACACCCTCACTGTGTTGCTCTTTTACATAAATTCATGCACTAATGTGCTCACACAGTGTTATTGCCAGATAGGTGAAACATACTAGTCTGAGAAATGACTTTTCTTGGAAAGATCCATCTTGGATTTAGCCAGGTGGACTTCTCAGTGTTGTTTCTGATCATGCTGGCAAGTGGTGAGACATTGAGATTACTATAAAGAGCGGTAAATGCCCAATTATGGGCCACCTTCACTCGTGTTGAATGGCAACCAGAGAGCTCCCAGTGGTGTAGTCATCTACTGCCCACCTGTTTGTTCAGCTGAATGCCTTTTGGAGATGAGCTAATGGATGGATTGGAAGTTATTTCTGAGGAGCAGTTCTAGACAGACCCAAATCCAGAGACTGAGTCTGCAGTAGTAAATATCAGGAGAGGGACTTAGAGCTTTGTGGGAGAGGTATAAATATCCTTGGATCTGCATAAACGATGCCTTCTGCCTTCAAGCTGAGCTGAGGAGCTTTGAATGCTTCAGGCTAAGAGTGTCTCTGCATGTGCCTGGAGTGGTGTTAGCAGACTTGAGTCCTGCTGTTCAGTTCTGCTTTGTGCCTGCCTTCTGGTCACAATCCTCTGAAAAGTGCCAGAGTATACCAAATATATCAGGGAAACTGATAGAGGATAGGTCCCAAAGGAGGGTGGTAAGCTGTGGGAACAAAATTACTATTTCAGTCACAACTCAGAAAATACCAGGTCCAATTGCAGACAGTGCATGTTCAAGTTAGGTTTCCTGGACCCTGAGGCATCCTGTTTGCTGCAGTATAGAGATGTGCCACACAAAGCAGCGTTGCAGGGACCTGGCAGAATAAAACAACTGTGTAGCACATGGAGGGTCAAACTGATCCTTGGTGTATGAAAGTTAATGTACAACAGGAGGAATAATGTCTGCTGTTTACGTTCTTCTTTACTGGCTTCAGAGCTAACTGCAGTCCACAAATAGCAAATGGTTTGCCACCATAAAGAAACATAATTGCCAGCACGTTGTGGAAAGAACAAGGGAAATAATGTCAGTCACCCTCAGTGTGGTGTGCAGCCACCTGGAAACCAGTGTGTGCTTTCTTAGCCTGCTGCTGACAAGAGTGTAGAGATGGAGGTGGAAGAAGCAAAAATAATTAGTGGTATGGAAAGATTCTGCAAAGAGGAGGCGTGCAGAGTCTGGGAGCATTCTCCTGGAGACAAAATGACTAAAAGAACCACTGAAGAAAGCTCCAAAATGGATTAAGTTGTGTATTGTTGGATTGCTGGGCAACAGGAGTATTAACACTCCCCTTTCCCTACCCTCTCCTGACTGCAGAATAACCCTTTCAGATACATGGGCAGCCACTTTATGTTTATTCAAGAAGTGCTACAGGCAACCTTCAGGATTTTGGGTAAGAGATGAGGAGAGTGAGGGGAAACACAATGACAGAGTGCAGAGTGGAATTTGAACTGGCCCAGCTGAGGGTGTTCCTGCAGGCAAGAGAAGCAGCAGCGCCGTGTGCTGGGGCACTGTGGGTTGGCACAGCTCAAATGCCTCTGCAAAATGTCTGAGATGTACCTGGTGTCTCTGGTTTTGTTGGTTAAACCCTACAACCTCTGTGCTCTGCAGCTTCTCTGCAAGTGGCACCTCCAGGTGTCACCTGGCTGACTGCTGCCTCCTGCTTCTTGGGTCTTCTGACCTGGAGGGCACACAGGGAGCTGCTCAAACCAGGCCAAAAGCTGCTTGCATGTCAGAACCCAAGGCACAGAAAACCTTCAAGGCCTTGGGCCTGCTTGCTCTGAGTTTGAAATGTGTACTGGATCTGATCTGAGGCCGTGGGAAAAGCTTCCAAACTTACTGACCTATAACAAAGATTTAGGTCTGTAGTTTAAGAAAAGGCATGCTAAGTTAGACAATAGAGGGTTTTGCAGTGTGAAATTTAGGTATAGAAGTATTTATAGAATAAAGTAAAAAGTTTAGGGTGTGGTGATGTAGAATAGAGTAATAGAGAACTGTAGGACAGTCAATGATTGGATGAAAAATTCCGCAATGTGGCAAACAGTGTAATACAGATGTGATTAACTATTGGTGTGAGAAGAGAAATATATCTATGTGGCAATTAACCTTTAAGAGACCTTGTAACCTGCAATCTTGTGACCACTCTTCATGACATGACTGACTTCTGCAGTCCTGTGAAGGAGTTCTCACGACTCCTGGAGACTGTAGCAATAAATAACACTTTAAAGCATACCAGAGTGATCTCCTCTCTGACCCTACTGTCTTGATACTTGCATTTTATTTGAATTGCATGTTAAACAGGGGAAAAGTTCCTTATTTGGCTAATAATGCTATAATCAGATGAGGCTTTCTGCAGAAAAATAGGCAGTTCTAAATTGCCTTTCAATAAAGTAGTTTCCAGTTTAGAGATGTGAGGGTAAGTGGTTTCAAAGCCAGTACCTGTGGAAATTGCTGTTCAGCATGATCGATGTCGTTACAAGATGAGGAAGGATGTTCCTACAGATGTGTGAGAAGTTATGGGAAATGTTAGCACCAAGGTACTTCAGGAATTGCTGACCTGGCTCATTGACTTTAGCTTGGTGTTTTTTG
>VZTR01029538.1:679746-700652 GCA_013400775.1 Chaetops frenatus | reverse complement strand
AAAAAAAAAAAAAAATTATACAACTACAGGTTAATGAAGTGTTTTGAGTCAGCTTCATAATCTGTTAGAAAACAAATCTGTTTTAACTTAGGGTGGGCGATCTTTGCCTTACTCTATAGAGCAGCATAACATGAATAAAGGTTGGGTCGCTGCAGAGTTTTGCATGCTTCTTCTCAGTTAATTGATGTGCTAATTGATATGTTGATTCCTGTCAAGGCAACTTGATAGTGAAATACATTTTCACCACAGGTAGGGAGGAGATACAGATACACATTTTTCTGGTAATGCTGCTTCAGATTGTGATGTGCAGGCTGTTATCCATTCCTTGTCTTGGGAGTTAAAAAAATCGTGATTTTTACTATTATGGTGGTATGGGATGTATGCTAAACCTAGAGCAGTTACTTCATTTACAAAACTCAGTTAATCAACCTCAGTAAATCTTCCTGATGCAGCTCTGCAACTTGTGCTGCTCACTTTAGCTTGGACAGCACTTCATTCAGGAGTGTAATCTGCAGAATGATAGCTGAAAAAAAAATGTGCTGAGTTCTTTTTAAGGATCCTGAAGTTATTGATTGTGTTTTGTCTTGGTTTACCTTTGGAGTGGAGAGACTGTTGATCTTGTATATCTCTAAACTACTTTTGTCCTTGAAATCTGAAGGTTGTTTACAATTCCTGAGACTCAAATACTTTCCTGCTGCTTCTGGTGAGAAGGGTGACGGTGTTGGGGTGTGTTTTCCCCCCCCCCCCCCCGGACAGGGAAAAAAAAAATTAAAACGTNCTTCCTGATGCAGCTCTGCAACTTGTGCTGCTCACTTTAGCTTGGACAGCACTTCATTCAGGAGTGTAATCTGCAGAATGATAGCTGAAAAAAAAATGTGCTGAGTTCTTTTTAAGGATCCTGAAGTTATTGATTGTGTTTTGTCTTGGTTTACCTTTGGAGTGGAGAGACTGTTGATCTTGTATATCTCTAAACTACTTTTGTCCTTGAAATCTGAAGGTTGTTTACAATTCCTGAGACTCAAATACTTTCCTGCTGCTTCTGGTGAGAAGGGTGACGGTGTTGGGGTGTGTTCCCCCCCCCCCGGTACGTGAATACAAATAATTAAACTGACTTTCTGTAGCTTCTAGGGAAAGTGCAGTGGGTTTGCTTCGTTTACTCAGCTCAGTTCAGAAATACTTGTGCAGGATGGAGGTTATTCCAAAATTCTGCATGGCTGCATCTTTCCCTGTGAGCCCTGGGGAATGCCTGTGCTTGAGGCAAGTGCTGAACCAAGCCCCACCTGTGCTCAGCACCGTGTATTGTGGCCTTTGAGTGTGCCAGGTGTGTGTCCTGGTGGAAGCCCAGAAGCTGCATTCCCACCTGGCTCTGATTTAGTAACTCTGTCCTTAAGCAGAACTTTGTTTTGCTGTCGTCTTTTACTTTTCTCTCCTTTCCACCCCCACATCCAGGCTGGTACTGAATCTTGCCTGCAGTACTTAAGACGAGCCCATTAGTGCCCTGTTGACATCTTAGGATCAGCTTTGTCAGTGCTGTCATGCTGCTAAAAACAGCCACCTTCTAGCTCTCCAGTTTCCTCGCTTTTTCCCTCAGGATTGGACATTGTATATCTTGTGGATGTTGCTGATGCCAGTACTTTATATAGCAAATACTGGGTGAAGTCAGGTGGTTTCTTCTCAGTTATTTTTTTTTTTTTTTTAATAAAGTGCAAGTTGGATATTGCCCGAAATCTTCTAGGGGAGTTGCAAAAAGGCAGATATTAAGGGACTCATTGGTATTTTTACAAAAGCTCACTGTGGGTGACAAAAATAGATCTTGCAACTTTCAGAACCAAAAATGCCAGCTGCTTTTGACAGTTTGGTTATGAATTCCAGTAAACATGGACAGGTGCTCTGATTTGACAGTGATTTTCATTGAAACAAAAAATATCCCAACTTGGTGCTGAGTCATCTGGGGTTAGAGACAATTACAGATTCCTCCATGGAGCTTTAATGGGATATGAAGTAATTTGGGATAGGCCAGTCCTTGGTGAGAGCAGTCTGTGCTTCCAGTGATACTTTAAGAGGTGAGAATCCAGGCATTACCTGAGAAGTTGCTGTTCTCTGAACTAAAATCCTAGCTTTCTTCAATGGAAAACTGATGGTGGCAGTGACTTTGGTTTAAAATAAATAAATACATAGCTGTAACCTTTGACAAACATGCTTTGAGTGACATTTCAGTGTCCTCTTTGGCTGCCATACCTTGAGACTGTAGTGTTTGGGATAAGAGTATTTAAAACAGACTGAAGTGAATCTCATCTCAGGAGAGCAGAAATAATATTGCTGTAGGTAGGTGCTTTGGGCAGTCACAAGCATAGTTGATACCTGCTTTTAAATTAAAGGTGAATATTGAGCATAAAAGTGCCTTGCTTCATGCTAAAATCTTGATAGATTTTTTAATTTAAGTGTAGATATTTAAATCAAATAACACCATCACCTGCCTTGAATAACTCTAGAGGCTTGTCAGGGGCTTCCAGTCCTGCCTCACCTTCTACAGGATGTCTTGTGTTGGCTTAAAATTGTTACAGAGTAAAAGCTCTGTCCTTAAGCCTTGCTGATTAATTATCTCTGCTTTCTAAAGGAAGTACCTTTGTGTAATATGAAATAGTTTCCTGTAGTTTCTAGAATTTGGAAGGTAGATTTAAAGCCTTTATTACCAGAATTATTTCCTTCAGGTAGACAGCCAGTGCCATCCAAGCTGTCTTGATCCATCTTTAGGTTAAACTATACAGGTTGAGTTTTAATCTGTATCTATGACACATCTTTCTATTTGAATCACAAGGTATAAGCATCAGATTTCAGTTTTCTGCTTAATTATAGGGGGTTTCTGTCCATGGTCTTCTGCATTTTCTGGTGTAAATTTCAATGAAGGTATGAAACCAGGGTGAAATGCTGCAAATGCTGTGAGAATTCAATAATAATAATAATAAAGTCCAAATTCCCTTATATTTTTTATTGCTATTCTGTCATATTGAGATGTACCTTGAGGCCTGAAGGAAATAAATGTTAATGTCACCTAAGCTGACAGGTGAGGTATGATGGAGGTGTCAGGTAGGAGTTGCTGTTCCTGTTATGTACAAAGTGAGACAAGTCTGGTATTTGGGGTGTACAGCTTATGTACAAACTTTCCTAAGTATAATGAGCTAAGTCAAAATAGCCCTAGACCTTCAGCAGTCCCCTTTCCACAGACTTGGAAAAAGCAAAAGAAGACAGACTGCTGGATTGTGGGAAAAGGTAGGTGGAAAAGCATTTAACAGGAAGGCAGGAGATGAGGATTTTTTTGGAGTGGAACAACGAGGTGTCCCTGTGCTCAGGGAGTGGAAGGCAGCTTGGCAGCAAGCAAATGCCTGTCTTACTGACCTCAATTAACATTCCTTCTGTTTGTGCCAGCACTGGGTTTTGCTCTTCAAGCCTCCTAGGTGCACATTAGGTGAACAGCAGACAAATGTAAATGACCTCATTTTATCACTTGGACGGCGTGGATGCCTCAGAGTCCACCTTTAACTAAATTAAAAGGCTGGAATGGAGAGCTAGAGCTCTCTGTGTGGTCCATGGAGAGAACTGTGCTCCTGGGGTGTCCCGAATTGACCTCTGTTTGTTTCACAGATCACATAGGAAAATAGAGTTATAGCTCAGCCCAATGCCACTGTGAACTTGCTCTTCATATTCAATGCATCTCAAGCCCAACCCTGAATTTGTGTCTTTTGTGGTTTTTTAAAATTATTTCTTGTGCTCTTTTATAGGAGAGCTGTGTTTTATGGTGAGATAACAAAAAATTATAGAACTAACCAACTGGGTATCACTTTGCCTCTATAATTTATGAGGAGAGACTGTACCTATAAATCACAAAAATGTAATAGCTGCAACTGCAACCAGATAGAGCACTTGTGTAAGCTTCTAACTTAAAACTATAATCTGTGGTGGCCTAAAATTCAGGTTAAATACTGTGCCTATCACCATTATATGAATAGACTGTCTCTGACAATAAGAAAAATGAATGCAAGTGCAGAGAAGGTATTGAATCAATTTTCAATCTGCTTTTGTCTTGGTAATGCTTTTAACTGAAATTACACTGAAAAGTGTATAAATGTATTGCTGAAATATAGGTCATCTCTGAAAACTATGAGGTGGTAACTTAGCTTTCTCTCATCCAGCTTCCATATATTTGGAAGAGATACTTTTTTTCTTTACATATAAACAGTTAGTTTTGGTTGCAAAGTATTGAAATGCAACAAGGAAATAACAGACAAGTCTACTATTCCACTATGGGAACACTGCAGCTGCACAAATAACTTTGATTCGCTCTCACACTTTATTTCTGAATTATTTTCAATCCTCAGCCATAGTTATGTGTTTTATTCTTTTATTTAATATGACTTTGAATAGGTAAAATAATTATATTTCCTTCAACATCAGCCTCAGTAAGTACCAGAATTATTAGCTAGAGACCCCTGCCAGTACATGAAATCCCTGCTAACCATAGTTTCAGATGCCCATGAACTTTCATTATTTTATTACTTTACAGATAATGAAGATGCAGAGAGAAGTTAAAAATGAGTATCTTGCTCACACATCTTGATTTGTCTTACAAATACTTGCTTGCTTCCTCTGCCATTTAAGCTCACGGTGCATCCCAGCTTTTACTAAGCCTCTCTGATACCCTTTTCTTTTACCCAAGATTTACATTTGTTGTTTGCATTATGGAAAACTTAATTTAATTTAGACTTAATTTGATCCATCCAGATAGATTTATTTTCATTATGGACCATGGGAAAGGACAGAAAGAGATGCTTTCCATTTGCATGATATAAAAAGGCTCACTTTTTGGAGGAAATCCTGGTTCCAAAATATATCATTTCTCCCATGACTGATTCCCTCAGGCATTAAATACCTTTCTCTGTTGCAGTCCATTTGCCTGAGTGGCATGGAATATCATCTTTATTAGGACACCTTACCCTCACACTTGATAAGAGTCACCTCCAGAGATTAAGGACTTGTGTTTTTTTCCCCATTGTTTTGTCAGGACCTGGTTCCTTAGCAAATAATCCCAGCTGGCTTCCTTACCCTCTAATTCCTCACTCTTGGCTCCATTGTCTCAGTTTATGTGGGATAATGGCTGAAATATTTTCATATTTCCTGCAGTTCACTCAGGGATGGGGATCAAGTTGTGGTTCTCTCTTCTGTCTCCTCTTCTGGTTCTGATGATGGCCCTAAAAATGACCCTTTTGATGCTCCTGCTTCTTCATCCTCTTTGCTCTCCCTGTCCTGCTTGACTGGTTTTGCTGAAGTTTTTTACCTAGTGACTTTAAAATTCTCGACTGCTGTAATTGGTCTGGAGGACAAGGAAGGTAAAAAAGAGGGGAGGGAGAATAAAAAAAAAAGTGATGCACGATGTAATTGCTGACCTTGTGCTGAGTGATGCCAGAAGCCCCTTCCTGAACCCAGGCTGGCCACCCTTCTGGGTAACTCCTCCCAGTTGATCTACTGGGCATGATGTTCTGAGGTGTGGAAAGTTCCTTTGCCCATTTTGGGTCACCTGTCCCAGCAATGCTCCCTCCCAGTTTTCTTTTGTGCGCTCCTCACTGGCAGAGCGTGAGAGAAGGGAAAAAAAATAGTCCTTGACTTAGGAGAAATCTAACTTAGCAAAAACCCAAAACATCAGTGTGTTATTAACACCATTCTCACTCTGAATCCAAAACACAGTGCTGTGCCCGCTTCTGAGAAGAAATTAACTCTACCCCAACTGAAACCAGGACCATGTCCACCCCTGCTCTACCACCTGAGACAGCTCTCACATCATGGCCCAGCTTGGGGGTTTTGTGTTTGGTTTTTATTTAGTATATATAGAAAATGGATAGACTTCTAGCAAAGATGCAAGGTTGTTTATCTCCCTCTTTGGAAAACTGCACTCAGAACACCTCTAATGACCGTGGCATTCTGCTTAATGAGTAAATGGAGTATTGGGCTGTATCTGCTAATGAAAAGGAGACAAGCTTAATTAACTTAGCACCCAACTAATCAGCAGTTAATGTAGCCCTGAAAATTGATAAGTTATTTAGTCTTGGAGGGTTGGAGTGTGCATGCAGAAAAGGGACAAGCTGGCCTTTTTTAATACCTTAAGCCTGAAGCAAATATAAATGGGCAACAGAAATTGATGTGACCTGGAAGTTTCGGTCAGTGGGGTGCCCTTGATTCATGTCCTCTTCACTCATCCACAAACTGTTTATAACTCTAGAATGAAACTTTGTTAGTTGAATTCCTGCAGGTCATTGCTCTTGAGGATCTGTTTGATTGTGAGCAAAACAGCCCTGCCATTGGTGGACCAGCAAGTTAGGCTGGACTCGCATTAAAATAAACCACCTAAAAGTGTTTTTCAGTTTCCCCTGTCTGACTATCCCATAATAGCTTCTGGGATTTTATTCAAAGTAAATATTAAGTTACAATACCTGACTGGACACCTGCAAATATCTCTGCCCTGATTTTACTTGGCTACAGACAGTGATTCAGAACTAAATATAGTTTCTTCCAGAATCTTTCCCTCTCTGCAGGGATTTTTTTATTGCTCAGAGGAATGTCATAGTATTTGGAGACCAAACAGTGATGTTTGAAGAAGTGGCCATCAATTTAGTTCCCTGCACCACAAGGGATAATCAATGGAAGTCTTACTTCCACTGTTCATGTTCTGAAATTACAGGCTAAAAAGACTTAGTACAGCAAGAATCCTCTTGTTCCACTTTTTCCATTTCATGGGCGCTGGGCTTCTTTTTGGCAAATTTTTTTCTTAATTTTAAAATGTGCAATGGTTTTCACATAACATCTTGATCAGCAAGTAGTAATTATGAGAAATTTTTTCCTGAGGATTTTTACATTTATTAGAAGAGCAGAGAGCTAAATGTGCCAAATGAAACACTGGCTACATGCCCTGAATCAGGAGGAACAGGAGCAGTGCTTTGGATCTTGATTCCACGGCCTTTGAGTTGCTGCCTTGCCCCTGATTTTTGCAGTGGATGCTGGACTCACCATAATTCTCACTCCAGGACAGCAGTCCTGGGGCATTGCAGGCCTCCCAGTGGGATGGATGGGAGTGGGGATGGTGAATCCTCTGCCTCCATGTCAGGCCTGTGATTTCCTGTAGGCTCCCCTGACATGTAAATCCCTGCAGATACAACTTCTGCTTTCCTGCTGTTGAAAAAGTGAACATCCTACACACAGTCTTGATAAATGAGGCAGCAACTGTTCAAATGCTGAGCAAGTCTAAAGTCAACTTTCTCCTTTGTCTCTTTTCACCTGCTTGCCAGTGCTGTCTGTCTTTAAAAACTATCACAGATATAAAACAGTGGAAAATTTATTTTATTTTTTATTGTGTATGTGCTAGAATATTCCTTTCAGCTTTTGCTTTATCTCAGGGCCAGGCTTTGTGATGTTTTGTGAGTTCAGACTCTGCAGGTCTATCCTAAATACAATCTGAATATATTGCTTTGAATAAAAATCCTTTATCTGTCATAATCAAACTTCATTTAAATTGGCTTTTAACCTGATCACCCTACTTCATCTGATGCATGTGAGGGGGCCTGTGCATCTGTTGTGAATCTTGACAAACTTCAGGAGCTTGGGAATTTACTTGTGGAACAAAAGGGGATCTTTGCCAAGCCCCTTCTGCAAAGCATTCTGTAGCCTTTCAAATGACAGATTTTATTTGGCAGTGTTGGATTTCTGTGCAGTCAATAACGTGCAACAAAGGTATTGAGAAAACATCCTGTCCTCTAAGATGAATGTTTATTATAGTGATGTCTGAGATTTTAGCATTTTGTCAGATCAGTACTGCAAAGTGTACATAGACACTGAACTGGCAGCAGGTTTTGTAAAGGATGCTCATGGGGTTGTTATAGCAGTGGTGATCTGAGAACAAAAGCAAGGTAAAGACTGCATGCAGAAACAGTACTTTTAGACTCACTGATAACTAACTCTTTCCTGTAAAGGCTCTAGAGTGAAACATTTCTGTTATTAAAAATATTTGGAGCCCAGACTAGAAATTTTCTGTAAACATCTGTAAATATGAAAGTTGCTTCAGGGCAGACCTTGGAAGGAATCCAGATGCAAACTTTGTGTTTCAGTTGTTATCCTTCACCCACTCTGCTTTGCTAACCATGGTTTTAACCAAGTCAAAATGGTCTTGGGAAGTGAGTGCTGGGCACTTTGTTCTCTGTGTCACATTGCACTGGGGTAAATCATGTGTGTTGTGGAGAAAGGCACTGAGGAAAACACTGAATGGTATGTTTTTCTTAGATATTTCTGAATATCTGTCTCTCTGTTCTGCAGTGAACACACCATTCCCAGAGCCTGCTTGGGGTGGTGATGGCCTCTCACCCAGCTGTGCTGCTGGTGCTCACTGTCCCCAGTGCTGGTGTGGAGTCTGTTCTGCCAGAGACCCTCATGATCCACCCTCAATGGGCAGTAATTTTGATCCTTATGGGTGAAATGGGTTATAAAAGAGGAATCTCTGTGTTGCCTTTTGATTATCACTTTGCACAGCCTGAAAAATCACGTTGGTCTCATATGATATTTGATGGCCAGGTTGCAGGGATGATGAAGATAGAAGGGCTGGCAAGGCTGTGGCTGGAGAGAATTTGGAAGGAGAGCAGCACCTCCCCCTTCACTGGCACCAACATCCAGCTTTGACACAGCTGGGCTGCTTTCTCCTGGAATTGCCATGGTGCAGGAGGCCTCTGGGCTGGGCTTAGGTGCCAAGCTGCTCTGGAACACCCTTGGGAAGGTACCCAGGCTTAGCCTACTCTAGGTTTGAGATTCCTTGACTTCCTGTGAGGCTTTCTTTAACTCAAATTCCAAGCTGAAGGGGAAGGTAAGGTAGCATGTCAAGGGAGCTGTGCCTCCTACAGTGGCAAGAAAACAGAAACCTCTCGGATGCCTTCAGTGTGCTGAGGTCTTCTGCAGCAGCAGCTGATTTGAGATCAGAAATCAGCTCTTTCACAGATGTACTGATAATCAAGTGAGAATGATTCTTGTCTCTTGGAGGATTTCCTTCTGTGGCTGTGGGGAAAACCCCAAATATGCAGCCAACTGCAAGATAGGAAGTAGGGAGGCTGGTTTTTTTTTTTTTTTTTGCACTGGTGTGTCAGTAAACCTCATATGAACACCTACTCCTGAAGTGAGTGAGTTCAGTCGTTGCAGAGGTCTGATAAGGATTGAGTTATAATTAACCCTTACATGTCCCAGGTTGGATTTGAGAGCACATATTCTGTGTCCCATATGCTTTGCTCCCAGTATGGGCTGATCTTTGTTTGCTTCACTTGGCTAAGTGAACAAAAGTAATTTCAATGCAAAAAGAACCATCTGAACTCTTTAGAGTCAGCCCAGTTGCAGAAAGAGAGCAGTTTTTGTCTGTAGGGATGAATTCTTATTTAGAAAACTTACACCCAGTATCATTGGTTTGGAATCATATGCAAGTACATGTGTAGTTGCATATTTATGAGTGTGTGTGTGTATATGGACATAGTTTGTTTGTATAGCATGGCTCCTGAACTCTCATGTTGTCATAACACCATTTCCTTAATAAAGGGGTGTCTCATATGTCTCTGCACCTTTCTGTATTAATTCAAACCAAAATCACTGATTAAAGAGTGTAATGTTAAAGATGAGTTCCCATAAGTCCTTAATAACATATTAATCCATCTTTCTGGTTGCCTCATACATATGTTAGAAATGCCATTTCTAGGTCTGGTCACACCGTGCCATGGTTGCACACCTGTTCTGAACCTCTTCAGCCCCTTTCAGCTGATCAACTCCCAAATTTCTATCTAGAGACTTGTTATTAGTTTGCAAATATTGGAGTTATGACTTTGTGTGGTGTGTTAAGTGGCTTTTAGTTGATTGGAGAGGGTAAGTCAGGGAGGAAGCCCTTTTCTGTTTAATATTTCTCTATAGGCTGTTTCCTCAAAGATAGGTTTTTAGCATAAGATGCAGGAATTTGCCTATACAAAATGTCTTATTAATTTAGAGGACCTAAATATGGAAAAGACTCCCACTTCTATTGTCTCTTTTATTCTGTTTCCTAAAGGCCCCACTTGGATTTCTGATCAAGTATTTCCTGTAGCTGTCAGGAAAGTTTACACTGGGATCATAACTTTCTGTTTCCTAGCAACTCTGCATTCTCCTGCTTGTAAAGGAGGGTGGCTTATAGTTTTAATTAATGTAATTTTAAGCCATGGCCAATGAAAGGCAAATGCTGTAGAAGAATAAGTGTCATCCATACTTTAAAGAGAAAAGCACTTATGATGTGAAATTCTTGCTATCTGCTTTAGCATTGGATTTACTTCTGGTAAAATGAGTAGTTTTTTTTAATATGTCCTTGCATTTAAAATTAAATTTTTCATTTATGATTGGCAATGTGGTTATGGCCATTTGCCTTTGGGACTAGGGATCATTGCATCAAAGGATTTCAAATGAACTGCATCCCTTCTCTGCTATATTTGTGTAATTCAACTCACTGAAATACTTGCAGCAGTCCCTGTATTGTGATATTTTCTTAGCATTTCTCATGCGTAAAATATTATGCATTGAAGTATCTTTCTCCATTTGTTCTCACTTCATTATGTCATTAGTATGTTTTGAAAGTGGAAGTTGAAATAAAATATTTTTAGCCATTTTACAGGCAGCATGTGGATGGCAGCTGTGTGGGAATTATGCTTCCCTGAGAAATTTAGGAAGAGTTAAACATGTGGTTTGTATCTGAGATTTCCAAAGTGACTAATGAGATGGCATGGAATCCAAGTTAAAGCTAACAGGACAAGAGGCAATGGGCAGAAACCTGTGCAGCTGAACATGATGAAGCTGTTTAATGTGCATTGTCCGAGCACTGGAACAGATTGACTGAAGAGGCTTCAGAGTCTCCCTCACTGGAGGTGTCCCAGAACCATCTGGAACCCATCCTGTGCTGTGGGATGACCCTGCCTGAGCAGGGAGGTTGGACCAGAGGAGCCACTGTGGTCCCTCCCAGCCTGACCCATTCTGTCAAACTTATGTGGAAACACTGCCAAAAAACTGTGCAAAACTGCACGGTGCAGGAGATGCTCTGATGTTTTGCAGTAGTAATATATTTATCCTGGGATCTTGTCTTCAGTAGAGATGATAACAAAGGGGACAGGCCTTTTTTTTTTTTTTTTTTTTTTTGCATTTCATCACCACAGCAAAAAACATACTTCTAGAGAATACTTTCTTCGTTATGTCTTCTGCTCCTCTAGTAATATCTTAATTCTTACTTTAAACAACAGCTCACAAACCTTTTCCCAGTTTCTTAATGAAATAAACTCATATTTCATCTTGCTCTTTGAACACCACCCTACATAAGTTCCCTCGTGTGTGTACTCTACCATTGCTCCTAATTATGGGGTCATATATTTGTTCCATGGATTTATGGCTCATGAAATTTATACGATGGATGGCATTAAAAGCAATTTGATATTAGTTTAGGATTTTATGCTTTAAGGTGGCCCTGCGTGTTGTTCACATAGATTATTCAAGTCCTGATCTGAATAGAAAATACTTGTTATAACAATGGTTTTTGGTAATGCTTTTATTGGTGGTATCTTACAAACTTTGGTAGCACTAAGGCAGCTGTTTCCAAGGAAAAGTGATGCCTTCCCACAAGGGGAATGGAGAGAAATGTCAGGATCAAAATCTCTACTAATTTCAAAAGCTTAAATAAAGGTCCAAACCCTGGATATTTCTATGCCTGAAACACTAGAACTGTCCACCTTTAAAGCAGACATCAAGTTCAAACCTTAACGGGAACCCATTGCTGCAGCTGCTGCAGAGTTTCTGCTCAAAAGGGTTTTGCTGTGACTGCTTCATCCCTCAGCAGCCTCATTGCATCCAATGGCTCATCCATCCAAAAACTGCAAAGGCTGAACAGAAATTCTGCTGATCCCAGTGCCAGGTCATCTTCAGTGGGAACGAATGAAGCTGTCCCTTATCAACCAAAGGCTTTCATGGAGTGAGAATTCCTCCACTAATTAGGGAGGACATGCACCTTGCCAGTGAGGCTGAGCAGTATTTGCTGATAGGGGAGGAATGGTACAACATGGAAACCCTGAGCTGCACTTAATGCTGAGGGGAGAAGCACAGGCTTGTCCCAGCACAGCTGCTGCCTTGGTGGTACAATCTGAACCTCCTGATAAACACATTTATCCACACACCACTCAGGTAAAACAAATCATTGCTGTTATTTCAGCTGTACAGGTAGGGATGTGAAACAGAACTGGAGCTGTGTAAGAAACTGTGGTGAGACAGAGAAGTGCTATGAGTTCTGGGATAGCTCAGTTGTAAATAGTGTCATTTTGCTTCTGGTAGCCTTGTCACCATACTTTCCTCTTCTGTCCTGCTGCCTTAGTCCCTCCACTCTGTGCTCTGGGTCCCAGTGCTCTCTGCTCCTTTGCCTTCCTGCTCCAAAGTGCAGTGCACTCAGCCTTGCCCAGGTGCTGCAGTTCCCTGCCTTTGGCTGTTTATTTTGCTGTACACCACAGTTCCAGCCTTTTGTATTATTTAGCATCTTCCTGACATATAGTAGAACCCTTACTTTTACCTTAAGACTCTGTTTCCTGAAGAGGCAGCAGCTTTTGGAAGGGGAACTTTGTCTTGTGTCTGCCTCCATTCTGCCCTTCGTACAACATCCATTTTATATATAGGGTGTAGCTATAGAGGGAAGCTCTTGTTCTGCAGCACTTACAGCACCACCAAGACATGTACTCGTTGAAACTCTGTTACCCTATAATTTTTGAAGTCGAGGATTAAAATTTTTCTCCTAGGTATGAAAGTTTTAATGGCTCCAACTATTTTGCTTCAATCTTCTTTCCCCCTCCCTTCCTTTGGCTGAATGGAGTTTTATAACATGACTGCTCATTGGAATTTGTAACAAGGCAATATTGTAGGGAAATGAAGAAGGGTAATACCTCTGCAAGTGCTGTCTTAATGTGATGAAAGACAAGTTTTTTAAAACTCCTTTAAATAGGTATCCTGTAGGCAATTCTCCTGTCACTTTGATTCTACTGTGGGGAAGGTGTTAGATACAAATCACCCCCTTTTTTTTCTTTTAAAATTTAGGTAGTTGCTCCAACACTGGGGGTGAGACACTGAAACATGTCAATTTCTGTAGCTTTATACAGTGGGGAGAATTTAGAGGATAATGCCACCTTTACTATCAGCATTCCCATCCACACAGTCTTTCACTGGCATGAAAAGAAAAGAATCTCTTCCAGGCAAAATTCCTGCATGTTTGTAATTGTTTTCTGTTTCAAATGGCTTATATAACTTCTACAATCACCAGAAATAAGGTGGCATGTTTCAAAAAAGGGCTTTGAAAGCTCCTTCAAAGGTGTTCTCAGGAGCTGGGAGGCAGACAGCATTGACATAAAGGCACAATGCTCTGCCCAAATTCTTCTTCTCCATCATCATCTCATCTCAATTTTGGCTGCTGATCTTGAAGTAGGCAGACAGATGGGTACAGGCCTTTTTGCTTCTTTTTTGCAGTGACAGGACCTCTCAAATACTTTTGTTACATCTGTGATGTATTTACTCAGCTAAGCAGCCAGAGCTTTCAAATTACTACCCATTTATTGGTGCTGCTGGTTTTGGGTTTTCTGGGTTGTGGTGTGTTTTTTTTTTTTTTTTTGCCAAAACCATGCATCCCTGTGCTCTCCCATACCTAAAATCAAGCTGCAGTTTTGGTTGCTGAGGAGCTGTGAAACTTCATGGATGATTTCTGGTATAAGGACAAATTGTTCCTCATTAGAGGACTTACAGCAACTCCCTGCAAGGCTGCAGTGTTGAATCCTCTGACAGAAGCTGATACTCCTGCCTGGGAGATATTAACAGTGTAATTGCTGTTCCAATCCCTTTAGTCCACTCTGAAATATTTTAAAGCCAGCTCTTTGATCACATAAGCTGGCACAATACTCCCCCACTGCAAAATCTTGCAGCTGAACATCAAGCAGGACTAATTAGCTTTCAGCTACCTGAAATTACTGGTTTTGTGATTTCTTCATTTAAGCTAGAGCTGAGGAAACATTCTTGGTTGCTGAATCTAGTCCGGAGGAGTTGATGGAGGGGAGAGGAAACTTGCATAGCTTTGATTTCATCATGACTTAATGTACAGAGCAGGGTCTATTCAATTATATTTGCAGAGTAGTACAGGTGTGATTTGCAGACAAAAAGCATTTTCCTTCAGCATTTTAAACAACTTCTACTACAAATAGATACCATCAACTCTCTGAATCTTAGGGACTTGGAAAATGAGGCTGCAGCATCCAGTGCTGACATTCATTCTTTAGAAAGATCATTGGAAAAATTTTGTGGTTTTCCTGTTTCCTGGTTTGTTTGGGGTTTTTGTTAAGATGTTTGGCTATTGTGCAAGAGTGTGAGTAGGTTATCTGTAAAGAAGAAAGCTGTAATATTGAGAAGTCCTGTTCAGTCCTGACTGCTGTGAATGATTTTTGAGTCAGTCTGGGAGTGAAGTCCGATGCTTGAGGAGAAAGAGTCGCTTTCCTACAGCTTCAGATGGAGGTGGTCTGACTGTGGTGTGTGCTCGTAACCTACTATGTACAGGGAAGAAAGCAAGGACTTAAAGTGCTCCATTTTAACAGATAGCATTCTTTAGAGCTTCTGTAGGTGCTTCTGAGTTGCACAGTGTAGTTGGTTTGGTTTTGGGTTTGTTGTTTGTGGCCAGGTTTTAGTAACAGGGTGGTTTCTGTGAGAAGCTCCCAGAAACTTCCCCTGTGTCCAGCAGAGCCAAGGCCAGCCAGCTCCAAGATGGAATCAGAATTGGTGATAATGCCTCTGTGATAACAGATTTAAGAAGTAGAAAAAAAAGTTATTGGGCAGAGGTAATTGGCCAGGGAAGAGCCTCTCCCATCTCCTATAATGTTGGCAGTATGCTTTCTTTTTGTTCTTTTTTTCCCTCTCTGTTATTCCACCCATTTACACATAGGTGCTTCTGAAGAGTAGTCTAGGACCTAGCATGAGATTTTCCCACTTTCCTAGTACATTAAGGTTTTTTTCCCAGTCAGGTGTTTGCCATTTGTTGGAACAATCTAAATGTAATTTTTCTTCTTCATCCTCTCAGTCTGGTTGCCAAACAGATATATTTATTATTTATGTGGTGTTAATCATCTGCACTGAGAGATCTGGACCAAAAGATGAGTAGTGCAGGGAGTGCTTTTTGCAAAGAACACCGGGGTGACAGTCACACCTCATGCTGGGCTCCAGTCACAACAGGCAGGATTGACATCATCCACCATTGTATTTGCACAGCATTGATGTCTTTATTTGAGCTCCAGCCAGCTGAGACGCTTCATAGTCAGGAAAAAGACATGGATGATTTCAGGTCATGTTTTGTCTGGCCTGGTTTAGATCAGGTGGGTGCTGGGACAAGATGACTCAGACCCTGTGAATGCCCATTTTTCTCCATTGACTGGAAAGAGAACCAAAGGTGACTCTTGCAGATTCAGACATCTGCATTTGGTGTGGTCCTTCCTAATCAGTTAAGGTCAGTCATTGTGAGTGCAGCAATATCTTTCTTTAGAAGATGAAGCAGGATATATCAAGGAATGAAATGAGATGTAGTTTTGCATTTTCATAAAAGTATGAGCAGGAATTTGTTGATATTTTGTGGTGTTCTTCGTAAAAATGGAAAAAGGGGGAATAAAACTTTGCAGTGAACTTAGGAAACGTGGAACAATTTTCAGCTCTTCATTTCCTGCCTCACTTGAAACATCTTTGCAGTGTGTCATGTTGGCTCATGCCAGGAATGGGACTGCTCTGTGGTTTTTTACTGCATGCAAGGAATGTGTTTGCTTTAGCCAAAAGTAATTTCAAAAATCCAGTGGAGCTCTTTCACACCTATCTTTTAGCAATGGGATTCAGCGCATCAAGTAAAATGGGTATTCATGGAAGAGAGGGAGAGATATTACAGGTTATTTCAGAAATGTGTCTTTTATCCTGTTTTATTTTCTTGTCCATTTACTGGGTGCTGAAGAAAATACTTCGAACCTAGTGAAAAATCTGTTATTGTGAGTGTTATGTGATGAATTTGTGGCTGGTAGGATAATATCTTGGGAGGGAGAAATTCTAACAATTTTAAAGTAAAATGGATAAACCAGGAGGATTAATGAAGGCAAAGGGGCTTATTCTGATTTGATTAAAGGAAGAGATATTGCTTTTCTTTAACAAAATTGTTGTTGAAAATGAAAGGAAATAATTCTGTGTGGAAGGGAGTAACTTGTGTGAAAATGTTGCCAACAAAACAGCAAGTGTTTCATACAAAAAACCCCAAATTTTACCTGCTACTCAGCCACTTTAATTACAGCTGTTTTTAGTCACCTATCAGTAAGATAGCTGTTAACCTTTCTTTCTCTTTAGGCATCAAGTTGAGCAAAGATTTCAAAGTTAATTGCTTAATGTAGCTTTCTCTGTGGTTTCTAGGCATTCCATTCAGATCTTAGTAACAGCAAGAGGAAAAATAAGGTGCTGATTTCACTGGTACTTAGTTCTTCTGTCACTTATATTTTTCTATGACTTCTGTTTCTAGTTCAAGTGCAGGCATTAGAAAATGTGACATATTGGGTTTGTGAAAAAGGATTTGTTCTTACATGTGGAAAGAGAAAACTTTGGATACTGAACTTGTGTATACTCAAAATGACTCTTTGATTATTTATCATTAATAAGATGTTAATGCCAACAATGGCTGCCTCAATTCATTTCCTGGAAGATGTGATGGGCATCTGGTGAAAAAGTTGCTGTCACTTCTGGTAAGATCACAAATTCTTTTGCCTGCTTGATGGGCAGGTGTTGTGGATGAAGACAGAGAAGGTGAATGTTTTCTCTCTTTTTTGTTAAAATAACTATGCATTAAATTAATTAAGGTTTTCCATGATGACTCTGACAGTCATGTGGAATGGTGGAGAGTACTTCTGGTTTTATACCAGTGCTTCAGAACAGCCAGCTTTTGGGGTTTGTGATCCTTGTGCCCTTGCCCTTGAGGAAACCATTCTTAATCAGATATATTGAGCTGATCAAAATATTGCTTACACTACTTTTTTTTATTATTTATGCTGGCTTTGTGCAGACGTGGAAGCCACTTGCTGAAAGGATGTGTGTGGATGGATGCCTCTGGCATTGGGGAATGCTCTGGTCACCACAGGTGCTAAACTGTGCTCCCCGAGGGGCAGGAGGCCTTTCACAAACAACTGCTCTCTGCTTTTATTCTGGCCAGGCCATTGACTATGGGATATTGTTCTCTGTTCTCGTTTTTCAGAGGAGCTGTCTCAGGTCAGGCACAAGCTGTGGGTGGGAGTGTGATCTCTGTGGGGAGCATAAGCAGGGCCAGCCCTCTCCCATGGTGGGGTGGGTGAGACTGCAGCCAGGGAGGGACATGGGTGTTGCCTGCAGATCCTGTAAGGCACAGCAAGGAATGGTGCTGGCCTCAGTGGGATGGCTGGAAGCCCCCTGTGAGGGTGAGGGGCTGGGTTGGTGTTGGGGCTGCTCATGCAGGTGATGGTGTACATGGGAAGGGGAGCTGCTTGCTTCCACACACTGGGAAAGGAGGAAGAAGTTCTTGGTTCTGTGTGAATCCCATCAATACTGCTGGTTTTGTTGAGGAAATGCAGTGTTTTTAGTTCAAGGTTGTCACTAGTTTGATTAATTAGAGTGATTACATGCAACTGAGTTTTATTCATATTGAGACTTTCTGTAATCCTTTATCCTATTACAAATGTGTGTTTGATTAACTTCCTACTTCATAAAGCTGCTCATTCAACTATTGCCAAGGCTGCATTTTGAGGAAAAACCCCCTGGCAAATCACTTCATGGCAGTTGCATGGAATTACACAGAAGATCCTTTCTACTACATAGAAGATTGATTTTTTGCATTCATCTCTCCTGATAAACCACACAGACAGTTAAACCTTGTCCTGTAGTTCTGCACATGGGCACGTCATGATGGGAAAACCTGGCACATGGGACACCCAGGCAGGGGCTTGGTGACATTTCTGTACCTCTGTTCCATGACTGTGTGGCTCACTTTGCACAAAAAGCTGAATAAAAGCAGCATAATCTTCAAAGAGTGTGAACTTTAAATATTGTAGCTCATATTTGAGTGCTTTGTCTAGGTTAGAACTGTTTAGGTTTTAGAGCTGATCTCAGTTTTGATCTTGAGAATCTGCAGCCAGAGCCTTCTATTGGTTCCTGTTCTAAGTTTTTTTCCAGTGGAAATATGAGCTCTTTTCCAATATACATGTTACAAATGTTGTGACAGTGTGAATCCGCATACTTCTGAATCTGAAGCTTTTACACCTGTAGTTTGTAGTGTTTGTGAAGACCGTGTATTCTCTTATAGTCTTAATAATGACAAGCTATACATACTTTCATTTGCATTGTTGCTGTTGTGCTTTCTGTTTATCTAAATGAGAATTTGGCAGGAAAAAAAAGTAGGGATTTAGTGGGAGCTGTAGCCAGAAGGTGCCAACCTATCAATAGTGGAACTCAAGCTATTTCTATATTGATACCAAATCAGTGTGGTGTGTTGATCCCAGCTGGCAGCCAAGCTCCCACCCAGTAGCTTGCTCATTCCCCACAGCAGGATAGGGAAGAGAACTAGAAAATTAAGAGAGGGAAACTTGTGGGTTGAGGTAAGGACAGTTTTATAGCTGAAATAAAATTATGTGCATGCAAATCAAAGCAAGGAGTTCATTCATTGCTTCTCATCACCAGGTGCCTCATCACATACAGTGTTTGCTTGGGTAGAGAAATGCCATGACCACAAATGTTCCTGCCTCTTTCCTTTCCCTGGGCTGTAATTGCTGAGCACAATGGTGTGGGATATCCCGTTGGTAAGTTCAGGTCAGCTCTCCTGGTTGTGTTCTCTTCCAGCTTCTTGCACCACTGGGGACAGGAGTAGAAGGGAAAAACCTAGCCCCAAACCCCCTTCCTGCTGTGCATGTGCTGCTGAGCAATAGCCAGGATGGTGGAATGTACTGACATGGGTTTAGACATAAATGCAAAGCACAGCATCCTGCAGGCTGCTATAAACTGTGTTAGCTTTGTCCCAGGCAGACTCAGCAGAATTATGTAGTCTAATTGTGCAGTTGTTTTACTGTCTGCTCATTACAGCTCTACCTGGTAATTTGGCTTTCGTGCACTTCTGTGCACATTCAAAGATCTGTCAGAGTTTTTTGTTTGTCTCCTCGGAAATTACTTACCTCTTTTCTTGGAATCTGTCACTTGAAGAACCCAAAGCTCTCCATTCCAGTTGCTTCTTGTCTGATCAAGCTGTACCCACTCAGGAAAGAGAGGATGTGTCTGATAATTCCACACAGATGGGGTGGTCTTGTCACAGAGGCTACTGAGAGTGGCAACTAAACAGATTAAACTTGATGAAGTCATTGACAGACTTGCACAATTAACATACTGATGCATATCTTTCTTGCTTCCATCTGCCAGCATGCCTAATTCATTTCATTACTGTGAAATTCACTTGACATCCCGGGCTGATCTTGTACTGTAATTTACCTGCTGTGCTACTCACGCCTTTCTTGAAACAAGCCCTTTGAATCAAAGCTATTTGAATACTGTGCCATGATCCTTTGGTCCTCAGGAGAAGTTTTACAGGCCTTAAAATTGCAAGAGCACTGAGCTCAGTATTAAAGTAGCCAGTGACTTAAAGATGTTTAAGTCCTGTCAGATATTCATCTTCATAAATGTGAGCAATCATCGTCTTAATGGTTTTAAGATTTTTCTGGTGGTTTTGAAAGCATTAAGTAATAGCACTGAGGGCTGATATGTTGCCTGTGGAATATTAGCTGCTGCCAGGATGCTCTGACCAGAATTGTGAACTAATCCTGTAGCAACTTGTTTTTCATATGCAAGGTAAAGCAGGGTCAGTGTTGCTCAGAAGAATCCTCTTATACAAATTCTGGACTTTTTTTCCCTGTGCTTTGAGTGTGGTGAAATCCAAAAGTGCAGTGATACAAAATAAGTTGGTTTGTCACAGCTGTTGTAATTAAATGTATTTCCAGTTACTAGCTGCCATGGGTTGTGTTTCACTTTTCCACTGAAATCCTTAATTTCTGTATTATCTTTAAATTATACATTAGTAATAAGAAACATTGATAAATAAATGATGCTGATCAAGAGCTGCTGGCTTGTTTGGGAAACACTTTATCATATTCACTGCTTGGTAACTCCTCAGGGAGCAGTGCAGCCAGGGATGGCTCAGCAGCAGTTTGCTTTCACCTGAATTAAGTGAAAGCCTGTGGAGAAAATGTCCAAACCCTGGGGAAACGATTATTTCATCTTTGCAGTGTCTTTATCACTCTTTGGAGCAGGGCTGAGAGCTTGACTTTCCTTATTTCAGGTATTATTTGGGTTTTTTATTTAATGCTCAGTAATACTGGTTTCATTCATGGCTCCAGCTCACAGGCACAAATGGTGAGGGCACCTTTGGGATTGGGTGGTCTGCTGCTGTGCTGATCTGGGTCCTCCTTAGGCTCAGGACCTTGTAAAATGGGAAAGAAACCTTTTCTTTGGCTGTTTGCACAGGACACCCCAAGAGTCACACTGTGTGCCTGAGAGCATTGTCCAAACACTTGAACTCTGTCAGGCTCGGGGCTCTCACCACTGCCCTGGGGAGCCTGTTCAGTGCCCAACCACCCTCTGGGTCAAGAACCAAGAACTTTTTCCTGATATTCAACCTAATAATTATTATTTCCTTTTCCCTTTATTTTTTTTCCCTTTATTTTTTTTCCCTTTATTTTTTTTCCCTTTATTTTTTTTCCCTTTATTTTTTTTCCCTTTATTTTTTTTCC
>VZTR01029538.1:548472-679201 GCA_013400775.1 Chaetops frenatus | reverse complement strand
TTCTTCCCCCCCCCTTTCTTTCCCCCCTTTCTTTCCCCCCCATGTTTATGCCATCTTTTTAATTAGGTTTTGGGGGTTTTTTTAAATTTAAACATAAGGACTTCCTGTAGCCCAAATAATTGCTGTTTTTTTTTTTCTAAACATAGCCAAGTAAGACACCAGCTACAGGGCTTTCAACAGCTGGGGAGAACTTTTCACTACCAGGCCAATGTCTATGCTGAAGTTAGATCTAACTATTGGGTTTTAATGTTAGAGGCTCTTGAGAACAGAGCACACTGGTTCATTTCATTCTCTCTTAACCCAGCTGTAGCTTCCTCCTAATTTAGAAAAATGCCAAATAGGTGATTGAGGAACATCAGCAATTGTTTCTTTATCTACTTCTGTGAAGATGTTTGTGGGTATAGGTTTCCTTCCAGGAGTTCTCAGTGTGTTTTTCACTTTGATTTGGGAGGTACCTTTTGGATTGTACTCTCTGCATTGTGTGCTGGCTGTTTGTGTTGTCAAGCAAATAGTTTTCTGCTATTCTGAGATACTTTCAGCTGGTAAATATTGCATGTTCTTCTACTGAGATGATTCTCTACCACACTGGAGGCCATGCTATGGGTGCTATGCTGTTTGCCTGGAAATGTTTATTCTGAAAATGATTTTATATCAAATCTACTCCAGCCTGCGTTTCTGCTCTTACCCATTTAGCATAAATCTGGCTCTAAGTGTTCAAAATATGGTTAAAAAAAATCAACACACTTGATATCTCTGACAGAAATTAAGGGTACTGATAATCTCTGAAGATCATATTCTGCCCCTTGACTGATGTTGCCATCTGTAGAAATAATTTCAGATGTGTAGTGCTCATTGTGATCAAAGATGGTAAAATCTGGGCATAAATCAGAATTGATTAAACAGTGTCTGATGTAGCTTTGCATGTGAATAAGCTTTGGACTGGTTTATCAAGTGAAAATAAATGACAGCATTCACGAAACTGAAAACAGGAATTTACTGTAGTAGAAAGAAATGTGGAAACAAGAGTGGGCAGGATTATTTCGTGTGGGTTTTATTCTCTTCATCAATGCCAGTGTTACTATCCTCATAGCAGTGGAAAAAAGGATTATTTTGGTGTAAGATGTAGCAGAACAACAGATAGGCTTAGGACAAATAAATAGGTGTGTTATGTAAAGGATTACCCAGGGTTCTGTTTCTATTTATGACATCTGTTCTGTGAACTCTATAAGTGGTACAGCAGTGAGCT
The DNA here is from genome assembly GCA_013400775.1 of Chaetops frenatus. NCBI lineage: Eukaryota > Metazoa > Chordata > Aves > Passeriformes > Picathartidae > Chaetops > Chaetops frenatus. The sequence continues at coordinate 677,955 of VZTR01029538.1, read as the reverse complement.
CTGATACATTAAAATTATTCTAGTTTACTTAACAGTAGCATTTTCATAGTGACATTTGGGGCAGTTCTGCAAGAATAAACATGAGCTTTATACAGTCACGTCTCAGGCAATTATGGTAAAGATACTAAGCTTTTTATGAAAATTTCATAATTTTAACAATTTTTCTTAATTTTATACTGTTTCAAAGTCTCACATTACTGAACAACCATTTTGAAAACAATTTTAAAAGAGCATTGCTATGACTCTCTTCACTTTTTCCTCTCCATGCACAGTTACGTTATCAGAACATCTTCTATGACCAAACCCTTGTTTTGATTAATGTCTCACAGTTCACATTTTCATTTGGATTAAAAAATAAAAATGAAATTTAAGGAAGGAAATAATAACCTCTTCTAGAAATATCTTTTGAATATTTAATTTAAGAAATTACTTCTGCCCTATGAAAAGCAGTCAACTAATTATCTGTTACCACACTGAAAACTGAATGCCATTCAAAACCAAAAAAATTTACATTTTTGTAATATAAAGGGTAATATGTATGAGGTAAAATCTAGAATTCAGTTTGGCCAATATTACAAAGTATATAATTTAGATAATGTTTCTAAACACAGTAAATTTTATTTCAGCTATGAACACTTACTCAAAATGAAAGAAACTTGAGTAAGACAATGATAGCTTGGAAGCTTTGCTGTCTTCAGATTGGAAGATAGAGATATCATGTGTTATGTTTTATTTCTCTCTGAGAAAGTGATATTTATAGAATGAAGGCAAAATATAGCTGCCAAGGTTATTTCCAACTTCATTCATCAAACCTTTTTTGTGTCCTGATTTTAATGCTGCTTGTGAGGTGAATTACTCCTGTTTTATTTTTCTGTCTCTGTTCTAAACTAGAAGTTAAAAAAACCCCATTCTTATTTAGCAAAATCTTTATAACTGTTATCCAAAACTAAAGCAGCAAACTCTTGGTAATATTTACAAGAATGTAGGTGAATGAGCCCTTCCTATTTTGAGATAGGCTTAGGCTGGCGTTCTTATCTTGCCCTTTTTTTTTGACTTTCTAATAATTATTTCACTTGAAATGTTTACCAGTTGTTTAAACAGGACTAGGCATAATAGTTCTATAAATATCGTGGATCATGTCTTGAATCCTACAGAGCAGCTGTTCATGGCTGTATGAATAATTTACTGCTTAATTACACATATTTCTTTAAACCACTAATTCACACCAGTCTGTTGTAAAGCCTAGAGTGTAACACCACATGGCACTGACTCAAAGATCACAGGACTTTCTAAGACACTGGGATTGTTTTTCTTACTGGTGTCTTTATTTAGGAAAAAATAATGCAGGGTTTATTTTAATTTCCAAGAAGCCAAGCCTGGATATGTGACTTTTGTCTCAAACTGTCACCTAGTGAAAATATTGTAACCCCAGCAAAACAAGTTGAAAGCTAACTTCTGGCAGCTATAGTGCAATCATTTTTTCCTTTTGGTTGTAATTTATACAACTGGAAGTATTCTATCAGTATAAACTTAAGAAATAGAACTGGATAACAATGTGAAAAACTCTATTTTAATCACTGTCAGTCAACGTTTAAATTAAGTGAACAGTGTACAACATTTTTCTCATCACCATAGCACATGCAGATACATTTTAATGCATTGATGGCAATTTCCTGAGACATTCCTATAGCTGTTTTCTCAGACTTCCATTGCCTTCTTCCTACTCCCCTCCCCTTCCACCCAATTTGACAAGGGAAAACTTTCTGAACCTTTCCAAAGAAAAGCCAAAGAAGTCAAATTATGTGTTAGTTAAGATTAGGTAGCTGTCATGTTACTGTGGCACATAACATTAATACTTGGATGATTTTTCTGAAATAGGAAAAATTGGTTTGCATGGAGATTTGTTGAGCTGAAAAGAGATTTGCTCATGTCTATTATTACATGACTTTGTGCCAAGAAAATGATCGTGAAGGAGTTGTTTCCCATGAAGAATACAAAAGCCTGGGAAATCATCTGTGTGTGTAACTATATTTCCAATGGTCCATTTGCATCTCAGTGACATCAGTGTGTGGGAAAAAGCACTAGTCTGTACTTTTACAGAAAAATTTCCCAAAAGGAAAGCAAAATTAGGAAAGATGTCTGCAGTACTGTCAGTGCCATAGAATGGTACTATCCCCTTCTTGCTGTGATCTTTACATCGAAAATGTGGGAATATGTTGCATTAGAAGGTATATTGTGCTCACATTTGTTGGTGATATTATTTATAACAGAGCTAGTTCACAAAATTGGTGGCTGTTTCCTGAATTTTTGCTTAGAAATTGTAGTCTTGAAATAAGATACAAAAGAGCTTTTTTTGCTGTTTTAAGAAGAACTAACAGGGCTCTTTTCTTGCTGAAGCTTTCTCAGGTGCTCAGATTTTCAGCTCAAGGCCCCAAAGGCTTTTTGTTGCTGTGCCAACTGGTGTTACCTCCAGTTAATTAATGAATAATGCAGCTCCTACAGGTGCACGAGAGAATTAGTTGAGTTGTTACAATAACGAATAGGAAAATATTGTGGTTTATGGCAGCCTTGGACTGTCTCTGAATCTGTGTGTGTAACCTTTTCCCAGTTTGCTTCCCCCTACTCCTGGCCCAGAGCTGTGACAGCTCTTGCCTGAAGGGTGTAACAGCAGTCTTTAGACAACTGCTCCATGTGCACATTTAGCTTTCCAAAATCAAAACCACAAGCCCTCTTCAGATCCTTCTTCTGCTTTCTGACCCTGTTACATGCTGGTTTGTTTCCACAGGGCAGATATTTTGGAGCTTTTACGTATCTCAATCCAGGAGGCAAAAAACTCCCACCCTGGCATTCACAATGCTTCATAAGCTCTGAATCAGTTCTGCAGCATCTTATTTATTCAAGTCTTATGTGCAGTGTGTCTAGTCATTAAAAGAAGGGTGAATTAAAAGCCATGGGTTTTGTTTTGACTGGAAGTTTCAGCATTTCAAAACCTTTTGTTCTCAAATTTGAACTAAAATTTTGACCTTTACCAGGTGGAAATAGAAAATATTTTCCCCCTGATGAAAAGCCAGCAAACTCCAGTTTGCTGAATTCAAATTAATATGCTTTAGGTGTGTTTTGATTTGATCTTACTTTGCATGCAACTTCCTAATACTTCATGTGCACTGTAGATAGGGCATATACCCATTATCTGTTGTTTAATTCTGCCTTATTCTGTGTCATTAGCTAGATTGAATTTCCACTGGTGCACTTTGGTGTTATATTTATCCACACACATTGTAAGCAGTTTAAAGGGATTCTGTATAAGAGTTACCATTTTGTAGAAAATGACAATTTTTGTGGAGTTCTCATCTGCCCTATGAAGACATAGCAGAAAATGGGAAAAGATCCAAACCTCCCAATTATTTCTTAAAGCCCAAGTCTTTCTAAGTTCCAGATCCAGCATGATCAATATCAAATCATGGTATGCTGATGTCACCAAATGTCTAATTTGTCACTGAGTAAGTTTTTTTGATGTAATTTCAGCTGAGTTTTAATTAATATCTTTCTCAATGGCTCTCTCAGTTAAATCCAAAGGAGCATCCTCTTACCAATCTATAATGTAAGAACTGCACTTTCCATCTGCTGTAGAAAATGGCAATGTTTATATTGCTTATACATTGAGCAGTATAAACACAGTAACTCTTGCAAAGCTGTCTTTAAATAAGTAGCATTCTCAAAAGTGAGCAGAACTAGATCATGGTATGGTGTGATAATATATGCAGTAAAATAATAAAAAAAAAAATATTACATACTTTAGACTGAAGGAATGAACTTTGAATTTAAGATACAATGTACTAGGAAAATCATTTCTGTGGTGAGACCACTTCAAATCTTTATTTTATGTTTTCATCTTTCAAACTTGCTGGCTATTCCCAACATCCATTAACATTCACCGAACTTGTTACTAGTTCTTTTTTGATATGGTGTAATTCAGTAGGTTTCTGAATAGTTGCTGGTTTACATCTTGCAAACAGAATTTTAGAATTGTTGTGATGGTCCTAATGATTTATAACATATTTGTGGAATTTCTTCATGCATTGTGATCATTTGGACTCACTAAAAATGTTGCTGCTGTAAAAAGTTCTTGTGGAGAAGTTCCTTTCTTCTAGGATACTGTTGATTTCCATGAAATTCAGTTGACAGGTATTTGGGAAGAGAGTGTTTTAGTTCAAGCTGAAGGAATTTAGGTTTACAAGTTATTAAGCTATTTTTAGTCCCACTAAATGGGCTGGAAGTTTGCACTTTTAATATCCTCACAGGGTGTCCAGGTAACACTTTAGTAAGGAGTTAATTTTTTACTAAAAAGCTAGAGAAACAGCAGTGTGGTAGTAATGAGGAAAATATATCAAAATCATGTATAAAAATACAGAAGTATGAAAATTCTGTAGGAGAATTCTTCTGCTAGAGAAGAGAGAGAGTTTGAAGGAGCATGTGCAGCTCTAAGACCAGGGGCTGTGAGCTGCTGCCTGGGATAAATACAGCACAGAGGTGAAAGTTGTTATAGAAGCTGTTGGCTGTGCTGGGAAACATTTTCAGAGGGAGATAATGAATGTTAGTTTTGTGGGATATGATTTCTGTTTCCTAAACAACAAGGTAAAATAACCCTTGGAAAGCAAATATGCTGAGCATTCAGTGACTGCCCTTGTGCAGCTTTGGCACTTGGATCACAAGGAGCCAGCACTTGAAATAATCCACCACGTTTTCATTTTTCAAAGGAGAACAAACATTTTTCAAATGTGAAGCTCACATAACAGTATTAGTAATGTTTTCATTCTTCCTCTAATGGGTCGTGAGTAACAAATTCAGCTTCCTTGCAAGGAAGCTTCCACCTTCTCAGCCTCAAAATGATTCTATAGCTTTATATTTTTAAGGACTTGCTATGAGTTTAACCTGGTATTTAATTCTTAAAATATGAGATGAAATATTTCCTAGTATCTCACAGGCAAATTGACACATAGATTTTTCACTCTGTGTCTCCTGGGTAGAAATAGCAGACAAATGTCATTGGCCTAAATCTGGGGAACATTTACCTGACAGAGTTTGCTGTTATGTGGCAGCCTAGCTATGGATTATCTGAAGTGTGATTCTTCAACTGCCTTGGAGTGCTTTTATTCCTTCTTTAATTTTAAAATACGTCATTTTAAAATGAGGTAGTGAGAATATTTAATTTTTGCCATGAAAACACAGCTCATTATGATGTGACTGATCAGAGGCACGATGCTGTTGCAATTATTTAGTAAAAGATTTAATTTCTGTAATGTGTTGCTATGTGACAATTTCACAGGTATCTTAAAATCAGGATATGAGCAGACAGGTAATAAGTAGCCTGTCTGCTGGCATAATTTTTAAAAACTTGCAGTGTCTTTAGGCCAAGATTAGACCAGCCTGAGCCTAAATGTGTGATGGCATGCTGGCAGAGAGAAACCTGAAGTTTGGGAGTGCATCATGATGTGTGAAAGGCTGGTTGAGGTGCAGGTGCACTGTGGTGATGCTGGAGATCCAGGGCAACAGCTCACACTTGGTACTTTTCATCCACTGCTGGCCCTGTGTCCATCCTGGGCTGGCTTACAGGGTTGGCTGTGTTTTCCTGGATATTTGAGAGGGTTTCCAAGTGGTTCTGGTGAATCTGCCAGCAGCTGAGCAGCACCTGGCTGAGGGCTGTGCTGGCCATGTGGGGCTGGGCTCTCTTCTGCTCTGCAGGATGCTGGGATTGCAATTCCAGGTGGAAAGGCCAGTGAGAAAGAAGGATGTGAATGGGGGAAAGGGGGTGATGAGGCAGAGGAAGGAGAAAGTGAGAAGAATTAAGGGATGCAGAGGCAGCAGAGTAACCACTCAATAGTTCCCCACAGTGCAAGAAAGCTCAGAGATGGGCAAGTGTGATGTGCTCAGGGAGGAAAAGAGAGTGTGACTGACCACAGCTGTTCCAGAAAAACCCCAAACCAAAACCCCCAGACAGAAAAAAACCCAAACAAATCTGACCCACACTGACTTAAGAATTTCTCCAAAGAAAGGGAACCAGAGGGTGGCCTTTTTTTTTTTTTTTNNNTTTTTTTTTTTTTTTTTTTTAAGATTAACCAGCAGTATAATTTGAGTGGCTCAACTGATTGTACAAATGTGTTTGTCTAAATTAATTGAAAAAGCCACCCAGATCAGCCTGGAGGCAGTCTATGCTTGGCTCAGCTCAATAACAGTGAATGAGAACTAAGTAACTGGCAAAGAAAAGAAGTCCAGTGTCATGATGATCAGCATACAAAGTCTGGTAATGAGATGTGATTTATATTGATTGAACTGTATGTTGCAATTTTTGTTGTGCTTTTATTGTGATTTCAGTATGTCGATGTATCACACCAAATCAAAATACTGTGTAACATCAGAAAATCTACAAATAAGTGAATTTGGTGTTCAGCCTTAAACCCTCCTTGTGCAGAATGTTTTAAAAGAACCCAGTCAGGGTACTGGACTTGGGCAGACATGGAGGCTCTTTTATGCTCAAAGATAACCTCTGCTCAACTTTTCTGTAACTGTGTTTTCCTATAAATCACTGGTGTTTTTCTGAGGATTGTCAGCTCATTGATCGTATTTGCTCCAATTGCTTTTATATTACCTTAAATTACATTGATTTTTACTTATTTCTCATTTAGATCAAATCAAAAACCTTTAATGTGTTTATAGAGAGGCTTTCTGAAATCTGATACTGGTCTGGGTTAGGCTACAGATTAATCCTTCTCCTAAACACACTAAGCATCAGTGAAATATCAGTGAAAAAAAAATTTATCTTGCTAAGTCTGACCAATGTTTTTGGAATTCCTGAAATCTTTTATATGTTAAGAAACTTATGTTTCTTTTAAAATCCATTAAGCAGAGAAAGTGTGTGTTTACTTTATACCAGACTCTTCTTTTATTCAGCATCTTGCTTTCCCTAGAAGTTTCCCATATTTTCAGTCTTCATTTAGAATATAAATCATACAGTAACAAGGCAGGTTTGTTGTTTTTTTTTTTTTTTTTTTTTTTTTTTTTTTCCCCAACTGCTGTGCAGGTCTCAAATAGTCATAAAAGTCTATTTATCAGTGATTTAGCAGTGATGCAGGACAGTGGCATACATCAGCCAACTGAAACACTCTGTTCTGGCTTTTTCTTATGGAAGGGGCTATTTCCCCAGAGAATAGAGACAGCTGCCAAGCCTTTTATTCCTTCTGTCTGGGAAAGGAGCAGTGCCATGAAGAAGAATAAGAAATATATTTTCCACTTGTAGCATAATTTTAGACAGGATTCCTTTTTCAGTGAAAGTTGAGAAGTGCTATGGAGAGAGAGAGAGAGAAGGAGACATGAAACTCTCAGGGCTGGTTATCAGAAACTGTGAGCTCAGATCCTCGTGTGGCTGACATAATTTGATGGCACAGTTTAGCTCTGAGTGTGGTTGACACGCAGTTTGAGGCAAATGCTGAAATATTTGTTTCTGAAATTTGATACGGAAATTCAGACCTTGCAAACAGATCTGGATTTATATGTAGTTAAAGTCTAAATTAAATGATCTCTGGCAGGAGTGAAACAAGGGTTTACACTTCTATGAAATTTGGGTGCTATCACCAATACCTGTTTAGAGAAGGGTGTGTAGAAAATTTTAAAATCCAGGATTTTGAAGCAGAGAGGAATTCAACTTATTTACCTTTAGGTTTGCGATAATGTCATTATTAGAGGTTATTTTAAGACGCTGTATTCAGTTTTTATCAATTTGTATGTAAGCTTAAAAATTTGGAATAGATGAAATGCTGTCTCCTTTTAAGAGTGTGTCACTCTTCAAATGAACAATAAATTTAATCAAAGAAGACTGATTTAAATGTAATGCTATGGCCTCATTTTTACCTCCACACAAATGCCAAAGCCCATTTTATCTTTGCCACAAAAGCTTTAGGTTCTCATACAGATAACATGGAAGGGCTTGAGATAAATCTTCAATTTCCCAACAGACTAAGCCACTATATGAGGTGGCTTATACTCTTGGCTTTACCGTGGTCAGGAAAAGGCTGAGGAATAGATTTCCTTCTCTCCCAGGTGCTGCTGACAAGGGCTCTGTGTAAAAATGGGGTTTCCCTGACCATTTTACTTACTGTTTCCTGCTAATTGGTGTTTATCCTTCAGGCTCTAATTCCAATGTGTGAGGGCTTCAGGCCAGGCTATAAGGTTCTGGTTTGATGATAAAAGAAGAAAGAAGGGAATTTTTTTCCCCTTTTTCCCTTGGGTGATAAAATCATGAAAATGATGTTTATACAAACTAATCTGTTTTCAGACAAGTGGAAGCCAAAGTATATCCAATAACTTCAGATGGTGGGTCTACATCACTGGAAATAATTTCTTTTCTGTTTTGCTGTAAGATGGAAGAGCAGCTGCATTGAAGTGCTGGGGTAGCTGTTTGAAAAGCAGCATATGCTCTGTAATTTATATCTTATTTAAGCAACTGGTTTTGCAAGATGGTTTGCTGTTTGGCCTGTCTCGTTTTAATGACAGCAGAGAGCAGTGTGTGTTGAGGTTTTGATTAGCTGTGTTCTAAATGGATTCTCAGAATGCAGGTTTTTGTGCTGTTTACATTTACATGAGCTCAGGAGGAATTGCTTCCTAAAATTGTTCTCCCTGCAGCTCATACAGAACATGAATGTGTGTGAACTGCTGAGACTCGGCCACCTCTGTGCCACCAGCCATGAGCTGGGAATTTTCTCGTGTTTTTATGAAGAAATCTAGCTTTTAATAAAGGCTCTTTGGAACAAAAATAAGACAATTTCAGCATGTAAATAAGCCTGACAGTTGTTCTTAGTGATGTTTGCATTAGGTAGCCTTGCTCTGTGAACCAGACCCCTACATTTCACACAGGATTATTTTTCTACCAAAATGAGCTTTTTCCTCTATCATGTTGAGGCACATCAGGGGTAATTTGACAGTATGCACATTGCCATATTCATTCTTGGAGAAAAATCAATGACAACGTAGGCTAAATTTAATCTATTAAATTTTTCATTTCTTAGGCATATGAGCTGCACTTTTCATCAGACTATCTTTTTCTTCTCTTTTTAAGAGACTTAATTTCCTTTTGTGGCACTCCTTGGAGTAGGTAATATGGCAAAGGGCTGTCCTCTTGGTCCTTTTTTATATTTCCTTCACAAGATGAGTAGTGGCTATTGTCTGTGAACATGTTTGAATAGAGTAGCCCCATTATGACAATTGAATTTCCTGTAATACTAAATATGTGTCATTTAAGGCCCAAGGGGCTGCTCGAAAATGTGGAGGGATATTTGCAGGCCAGAAAAATATCTCCACTCACAGACAACTAAGCAATCTCTGCCAGCAGCACTGGAATTAATGACACTCTTAATTGTCCACAGGTATGATGCGTCTTGTGGGATCAGCAGAAATCAGGGCTCCTTGTTGGCTGAAGAGACAAGAAATAACTTAGGATTTAATTGCCTCTAGGCAGTTTTCAAGTGGCAAAAATAATAAACATGAGGGTCTTAGAATGTTTTTAACCTGGAGCTATTAATGAATAATATTGTTATTATGAGATTTTTTTGCTGAACTTCTTTTCATCACGTTCTTGAGACTCTGTGTTTTCCCGATTAGTTGGGAAGGAACAAGTTCAGAAAGTGAGAAGTCTTCAAAACATGCTTGAAATAATAATGATGTACCTTTGAGGATTTGTTGAAGTAAATGCAAGGATATGACAGAGTGGCATCTTTTATTTGCATAACTGTGATTTTATAAAAAGAAAAAAAATAAGCATTCCTGGCTAATTAGAAGTGTGGACATAAAGTAAATCCATAAAGGATGTAATTTGATTGGTACTGTTAAAATTAAAAATACTTTCCTTTTGTGGAACAAATGGGATGTTTGATGTTTTTGGATAGTGTGGGACTTCAACTGAATTACTTTCAAGACCTGCTTCAGATAATGATCAGCCACCTGCTTTCAAGTTACAGCACTACATTTTTGTCATTTTTTTTGCAATACACTCTAAAAGGGTGAAAAAAGGATGGGATAAAGAACCAGTTGTCTTGAATATGATATCACCTCCTTATTGACCAAAGTGCTGAAACCATTACTCTAGCCATTGGAAACTGGCATTATAATATTTGAAATTTGACTAAAGTACAGCCAAGGGGTTTTTGAGATCTAAGTTGAGCTGTCTTACTGAGGTATTGGAAAGATTTTATCACTTGAACTGGGTATTGGGTTGAACCCTGCTCATGCAGGAGTAGGTTCAAAATGAGTGAATCCAAAAGTACTGTGGGATATATCTGTCAGGACTCTGTTTCCTAATGATTCATGAGAAACTGTTAATGCCCAACTACTCTAACTTTTCATTTTTTTGCAGTCTTTTGAAGCGACCCCTTCACTGATTTAGTGTGAGTGCCAGAAGAGAGCTACACCTTCCCAAATTGTCCTTGATTCACAACAGAGTCTGGTTCTGGGGGAGTGGAGCCATGGTGTGAACAATCAGCAGGTTTTGTGAAGGTGGTTGCTCCTCTTCTCATCATTAGATGCCCCTTTTGGTTTGTCTGCACTTATTTCCTATTTTTAAACTAGGGCAGCATTTTATCAATACAGACAGAATAGATTCTATTCTATATATTATACAGCCTGTCCCATTTTGTGTCTGAGAGAGCAGGACAAAGGCACAACACAAGGTTTGTGGCAAGCAGAGCTGCATCATGTGTAGTGTCTACAGAACAACCACAAAACTGAACTTCTTGGGACAAGAAGGTAACACAGTAAAACCTCCTTTTCTAAAAGGCTTAACATAGTTAAGCTTGCTGCATCTTCTGAGAGTCTCTTTTCACTGGCAGAACAGAAAAACTTATTTCACAGGGATTTTGGAGCAAAGTTATTTTGGGTCTTGAGCTTCAAAATCTGAAGTGCAGAGCACTGCCTCAGAATTCACTGACATTTTGTGAGTAAAATGGAGAGATTGTGCTGTTAGATTTTGTGAGAAGTTGTAGTTTTACTGCTTAAGTGTGGTTAGATTGGAAGATTAGAGAGCATCTTTTTTTTTTTTCATGTTGGATGCTGGGTTGTGTGTTTAATGTTCTCTGTGACACAGTGTAAGATAAAGGCTTTCTGCTCTTTATGAGTATTTAAATCTGAAGATAGCATGAATCATGGAAATAAACATACAGTGAGAGAAAAAGATTGACAGTAAAACAGGAAGGAGAAAACTCTAGGAACTTTCTGTGGTACTGTGTTCCCTTTCTCAGCATGAGAGGACATTGCAGGGCCATTGCATGGCCAATAAGTGAAGATAAGGAAGCAAAAGGAGTCAAGGAACTCAAATGCTGGGATGTGGGACTCTAAGCCACTTTCAGGAGCCTGTTTGCCTTGATGGTGCCTTGATACCTTTCCAGCCTTGAGGATTAATAATGGTGAAGATATTGTGTGGGCCTGTGTGTAGCCCATAGGTTTGCTGAATGCAGTGTAGGCTGTACTGGTTTGTTCTGGAATTGTAAACATCAGAAAGAGCAACTTTTTCTGGTTTTGTGTATTATAGCTGTCTTACATTGTTGGGAGTGTGTGAATAGGTACCAGGTGAGAGGCTTGGGGAAGTGGACATTGTTGTGTTTTGGGGCTGTAACCAACAGGAGTTGTCCAAAGGGCACTGATTGTTTTTTCCATACAAGATGAGGAGCAGTAAGCAGCTGGGGAGGGGTGTGAGGAACATCCACGAGTGGAACACAACCTCTGTATCTAATCCAGAGAAAATTCTGGAAACTTCTGCCAAAACTAAATGGATGCAGACCTTGGGAACAGTAATAGGACTCCTTAGAGACCTCTGTTTCTACTGACACAGGATATTCTCTATCACAGCCTTTCACTGCAGCCACTTCTGCCTTATTTCAGAGTGTCTAAAGCCCTAGAATAAGCAAGTTCTACTACTCTCCTTTCCTCAGCATATAAAGAGGATATTTAATATCATGTTTGATCAGGTCAGCTGACAGCAGCACATAAGAACTGGCTGTTCTACATGGGGGTCTTTTTGCACTGAGAATAAAGCACTGGTTGTGTTTCAACTGGAGAGTAACAATTATACCATATTTTAAAACAAACCAAAATTGCAGTGCATTCTCAGAAACTTTTTTGAAACATTAGCAGATAGGACTTTATACTCAGTCCTGATGTTAACTTCATCTATTGTGTGAAACCCTCTCCTCTAAAGGTCCAAATGCAGCAGTAGGATCAGTGAATGGGATTTTCCTTGCAGATAGCAAGTGCCTATTCTGACCTCTGAAGGCAAAATTCTGTTTCATACACCTTAGTTTGGCTTTGAAAATGGATTAGCACAAGATTTCTGTATGGGTTTCAATTTAAAACACGGACCTGTGGGCAGGATCCATCCATGTTGCCAGATCAGAATTGTTCTTAGCCAAGACCAGTTTATCCTGGCAAGAGGAAGGAGCATGTGGCTGAAGCCCTGGGGAAGTTTCACAGAATGCTGTAATTCCACAAGCACCTTGTGTATTCCAGGTCATTTTAGGGTGAATGAAAGATGTCATTTGTCTGTGTTATGCTTACAGAGATACCATTTTTCAAAGGAGCTGTAAAACTGAGGTCTTTATTACCTGTGATTTATCGTAGCTATTTTAACACTGTCCAAGAAATAAGATTTGACTTTAATATAGAATCTTTGAGGTTTGGACAGCTGTTTTCTGCCTGTGTGTATTTCCTCTCTGAAAACATTTTACCTAGTTTTATTTCTTGAGCTGGAAGTTTGTTGTAATAATGTTGATATTGACATGCAATAAGTCAATTATGCCATTAATTTGTACTTCATTGCAATCAAAGCACTTCTCAAAATAGAAGCTAATTTGTCTCCCTCATACCTTGAATAATAAATAGCCCACAAAATGAGCACAAAGAACAAAAGCTGCAGAAAAAATAAATAATCTTGAAATAATATTAATTAGTCTCCAGGATTAATTTAGTGTATGGTGTGGTTTTGTTTTTAATAGCTGTTCTATTAAATTGAGGTTCATTTCTTTTGCTGTGTCTGATTTTTGCATGCATCCCAGTGGTGGAATTTTTTTTTTAAAGTAGGGCCCTCTCCATTAAAAAACCGAGAAACCAAAATTCTGAATTTTCAGGGCAGACTCTAATAGTGGCATAATTAGTCTGAACTCAGTAGAAATGAATTAATGAATGTGAATTAACAATGAATTAATTCTGGAGTTTCTTGGGTCATGCAAGTATAAAGAATTATGTACTTTGTTCAATAACATGTTTGGTCCCACAGTAAAGAGGGACAGTGGAACTTCTCTCTTTTAAAACTGCCTTTGGTACTTTGTTATCTGGGGTAGTTTGATACCATCTTTAGAAAGGACTTCTGATGAATGCTCAAAAGCTTTCTGTGTAACCAACAGATACAAGAGGTCTACAAAATTAACTTTTTAAGACCAGCAAGAAAGAAATGAAAGCACTGAGAAGGTGACATTGTGAAAGGCACAACAAACCCAAGTATTAATGAGAAAAACTCAGGTGTGTGTATAGCTGCAGTAGGACTAAGGTTCCTGCCTCATTTTCATCTTGTAAAACTAATTTAACAAATCTTATTTCCCAGGATCTCACTTTTTATTTGATGAATGAAGTCTCCCCTTGCATTTATCTTTAGATGATTTGATTGCTGTTTGAATTTGTGCTCTGTGGGAATAATCCCAGCAAAGGTACTATAACTGTGCTCAGGTTTTGGGCTGCTGCTGCAGAGCCTGGCTTTGCAAGGGATTTTACAGCGTTGTCATTTCTCTGGGGAGTTCTTAATCTGAAAACAAAACATTGCTTGTGTTCTGTTCTCATTAACTTCCAAGCTACCACCTGCTTTGCCTTGAATTAGTAATGTAATTGCAGGCAGATAATGTCTTTATAGCAGGAGGTGATGGAGGCGGGCTCGTGGCATCGCTGTGCTCTCGCAGTAACGAGGGGAGCAGAGGTGTGTGCTGGGAAATGCAATTGTTGGTGTTCAGACAGAGTGTCACTGCTCTGCCTCTGTCACCAAGGACAAGTCTGAGCTCCAGAAATGAGCAAACTGCCTCCAAATGAGAGTCTTTAGGGAGGCATCCCTTTTGTTGGGATTCTCTGGTGGTTTTTAACATAGTAGCTGTCAGCAGGGGAAGGGCCTGCACAGGGTCTGCAGACATAGTTTGTCTGGTCGCTTCATGAAACTTGAATCATGCTTGCATTTCTTCTGGCACTAGTGCCAATAAACAAGCAAGAATGAAAACAGCAGGAAGAAATAAATGTTTAAAGCCAATATTGATCATACTTAGCCCTTATCATTAGGAAAACTGCCTGCAAAAAGAGCATTTAATGAGAGGCATTCTTGACACTGATTCTTTTTGCATTATTTGTATTCATTTCTTTTCTCTATCATGACGCTCTATTTTCTGCTGGGAGAGGCAGGGATGTGTTTTAGAATGTTCAGGTAAATTTCTATTGACATGAACCCTCTGTGGTCCTGCTGTTGCCAGGTAAGCAGAGCAGGAGCAGAGAATGTTCACACATCTCTGGTACCTGTATATTCCCTTGTGCTCCTGCTTCTGGACAATCTGCACCCAGGCAGCAGCATCTCTGAGGAAAGTAGAAATGTAGGGCTCATCTTGGCTTCTCTCCAAGGCATCCAGCCAATAAAACCCCTCACTGACAGGCAGGCTGGATTTTTATTGACTCCCTGCTCCATACAAGTACAAGAGGAAATCTGTGCTGCTGGGCAGGAGGTGTTTAAGAAATGCCAAAAAGTTTCCACGAGTCACTTAGTGCAAGACAAACAGCACCCAGGGATAGATTTCATTCTGAACAAAATAATTTAGTCTCCAAATGCATTTTCTTTTAACATGGTCCCACTGTTAACCCTATTATGAATATTGGGATGGCCTTGATGACAGTGGCAATTTAAAGGTGGTATTTAATTACTGTAAATTATGTTGGAAACAGTTGTATTTTTGGAGGATTCACTAATTCTTTTCCCCATGTTGTATCTATTTTTAATTTATAGTAAAATCTGTAGCCAGTTGTGGTTTTTACTCTGCTAATGTGAAAAATACAAAACCTGAAGCAAGCTTCTTAATGGAAACCAGCTTGTAATGTACTTATTTCAAATGCTATTGAATTATAAAAATGGAGAGATAATCCATCCAAAATTACTTTTGCACAATTGATAGTGCTTTTCTGGTGTTCTCTGTAATTGTTTTCTACTTTGTGACTGTCACCCTCTAGATAATGATATTGAAAGTTGATTTTTTCCCATGGCTTAAACAGCTTGATTCTCCTCATACCAGAAGGAAGTAACTTTGCTACATGACACTTGTTTTTGAAGATATTAAAACTTTGTGTTTATCAGTTGTTTCTGGGCAGGGTAATTATCTTTCCTCCTATTTCAATGAAAATTGACCATTCAGGACATTCCTCTGGCCCAGAATACAGTCTGCTCAAAGGGAAAATCAGTTTGAGTGGCCTGAGTGGTAAGGCTGCAGTCTCTTTGTGCTTTTATATTGTAGGACAGGCTAATATACAACTATTCCTTGCCAACGTGTGAAATTCTATGATATAACAGAGTCATTTGATGTTCAATCCGTCTGAGCCCGTGGCCTCCCTTTGCTAATTCACCTGAATACCTTCTGCCACCTGGAAATTTAAAGTGGATTTATGTTTCAGCTATTTCCCTCAAGTCTGGCTGCTCTTACAGTGTGTTTCCTTTATGCCTTACATTCTAATATGGTCAAGACCTTGACTTTGTGGTTGTGAAGCTTGAGGGTTTAAATACATTTTTTTTAAAGTCTTCAAAGATTTAAATCAGCTCATAGGAGGAAAATAAAATGAAACCTACCTTCTTTCTAAGCACACATAAATGCCTAATTTATCTCTGAGCCACAGATTTTTGGCACTTGCTGATTTGAGGCTCTTATTTTTTTTGTAAAATACTATTATTGTTTTTCACTAAAGCAGGCTCTGTATATTGAAAATGATAAAAGATTGCTAGCAAACAGCCCAGCTGAGAATACAACGTGAACCAAAATTTGCAGTAATTCCAGCAATTCCAAACCCATCTGTGGCCAGTCATATCCACCTGGGAAGGTAACAGTTCCACTCATATCTAGTTAGCTTTGGATGGCTTCCCAACTCACAAATTTTTTGTCCCAGAAGTTGCAGAAAGGCCCTGTATAACACCATAAAACTTACAAAAGAGTTAATCCAGAAGTGATGTTGGAATCCAAGACTTGGTTTGGAAAATTTCTATCATTCTCTGAAGTGGGAAAGTTGTTTAACAATATTTTCTTGTACCTTCTTTATTTCTAAATTGGGAGAATGCCTGTTCTGGAAACTTGTAGAAATGAAGCATTGTCTGCTGTCTTGATGTAACTATTCCTATGCAAGCACTTCAAAAAAACTACTTAAACCCAGAAATAAAACAGTCCCTTTTGTGAGGGTAGAAAAGAATTTATTTTTTTTTTTAAGAATGGTGACTCTCTGGAACAACTTAGTCTCCGGAAACACCAAATAAAATGTGCCATCCTGATTTTGCAGCATTTTTTTGTAGGCAGAAAAAAACCCCCCAAAAATGGTGATCAGGACTGGAGTTGTAGGAATTGATCTTTACATGAGCAGAACCCAGAAGTGTCTCATGAGGTATCTGATTCAAGGAATAAAGGGCAGGGTGACCAGAACTTGTTCACTGATATGAGCAGAGGAACAGGTCTTAGAAACAGAAAAGTGAAGCTCTTGCATAGCATCATTACTTAGTTGAATTTATGTCAGTTCTTGAGTGATTATCCTGATAAAAGGAAAAGCATAATCTTTTTGATTTTACATGATGTTACTGATGTTTCAAATTAACTATTAAAAATTGAGTTTCTCCAAGTTAGTTGCTTTGAAAACTACTTAAACAAAAGATACTTTTCTAAGAATATCTTGGTCTTTCTACTAGCTTTTTTTTATGAATGTGTTGGGTGGTAGGTCTGTGATCTGTAACTAAAATGACTTTATATTAGATCACCACACTAAGCAAACTAGCAGCCTTTAATGATGACCAGTGAAAGATATTTTTGTGCTACTTTTCCTTAGCAGAAATGCAGAGACATATTTGAAACTAATTTCTCCATTTTAAGTCTTTCAAAGTTTTAATGATGGTGCTTTCCATGAATTAACAAAAACCCACTCTAGATCTATAGGAAAATATTTTACTTTATTGGAGATGAATTAAAGATACTGTAATTGTACATAGTGTTTTTCTATGTATTGTATTGTGAAATACATCAGAGCTCAAATAATTGCCTTCTCTTAAATGTAACTGTAATGTTTTCAGTCAATTATATTTCTTGTGACATCATGTGAAAGAGGAAGAAAATTTGCCTGCTGGCAGTAAGAATGCAAGTTTTGTTCAGTTTTGGAGCAACTGAACATCTCATGGAGTCTCCATTTGTGGCAAGTGACATGATGGTACAAAAAAATAAAAAGCATTAACTGCATATACAACAGGACTACAATGAAATAATTTCATGAATTAATGCATGCAAATTACTGGAGGATAAGCCTAATCATGGTTCATTTTGGTGCCTTCAGAAAATGCCCTGCTGAGTTTCTATAAACTTACTGAAAAGGCATTTTCAGTAGCATCACTACTTGTCACTAAATGGAACAGCATTTCAGGAAAGCCCTGGAAAACAATTCTCTCTCTAGCCCCTTCCAGAAGAGAGTATCTCTTTCACTTATTCATACAAGTTTTCATCAAGTAGGTTATTTCTTCTTGTCAGATTTTGTAGCCTCAGTTAGTATCTCACTGAAGTGTGAGCTGTGTGCTCCTGCCTTTGTTTGCCTCTGCCCTGCCTCAAAGTTCTGTCCTAATTGGGTGTTTTCCCTCTACTGACACTTCCCTCTGTAGGATTACCTGTATCTATGTGATGAGGGGAATAGAAATACTCTGACAGTCTGCCTGTTGTTTGATAAATGGACACTTTGCAACACATGTCTCCAGTAGCACATTATTGTCCTCAAATCACTGAGCTGAAAGGCTTGGTCATGAGGTTATCCAAATATCCTAATGCTACAGGATGTCTATTATGCTGCCAAAAAAGACAAATGAAGTAGTTAAATTCACTACTCATCCACCAGTAACCTGCAATGCATTGTTTTATATGTGTGTATAATGTCCATATTTAGGTGCTGGCATAAAGATTTATTTATAGTTCTGCTCGTGTTTTGTTAGGAACTATCTGAAACATAAATCTGTTTTTAAAATACAGTACTGCCTAAGCTAATAACTGTGTATTTTTCTGTAAGTTCTCAAAATATTTCTTATAAGAAAAGATCCTATGACATGGTGAAATGGGGATTACAGTTGCATTAAAATAGATACCTTTTATTCCAACTTTATGTTAGAACATTTTTATGTTCACCAATATCAAATAAGCCAGTCACTTCATTTTCTTAAATAATAGCATCAGAAGACTTAAAGGTGCAAGATAAAAAGAGACAAGTCAAAATGTAGACACATTTCAATCTGATGCTGTGCCTGCCCAAGTCCAATTCCTCAGAGATGGTCAATGACACAAACAAGTTTTACAGTAAAATATGAGGTGTTTTACACTGTTGGTGGCCATAGAGCTTCTTTTCTGCTTGGACATGAGAGATAATTAACAGAACACAGGTTTTATGTGAGTCCTTTCAAGAGTTGTGATTAAAAGTGCAAGAATGTGAGCATGAAGATATAAGACAATATGATGAGGGGCAGAGTCTGTCAACAGCTTCCATTATCAGCTGTTTATTCTTTGGTATTACAAATTATTCTATTGCTACACAGCTCTGGCTATGGTTCAAAAACATCCCTTGAGATCAGTTACTGTGACAAAGTAAGATGAAATGTGTATTTAATAACACAGATTCCTACCTGTTCTTGAAAGGAATCAGTGTTTTATATGTGTCTGCAAACAGATTTTCCCTCTGGCTCTGTTCCTTATCTGTTCTGCAGCTTCTGGTACTGAAGTGCCAAGCCAAACACGTTTGGTTCCCTGTGGTACAAGTTGCTTAAACGAGAATGCATGGAAAATTGAAATTTAATAGATTCCAGTCTCTAACAAAAAAGGGGTTTTTCTGCATTATCTACATTTCAGTTCTTGGTAACCATGCAAGAATTGCTCCAAAAAGCCCTCGAGCTTTCATAGTAAAAGCTGTGTGCATTCTATTAAAATACACACACACAAAATACTTTTACACTTCCCTAGAAAATAACCCCTTAAAATACCAAACTCAGAGAAATGTTCAATTTTTTTTTCTTTACCCAAGGAGAGTAGAGAGAAAAAAAAAAAAACTTTGACAAGGAAGCTTTACAATTTTGGAATGTAGAGGTCTCTAAACTACTCTAAGTGGGGCCAAAATATTTAACAAGCAACATAAACAGAAAAAAATGTGCAGTATGTTCAGAGGGGGAGAGAACTTCCAACAAGTTTTTTTTTTGTTTTTTTTTTTTTTAACAATCCTAGGAAACAAAAAGTAACAGATGAAGCTTCAGAGTTAGACTGTTGACTGTGGTGCAAATGTTGGTTATTTTGGGCTGCAGTTTGTGATTACAGATTAGGGTCTATTCCAAAACAGGCCATGAAATAGAAAATAGAGGAAAAGATTGCAGGTGGGAGAATGTGGAAGTTTGAAACATGGATTGAGTCAACTCCTGTCTCTCTCCTCTACTTCAGACTTTCTCTGCAGTGCAGAACTAACCTGTTGGTATGTGACATTACAACCTCTTCCCTGGAAACTTATGAGGACAGCTGATAAATTTTGAGTTTCTTTATTTCCTCCTGTTACTGAAAAAAAAAAAAAAGGTAACAAACCCTTCCAACCCACTTGCCATAGTGGAAGTCTGATTTGTGGGAATTTCTCAAGGACAGATCCTTTTGAGGTGTAGGGATGTGGTGTGATCACTGAGTCTACTCCAAAAGCAGAAATTAACCTCTTCTAGTTATTCTGCCAGGCCAGAGGTAGCTGGTGTAGGACTTGCTGCCTGAGGCAGGTAAGTCACTGGAGCCCAGCAGTTGTACTTGCAGCTGGTTTGGGCTGGTTTCCTTCTTGCAGCTAGTTGCCAACCCAACTAATTAATTTGCCCTGCATAATTTGAAGTAGGATCCTTAGCTTCTTTTTAATGGAGCTGTTAGTCAGCCTTTATAGGGTTTATAATGTTATTTTACTCAAGAAACCCATGCAGACCAGGAACAGAAAACCCCCCAATTACTCTTTCAGCATAGTAATGGTAAGCAAAAAGGATGACTGGGCTATAATTAAATAAATGTTTTTTTTCCTTTGAGCGCAGTGCCATAGGTTTAATGAATTGAGACCTTACACTTAAAATCCATTTCAGAACATCAAATTCCTGTGAAGACAAAAGGTCTCTGCATTATTACAATGTGGAACAGATGACCTTCTAATTTTCATTGTTTATAGCACAGGGTTGGATTTGTCTGTATATCTGCCACTGAAGGGCATAAATAATACTGCTGTTATTTCCCTTGTGTTCAGTTACCTCTTGGGAGAAGGAGACAGGAGGAGAAAAACAAAGAACATTCCCAAGCACATACAACCAAACCTGAGTGTGGTTTTAATATTTAACAGTGGAGTAATATCTGTAGATTAAAACCACAGGTAAAACATACTGCACTGGCTCAGTAGAAAAGTGTATTTATAATTTCCCCTCACTGGGATCTGTCTTCCTTCTGTGATCTGATGATAGAAATAGAGGCTGAGTGTAAATACAGCAGGAGTCTGGCAGCATGGCAGGTAAAGTGGGGCTGCCTCTATTTCTGGAGCATTTCAAAGCATTCAGAGATGTTTCCACAATTCATAATCTGCAGGCTTGATGTACCTGCCTGGACACAAGCAGGATGGGAGAGGCAAGGAAATAGCTTACAGGACATCTGTTAATCCATGACACATTTTCCTTGGAGGTCAAAGTAATTTTCAGTGCATTCAGATTATAGATGTAGCATCTTCCACGAGCAGGGGGCTCTGTTCTGTGCCAGGTGCTCACACAGATTTCTGTGGCAGCAGCATGAGAAAAAGCAGCTTGAGTGATCAGAAGTGTTAGAGGAGCAGCACGTGGCTCCAGCAGGTAAACTGCCACACCCCCTAAAATATCACTCACCAAAACTTTCCTGGAGGGAAGTTTCCACACCTTATTGCATTCCCTGTTTTTTTTTTCTCAGAGTAGGATCCCCAGCTCTGGCATCGAGCTCCTGACAGGCTTCTGCCTCCCCAAATCCATTTGCCTGTTCCTGACCTTGATAATAGAGCTCTGTGCTTCCAGCAGGAAGAAAATTCCTTGATGAGACCGAGTTCCTGGGTCAGCTCCTGCACTGCAGGAGAAGGTCAGTCCAGAGGAGGCCACGGTGTTGCCTCCACCTTGTTCCAGCTCTGTTCCTCTCAACCTCTCCTGGGTTTCTTCATGACTGCCACAGGTAAAACACACAGAGGCCAGAAAACACCCAGCCATTCAAGAGTGCAAATACTTGAGCTGCCTGACAATCACATCTCTGAGACCAAGGATCCCACCTGCCACAGCTCTGTTTATTTGACAGCAGCCCAAGAGGGTTTGCCTGAGTTGTTGACACCTTTTTTTTTTTAAATTTTTTTTTTTTTTTCTGGGACAGAAAAAGGAAGAGGGACTCCAGTCTTTTCCTACATTCTCACCTTCAGCTTGAGGTTTCCATGTCCTTTGTCCCTGGTCTAAATTAAGGTGCTGAGGGATTTTAGGCCAGATCCCTCCTGTCCCATGGGCAAATACCAGGGTGTTCCAGTCACTGGCCCTTCTTCAGTCTCTTAGGTGCTCATCACAGAAATACATGAATTCCATGGAAATTCATGTATATATTTTGTAAATAACTTATACCATTAGACTGTTTATCTCAGCCCATTCCTTTAAACACAGGGAAAATAAAAAAAGGGTGAGATTAAAAATAATTGGTATTTGAAACCAATATTTTAAAAAATCATCTTATTAGCTGTATGTTGCTCCTTTTACTTGTATAGCTGAAACAGACCCTGTGGTTCTTGAAAGCAACGATACCTTCTTAAAGAGATATGGAGTTTTTTCCTTGGAGAGCTTGCCCTGGGAGTTATTGTTTAAACAGCAGAATTTTAGTTTGAGAATGATGAGGCTGAGCAGCTGGAAAGGTTCAATAACAAAAATACTGTGTTAATTCCTTATGGAATGTGGTTTAGACTGTAATCTCCCATCAAAATTTCTATGTCCTCGGCTCTGCCAGTAGACCCACGGATTCTCCTGAAGCACTGGAGATAAGTTCAAGGTATTCCACTTGATTTTCTCCTTGATTTATTGTATTTAAAGAAGTATACCCTTAATAAACCCTACATAATTATTTGAACAGGTTTTCTTTGTGACAAGGTATAGTCTAGTCTTTGGTAGCTCAACACTGGGAAGCTTCTGAGCTCCAGAGAAGGTAGGGCAGACACAGGAACTTTTTTTGTAGTAGGGAAAGGGGCAGAGTGAGGTGGCAGATAGTGTGGTTTATAATGAAAAGAGGAGAGTAAGAAATTACAGAATGTATTTGAACCTAGATCAACACCTGAAGTGCAAGTTTAGGAGCTATTTAAAAAGTAGGAGATAAATCAAAGTGAAAATATTTTCTTTTCCACAGAAAGTGTTAGAAACTTGTTAATGTTCTGTAACTTTGAAGAAAGGGTAGCTCCACTCAGCACACAGTGGTGTGAATGAAGAGCAGAACATGTCACTGTTTGAAATGCCTTAGTGTTGCTGGTTTAATGGTCTCAAAATTATTTTTAAAGCAGTTTTTGTGTAGATCTCTTAGGGATGAATTGCGGCAAACGTTCTCCTTAATTGATTTGGTTAAAAATAAAAAATATTTCTTATCTGAGTCATCATCTCGGGCACTTGATTAGTCTGATGTTTCAGTCAGGTCTGTTCTCTAAACAGCATCAGTGACATAGGGCTGACACTGACAAGTGACATTTTATTCACTTTTTGTCCTATAATTTGTCAGCATTTATTCAGCTCATTCTGTTTATATCCCATGACAATGTTTGCTTTGAATTTTAATTTGGGGTCACCTTGAAGCTTTAATGAAGGCAAGGCATTGCACATACTGCACATTACATATCTGATGCCCTGAAACTCAAGGCAAAAACTGAAGTTTCATCAAACAAGCTTCCTACAATTACTGTGGGGGGAAGAAAAATTTGTGACTATGTGGAAAATGTCCAATATTCTAAAGCTTGCTGATAAATTTGCTGTTTTTAAAAAAAAGTTTTAGATATCAGGTGTACCTCTCTAGAGATTTAATCCCTTTCTTAAGCACTGTTTCATGGAGAAAGAAATGAATGGCACAGGCTGCTTAAAGGGCTTGAGGCTCCACATGGACACCTTGCAATGCAGGTACCTGGACCTGGGATCCAGAAACTGGAAACTTGGGGAATTTCACTGTTTTTACTTTATATCTCCACTTCTGGAGAAAATCTCGTGCTTCACTACCTAAGCTTGGCCTTTGCAGGGACTTGATTTGGCAAAACCTAAACTTTTTATGTCAGGTTTGATCTTTGTTTCAAATCTCTCACAACTGAATCCAGTAAGTAGAGATAAGAATCAGGGTAATGGGTAGAGGAGGAAATGATGAACAGTGCCTCATGCCCTCTCATCTAGGGAGAGAAATTATTCTAGGAAAATAAACAGTAAAGGTGCTGATCAGGTGGGAATATGATGGTAGTCAATTACAAGCAATTAGTAAACTTAAGAAAAAAAATATTAAAAAAAAAGAGGAAGAGGAGAGAATTTTAAGGTTTCTCTCTGGAAAGTTACAGTGCTGGATAATCTGCAAATGTCTGGGTGGTTTATTATTTTGTGAGCATTACTTTAGAAACTAAATGAAATCTTAGGACTGTAGCTTTTTCCATTAAGGGAGTGTTCCATTATTTTAGCATTTGCAATGATCTAGTACGACATAGAGGTTATTGTGCTCTAAAGTATTCCTCAGACAGAACTATATTACTGGGAATACAACCCCCAACTGCATTTTCTAACTGAAAAATACCCATCACAAGCCATGCATTTCTTGGCATCAGGCAGTCTAGCTATCTTGGAGCAAATTTCCTTGCTGATCCTAGAAACAAAACTTTGATGCTTTGTTTGGCTTTTTATTTTTAAGGGTGTTTTTTTTTCCTCAAGATTGGTTCTGCTCTGTCACACTTAAATTGTTAAAGAAAGTTGCAGGAGAAATTCAAGATGTATGGGTAATATTCCTGCCTGTTAGAAGTTTAATTTATACTTGGTATATGGAGGAGGTAATAAAATAAGATTGTTAGCGTGTGTTACTTTGCTTGGCAGAATAAGGTGACTTTATAACAGTGTATAAATGTATGGTTTTCTGTATAACTTTTATGCTTTATTTGGAGTATATTTCCATTATTAAGCTAAAAAATAGTTCATCTGTCATATTGGCCACATTGCTGGGATCATAAGTCTCTCAAATCTTCTATCAAAACCCCTAATAGCTGTAGTGACTTTATTCATGTCTCACAAAAGTCCGTGATGTCAAAATAACTTATGATCCTCATTACTTGCTTAGTAAGTGAAAAGTCATATTTATTTGAATCACAAAGAAATCACCAAGCCAAACCACAAAGTTTTAACCAGATTGGCTTTGCAAGAACCCAGTTCCTTCCTGCTTAAATCATTATCAGAACTATCTTCGAGATAAAGCTAACACTTTCAACAGATACTTGACAACACATGCCTTCAAATCCTTTATTTTAAGCTTATAAAGGACTTCCAGAATTCTTAAGTTTTCTTTAATCTTTGTCTAGCAATTAAATACAATTTTTTTTTTTTTTTTTTTTCATCACTCACTCTTTGGATCTCTCCTACCACTTTAGCAGTTTGATTAAACTATCCATGTGTATAGTTGACTTATGGCTGCTTAGTGTTCAAATGTATTTTTGTCCCTTTATGGTTCTTATTATTTGTTAAAAGTTTTTGGAAAAATTTCCATCATCTTAAAACTTATGGCTTGTAATGAGCCATAATCTTTTTGTTCCTTGGAGACAGGAAAACTCCCCTTATATTATCTGGGATTTCATCACAACCAGTGTAAAAGACAACTTTTTTTCTCAGTATTTCCTTTCATATGAAATGTCTAAGTTGTGAGTTCATATGATGATGGGATCATTCAAGTTAGAAGGGACATGTGGAAGAATCTGGCTCAGCTTGCTGCTCAAAGCATGGTCAGAGCACGCTGCTCTGGGCTTTACCAAGAGACCTGCTGGAAATCCTCACAACTGTTCTGAGCAAACAGCTCCACTGGGACATCCTTCCTCTAAAAATGTTTCCCCTTATGGCTGGTCTGGACTTTGCATGTTCCAGCCCACTCCTTCATCTCTTGTCTTCGTGCCATGCACTGCAGTGGAGAGTTTGGCTCCACCTCCCTGACACCTGTGGGCACTGGTGAATTGCTGGAAGATCCCCCTGAAACCAGCTCTTCTCCAGGCTGAACAACCCCCAGTCCCTCTGCTTCTCCTTCAGGGCAAGAGATCCTGTCCCTGAGCAACCTCTGCTGAACCCTGGTGAACTCTGTCCATGTTTGCACCAGTTTGTCCCTCATTCTGCCAGCTGTACTCCTGTGATGACACCCAAGGATGCTGCTGAACATCTTTACTCCAGAGCACAGTGCTGGCCCGTGGCCAGGTCCTTTTGTCAGAGCTGCTTCCCACCCTGCAGTGCCTGAGAAGGGGGGTCCTTCTTTCCATGGCTTTCTACTTGTTCTTTCTACTTATTCTTAAAATCATAAAGGTCTGTGTTGGCCCAGAGACACTGAGGCTGCCTCATCCCTGGAAGTGTCCAGGGCTGGGTTGGATGGGGCTTGGAGCAACCTGCTCTGGTGGGATTTATCCCTGCCCATGGCAGAGGGTTGGAACTGGATGATCTTTAATGTGTCTTCCAACCCAAGCCATCCTACAATGCCAAGATGGCTTTTTGAGAATATTCAGATGTGGTGCTAGCTAGCAGGGCTGCATCTGTGAAGTGCCACGTGCAACACAACCTCTGAATACAAGAGAAGTGCTATCATGAATAATTCCTGTTTGATGTGAGTGGAGCCACAGTTTCAGGCCATGGCTCAGCTGCCAGGCTGTTTCACTGGCTATTTCCAAACCTTTCTGCCATCCTGCAGCTACTTAAGGAAAATGGAATGAAGATGTATGGAAGAAAAGGAATAAGCAATTTCCTTTTCATAAGGTCTGATCCAATTTTGCATGAAAATATTGCTGAGAGCTTATCAGAGGGTTCAGCAAGAAGTACAGTCAAGGGCATCTCATGAGACTCTTGAGGAGTTAGGAATCCTTCAAGGGTAACCTTGGATAGAATGTAAGAATGAACAATTATAACAAATGTAAATACTTGGAATTAGCTGTTGTATTCTCATGAAATGGAACAGAGAGGAAACATAAGGAAAAAACCCACAAATAGACTAAATTATGTCCTGGTATAAGTAGGTTCAGGTCCATTAACTTTTCTTGCTTTGCATTATTTTACAGTTTGACCTTTGAAAGGATGGTTTATCCACACAGGAAATAATCCAAGACCTGAAGTTGTATTCATCTGCAATTCAAATTATCTTAATTACTCTTAAAAAAGATTGCTTTAGTGAAATAAAACCATAAAATTATACTGTGTATTGCAATTTTCCCCTGCTTACAGTGGCTGTCTTCTCTGATGAATTATCTAGGTAAGATGAATTATTCCCCTATTTTTCCAGAGTAATTGCAGTAATTCATGCAAATCTATCCAAGACTTGCAACCAAGAGGGAAGTTGGCTGTTTGAGCAGCTGGTTCTTCCTGCCTGGAATAGGGATGGTTTTGTTTTACAAGGGGATGATTGCAGACAGTATAGCAAGTTTTTTTTTTTTAATGGGATCTCCCACACCAGACCCCAATGCAGGCAACATCTGTGAAGATGTTGCACATGTTTGCACAAGGGTCTAAATAGCTGCCAGTAAGAGACCAGACCGAACAGAAGTGTTTGTCACTTAACTTCACAGTAGTGACTTGAAGCTTTCCTCTCTGGAGCAAGTGTGGCTGGGATAAGTTCTGTTTTTCACTCGTGCTATTTGGAGATTTTCCCCTTTCAACCTCTAAATATTTAGGTAGTTGAAAACACAGAGCAAGGGAGACTGTCCTGCTGCCTTTGTGGGAAGGACACTCTGCAGTGTGAGGAGAGATCTGTGTCCCAGTTCTGCTCTGTCAGGCACAGGTCTAACCCTGAGTAGCTCTTCTTTGAGGGAGCTCTCTAAAATAAGTTAACCAGGTTCTTCAACTTTCCCTTTTCTCTCTTGGTCTGTGTTACAAACCTTCATTTAAATTGTTTCCACTGCAGAATCAGAAATAATTTTATCTTTTTTTGTTCCCTGTCTCTCAGCTCCTCAGGAGAAAAAACTAAAAAAAAGAACATTGTGGCCAACTGCAGCAGTTACCTCTTTTCTTCAACTTCACAAAACAGCGATAAGATGAAGGGAAGTTGTAATATCAGAAAAATACTGTGATTAAATATCTGGGAGCAGAAACTGAGATTAAATTTTTCCTTTTTTGTGCTCAGAATATTTCTGTGTTCATTTTCATTCTCTGCAGTTCTTGGAGCATATGAATTTTGTGCTGAAATACGTTTTTCTCCCTCTTTTTTTTTGTCACGTTTGCCCTAAGTTCTTCGGTGCACAGAAGGATTTGGATGCATAGAGGAAAATTCTGTCTCCATTAAATTCAGTGCATGATTTCTCTGACCTCTTCTGTATGCTTTTCATGGTAACTTAAATGTAACATTTTATGAGCAAATCGTAAACCCTGAACTAACTGAGAGGATAAAATCCCCATTCTTTTCTAGCTCATCTCTTAGCTCCAATATCAGAGAAACAAAGGAAAATGCTATTATATCAGCTTTGAATGGCAGTGATGCAATATGCATCTGCCCTGTGAAACTTCTACTGAAGGAAATTGATTTCTGGTAGGTGGAATTGCCTTGGAATAGTTTACAGGTCCAAGGAACAAACAGCAGTAAATGCATGTGAGGTGCTGTGACAGACAATGCTTCTCTGTGCTTAGCATAAAACTAAGCATAGTCAAGAATAAATAAAACTGTTGATCTGAAAGGAAGCAAATGCATTTCTGGTTTACTACGTGGCTGCACATCTGTAAGCAAGGGCAGGATTTATTTGCATGTGGGGTTTCAGCTGGGGCTTCTGCTGTCTCTTGGAGAGTCTGCAGGGTGAATATTCCCACCTAGTGGCTGGCAGCAGTTTAGGTGATCAGAACTGCACAGCACTCAGCGTAGGCCTGGGGATTACTTTTAAAAGTCTGCTCACCACAGCAGAAGCATCAATACCTGAGAGAGAACTGTCAGGTTTTGTTCAGCTTAGCCCCCAAGTATTTCATTGTACTCAGTAGATATCTTTGGCATAAAAACACAGGGCAAAGGGAAATTAAACTTGCAATTGTGATCACAAATCCATTTTGGCCTCAGATTTACTGCAACAGCAGGACTGCTCCTCTCCAGCAGATATGAAGTGCTGCTGAGTAGGTTCTGCACTAAAGGGGGAACAGCTTCAGCCAGGGCTCTGCCTGGTGAGAACAGAAACCTCTGCTGAGGGACTGGCTGAGCTTAACTCAGCCTATAGTTGGAATGGAATTTTTTCATTTCTCCCTTGCCAAAATGTTGGCTAAAACCAGCATTTGGCTTTTAACTTAGTCAAACCTTAAAGCACGTTTTTCTGTAACCTAAATATATGAACTCTTTATGAGGTTTAATTTCCCTTGTGCTGGCAGCCCAATTCTGTTACTTGCTGTTATGCTGCATCACATACTGGCTTATTGAGAAGGCAAGAAATGGGAAGAGTCTGAGTGTCTGAAATAGCTCAGGTATTTGTGGTTTGACCAAGGCTGGCTTGAGTATGCAGCAGTCCAAAGAGTAGGTTTTTATGCTTTTTTTTTTTCTTTGAAGATGAGCATCACCTACTATAACTTTGTTCCCTACTGGTGCTGCTGCCAGCACCAGGCTTTGCCTACATCCCTGGGGAGTTTGGAGCCACTGGGGCTGTAGTGAGCTAGTAAGGACAGCTAGTAAGAACAGGCAATTCTGGCAAGAGAACCAAGCTAGAAGCGGAAGTGGAAAAGATTTCTTTTATCAGAAGTGTGATAAATGGATCAGAAACGGTGATAAAAATATCTATATCCTCTCTTGTGTCTTGGTGTGTGTGCTTAAACGAGAAAGAGTAGTGCTGAGATTGCAACTGAATCAGGTCAGGAATAGGAGGCAAAATATTCACTATGAATGCTGAGAACTATTCTACTTGTGAATTTATATATTTCCATGCTCAGTAGTGTAGTCTTCAGAATATCTTATCATCAGCTTGGGGGTCTTCTGTTCTCATGGACCAATTTTAAATCTTTTGCGGGCTGTAAATGCTTTAAACTGCAAATGAGTTCTGTTCTGTAATACAAATATAGCTCTTTCCTCTTGAGAAGATCACAGATCTACCCAAACATCTTCCAGTATACGCAGCAGGAAAATATCTGCAGTCTTGACAATGGCATTCAGAGCAGCTGTATTTCTATGTAAAATGAAACTTAGTGACTACAAATACCCCAGGGGGTTGATAAGTATATAAAAGGGGAGGAGGGAATGGCTTTTAAGCAATCACAAAGTTGTTGTATCAGAAGAGTTGATACCTCATCGTGTTGTTAGTTCTGAGAGATTTAACTTTCTCATCTCAAATGTTCTTTGTAGTGGAAAGGACTTTACAAATGAAATCCAACAGTTGGCAAGTGAGGCTCTGTAGCAACTGATGACAAGGTTGTCTTTTAGGTGTTGATAATTGTTCAGTCATTTGCAAAGAAACTGTAAACTCCAGAGATCACTGTCTGCTCTGTATGAAGCAGGGTGGGGGAAGTTGCTACTTCCTGAGAGCACCATCTCAGTCGTGGAGAATAAAATTGGACTAAGTCAATTTTTTTTTTTTTTTGAGCCAAAATATGTAATGCTCAAATAATTATTTTCTTAATCTGACCCCCACACCTTTGCATTGTCCACTTTCCCCACCCACAAATGGAGGAGACCTGCAAGAGCAGATTGGAAACTTGATATTTTTCCTTCTACATTCCACTGAGACTCTGTTTAGAGTCAAAAAGTTGCTGCAAGCTAATAGTCTTTAGAAAACTTGGGTGTTTTTTGAAAATAATCACTCATAGAGAAAAATACCACAAAAATAGTTATATGGCAGTATATTGATTGTTGCACAGAATGTGTTCAGGAAGTCCAGGAGCTAATTTTCTCTCTATACAAGAGAGAAGGCTGAGAAAAACTGCTTAAAGAGCAAGTGATTTTAGTCTAAGATTAAATGAAACTCTGAAGAGCCCAGCATTCACTCAGGCCTTGACAGCATATTTGTGGTTAGCCATTTAATGTAAGCCTTCTCTTCAAATAGGAACTGCCAAAGCTTTATTATTTTAAGATTTCTCGGTGGCCAAGGACAGAAGTTCCCGTAACTGCTGAGGAAACAGCTGGAAACGTGTGAATAACCCCCCTCGTTAGTGAAGGAAAGCCTATGAATTATCCTCGTTAGTGAAGGAAAGGCCTCTTGAACAAATGAGTCAATAAAGCATTAATCAAAGAGGTCATTTGTTCCTCTCGATGGCAAATTCCTTATACAAATGGCACGTGCCAACAGGTAGCAGTGGCTGCAGAAAAATCCAATGTGTAAAGAGTTTAAGGTGATGGATGGTCCAGTAGCACAAGGCTTCTTGTATTGAAATTGGCAGTCTGTATTAAGTAATTTCTTATTATTAGTTGAATAATTATCTGTGATAGAAAACCATCTTTCTTCAGCAAATAAGAGTGACTAGGAAGGTGACTTTTTATACATGAGAAAACAGTTAAACTGTTTCTGATACAGGTGCATCCATCCTCACTTCACTAGAATGTATTCAGCTTATGCTTTATTGACTCCTACAGGGCTCGAGCACACTCTAAATCTTAAGAGACTATTGGCTGCTGAGTCAAAAAAATCATCAACCTGAACCTTTAGTACTTACTTGAAAGTCCTTTTCTGAAATGAAACTTGCAGCAAAGACTGTTTGTTTCTTCTGCAAAATTGAAGCCGGGTTTGTAAATGAAGTGTAAAGCACGACAGGTAATTTGGGATGCAAAATTATACTTATGGTACCACTTGGTTTAAATTCTTTGCCGAAAATGTGTACGATTTTTGTGTGCCTTTTATAATTTATGGCTGAGGGTTGCTGTATTTTATAATGGGACTTTGATGAAATGCTTCAAGCAAACAGTGTTTTGATGGCTGCTGCAGTAGCCATTGATGCATTAAGTCCTATTACATGACTGAAAACTGAGGCAAGGGCATGTCTTGCCTCTATACCTTATAGTTGATTAACATCCACTGTTCTTGGTTAAATAACTCCATGAATTCCATTAGGTAGAGTCTGCTGCAGAGTGAAGCAAGCAGGACCTGGTTCTTGTTGATCTGTGGATCTGTACCTTGGACTTTTGCCAGCAGTATTGAAAGGAAGACTGAGATAAAATTATAGCCTTGTGAATGCCAATGTGTGCTTGCAGCTTTGTTAACCCACTTCTTTTGAATCTAAATGCAGCATTTTCACATAAATAAAACAGCTTATTATAAAATAAATGATGCACAAGGTGTATTTTATGAAACTAAATAAGGAATAGCAAACTGGACTATATTACTGGGCTGAGTGGTTTAGCTATCTGAAGTACCAGAAGGAAAATAATGTATCTGAGAGTGCAAATAGCCGTGCCAGAACAGTGTGAGGAGAGAGATGGCAGATGAAACAGAAAAACTTATCCACATAGTCTGTGTTCCTGAATATTCTTGTTTTCAGAAGGACTAAAATGGAACATGATAATTCAATATTAAGCCAAATCCTGTCCATCTTTTGTTTGGAAGAATTTGTCTTGAACAATTGACAGCTTTGTTACCAAGAAGCCTGTCATGGGACAGATCCTTTATGGTGTGTTGCCTGAATATCAGCTCATTACTGGCTTCTTGACAACCTCAGCTATTTCATTCCTTTTCTTGGTAATTAGAAGACCACCAGATGGCCCTGTCTGAAATAATTGGAATGGCATAAATACCTAAAGACAAGAGGAGAGGGGAGGGAATGTAGGGAAATATGGAGCATAGATTTCATTCTTACTCCTATTAGTTTTTTAGGGCTATTTCAGTTCTTGAGGATGGGGTGTGTCAGACCCATTTGATCTTAATGGGAGGGATAAACACAGATTTATGGATTTAGTGTAACCATTGAAAAAATCTGACACCAGACATGATTCCCATGTGCCATGGGACTTTGGGAATGCACATCCAGGGCAGCTCAAGGTCACAGGGGTGGTTCAGGTCCCACCCATCAGGTTCTGAGTGAAGCAATGCGGAGGTTCTTTTTTATCCCCCTGGCACAGGTTGACATTGGGGTGTTTAAAAATATTTGTCAGCAGTAACTTTTTAAATAGCTGCAATGGCACCCAAAATAGTCCAGAGCTTCAAATATTTCCTTTATCATAATTTTAAGTGAGTCACTTCGAGTTTTCCTTCTCTTCCCCACCTATTTCTAAAAAAAAACGGGGCAGCCAATCCAGGCTTGCAAAAATGGTGTTTCCTTGTACATCACATACCCTGGAAGAGCATTTCCCCAGTACCAGCTTATCAAATTGGCACCAAGGTGCACCAAGCTGTGCTTGTGCAGGTGGATTTTCTAGCCTGAATTTCTTGCTTAATTAAAAGGCAAATTAAATGTCCATCACTTCTTTTGGTATTTCTAGCTACAAGGAGAGAGCACTGAGGGTCTTTGAAGAGATTGGTTAAGAGAGATACCTCTGTAAAGCCCAAAGTGATCTGTGCTGTTAAAAAGTCCAATAAAACTTTTTGTCATGCACATGGAAACTCTAGAAATTGTTGCATGAAAACAAACAGAACTTGAGCAATGTTAAGAAAACCAATATGTAGACCTGGGGCAGAAGGGAAAGCCTACCCTTCAGTGCATGCAGTAAATTTTACTTCTACTGGTCTGTATAATGAGATTATTCTGTGGTCCCCGAGAGTCCTGGCAATTAGTCAGGTTGCAGAGAAATTTGCCATTGGTTCATGTCCAAATTGCAGCCCATAAATTAAAGGAATGGTGCAGGGTGAGTTGCTCAGTTATGTTGCTCAATGATTTCAGCACACTGGATCATCTGGAAGAGCTTCAGCTCTTGGGGAACAACGTCTTCAGCGATTTAAAGGCAGTTTGGCACTATTTAAGTACACGAAGGTTAGAGAACCCTTGAAGGAGTGAATGTAGAATGTGCAGAATAATTGCTTAATGGAGAATGCAGTGCACTTGATGGAGACTTGTATTGATTAGTGGAGGGGGGAAATGACTTTTTATGAAAGTCATTGGTATCTTCTTGCACTGTGCAACTTAGGCACTGCATAGTGGGTGATTTATTTGCAACTCCAGGAGAAGGGAGAGGTTATTCAAGTCTGGAAAAGTTCACATGCAAAACAGTTTTTTAGTTTTATGTATATCTAAATAATCCAAATAGATTGGCCTTTTCTCACTTAAAACTCTGTTTTAGATCCTGAACTTGAACACATAGAACCAGGAAAGCCTTTGTCTGAATCGTTTTTGGGATTGATGTTTTACTTTGATACCAAAAGCTCAAAAGATATATTATTTCTTAGGGATAAAACCAATCTGATGTAACTCTAGGAATTTATAAAAAGTTTATTACTTATTCATCTTTTGGCTGGGTATAAACCCACAGATGTGAAGATAAATTGCTGAATTAATCTCACCTACATGATTTTGTAACCCTTAGGGCAATGCCTTCACTCCTTAGAGGGTTTGACGATGGAGTTAAATGCTGTCTAAGGAGGAAATGTAGCATTGCAGGTGTTCTGCAAGGAGAACCAGATTAATTTATTGAATATGCATTTTTAATTTTTAAAGGATTTCCTGACAATGATATATATCCAGGAGCAAAATCCTAAGCCTGTTCAGATTGTCAATGAATGGTGTAGGCCCAAACAAAGGAGAAAGAGAGAGGGGGTGAAAATTTATTAAGAAGAAAGAGTATTTTTCTCACATGTTGTGTAAGTTTCACTAGTGTGCTTATTTGCTATTTCTCCCCTCCACACAAAGTGGAATCTTTTCTGAAACACTGTTTAGACTGGACAGCATTTATTTAATGAATATCTGAAAAATAACCATCACCTCTCAGTCCTGGTGGTCTCCTGCTGAGTAAGAATCCCAATTTTGACTTTTAGCTCTCTGTCCATTCTCCACAAAAGGCTTCAGAAGGACCGCACAGCTAAAAGGAGGCATTTACAGTGGGGGGATTTACATTTGTGTCTGAACTCACAGATGGCATATAAATTTTAAATTTCAAGGCTATTGCGTTCTAGCACTCCCCTCTAACCAAGGGGTGGGTTCATCCACAGAGGAACATCTAAAACTGGGTGAAATCAATCCCAGTCCTTCAGTGTCTCACCCAGCTGGCTCCTTACTCAGCCACCTGAGCCATGCTCAGCCAGAGCTGGCTTTGTCACCAACATGGCTTGAGTTATTTTTTCTCCGTCTGTCTGCTTTGCCATCTATCTTGCCTTTTGTTAAAGGAACAGACCCTCATTTCCACACCTTTTAGGGGTTCAGAAGTGGCAGCCTGGTCAAGGACATTAAATGGCATTTGTGTTCCTGCACCTCTTCCTGCATTTATGAAGGAAGTAGAGAAAATCCTGCCCATCCCTGGTGGTTCTTGTCTCTGCACTGCAGGACAGTGATGGGTGTAGAAAGGTCAGCCTTCAGCTTCCCCAGAGAGCTGGGGTTTGTCTCATGCTGCTGGTGGCCCCTTATACTGAAAATGAGTTGCTTCTCTCATGTTGTCTGCTGACTACTCGTCACCCCAGAGTTTGGAAAGTCACTTAACTTGCCAAGTTTGAAGAGATAAAATTGTGTTTCCAACATCAGGGACATACTCACCCATCCTTCTGAGGCTTTAAAGTAGATATGAGAGGTTTTAAATTAAGGAATGCTTTATCTTTTCTAAAAGAACGGGAGCTCTTTTATTCCGATTTTCTTCCTGAAATGGCTGACTCCTTTAAAAAATACCCCACAGCACCCAAGACAAGGAGAAAAAGATATCTTCCTTATCCCAAAAATTCAACTTTGGAAAGAAATATGATATAGATAACACCAGCCTCAATGATTTGATCTGTTAGTTAGAAAAGAAAAGGAAGAAATAGGCTTACACAATCTAATGATAAAACAAATCAGCTATCTTTATATTTGATTTATTTTTATGTGCATTTTTATAAATGTTGTAGTTCAAGGCTGGCACGTTTTCAGCTACCAGCCTTATCAGTAGGAAAGCATAGGCTGTAGGTAAAGCAAAACTGCCCATTAATTTAGGATTATGCTTATCAAATGGTGTTAATTAGGAAAGAAGCCTTCACCAGAAGATCAAGTTTTATGATGTAGTCGATAGTGAGGAATATTGAAGTTCAGTGCCTTCTTCTGTTAGCACATTTGAACTACTGCTGTCTAACTCTAAAGAAAATTCCCTAATCTCTTTTATACCAGATGTTCTGATATTTGTTGTTCTGGCATTTCTAATCCAAACCTCTTCAGTGTCTCCTAATTTAGCATTCCTTTCCATTCACCAGGGGTGTTGAGGGTGGAGAGGAAGCTGCTGCCCACCCCTTTATTTCTTGGCTTTACTTTATTCCAGGTGACTGAAAAAGAAATGCTCTGATTCAAGTGAGGCAAAAATAAATGTTAAGGAGGATTACCTGCCATTTGAAGTAGTCTGTAGTATTAAGTAATATGAGGATAGTGGAAATACTTCTTTCATTAATTCTCTAGGAGGTTTGAGTGATAGATGTTCTCCTGTAAATGTGCATGCTGGGAAGTTCCCTTTTATAGTAAGAATATGATTTCTTACCTTCCTGAATAGAGATGTATTTCTCTAAGAAAGCTGAACTGTGAGAAATGTCTAATTATCACATTTTATGACAACAATTAACCTTTGTGAAATCTCCTGTTAATAAGATGTATTTGCGAAATAATTATCTGTATTAAAAACCTTTGCTAAATCTTTTAATTCCAACTGCCCCCTACAAATCTCTATTTGCATTGGAATTGTGAAACATAATTTGTTAAATTAAAAAAGAAATAAAAAAAATTCTCCTGTTTAACGAGAAGTTAAAATACAGCCCAGAGGAATCTTCTGTTTTTCTGGTGCCGACTTTTTGAAGTTTCATTTTTATGATTTATTTTGCAGGATTAGAATAATGTTTGGTTTTGTCATGTACATAGTTGCTCACTATTCTGAAGAATTAACACAAGAATATCCTTTTCCAAACAGCAGGGTGCTTTTAGTTGCTTCAGTAGGGCTTCTGTACAAATTTATCTGTTAGGGAAAGGTGTTTTCTTTACATTCGTTTCAAAGGGCAGGTGTTCCAAGGCCCTGCAAAATCACTTGCAAAATGAGACTTACCCTTTGCCAGTGTACAATTAACCTTATAGCCAAATAAATTAATAAGTGTGATTGGTTTTTTTAGTAAACAACACATGCCACCTCTACATAATTCTGTACAAATCCATGCATGTTACACTTCAGAAGTTTCTTACACCTAATTAGTGACTGTGAAGCATCTTATTACCTACCTTATACTTAAGTCATCTGCAAAACAATACTAGATAATTAATTTGAAATTATTTCTTTTCATTTGGGATACCCTTTTTAAATTATGTTCTACTGCCTATATTTGTGTTTTTCAGTTGTCATACCTATGGGGCAAAAGATAATTTGCTTGTAGACAAGAAGAGGGAAAAAAAAAAAGCAACAAAAAATATTTCATCGAGCAGGGGCTTCAAGATAAGGAGGTTCCCTGTGGATTGCACATCAAAGGTACAAACACATTGTGAAACAGGAGGTTGAACAACTTCTAACAAACTGATAATTGAGCCAGAAATGAGGGTGGAGAAGTGTCAAATGAGACACTTAAGGCCTGACTGGAAAACCTTCTACCATGGTCACAGACCAGGAAATCTGTAGCTCTTGGTAAGTTCTGCAGACCTGAAACCCTTACTCAGAGATGAGCTCAGTCCCTGGGCATCAGGAGGGACTTTTTAGGGTCCACCTAATAAGTGCCTCAGCTGATCCTGCAAATTTTGATGTGTACATTTCTGTTACCCTGGACTCTCGTATGAACAGAGGTATAAATTGTTATCATCTCCAGCTTTGAGAGCACAGCATGATACCTGCAAGCCTTGGCTCCTAATAATGATTGTGCTTTCACTTTATGCTGGAAAATTACCTTGCAGTAATTTTCCTTATGATGATACCTCTTTTTCTTATAGCATGAAAACACTCTACAGTTATCTTGAAGTGTTTCTTAAATTTTTGCTTAGATCAATGAAATATCTTGAACATCTACTGATCAGCAATTGCTTGTGAGAACAGTGCAAGGCCTGTCAGTGCCTTCAGGGGCCTAATGCTGGATTTATTCACCTTAGAGAAGGAAGGATTTGGAGAGGTTCTAATTGCTGTCATCAAGAACTGGAGGGGCATTAGAGAGATGGTGATGTGAGCTCCCCTTGGCAGGGCACAGCAAGAGGTCAAGGGGCTGTAGCCATAAGTCCTGAAAAGACAAATTCCAATGGAAAATAAGAGAAGTTGTGGGGAAAGGGGTGTGGATTTGCTGTCAGAGAAGTCTAATACTGCAGCAGATACCCAGGGAGGCTGTTGAGCCTCTGTTCCTGGAGGTATTGAAAACTTGACTGGATGAAACTCTGAGCCATTTGGTTTGACTTTGAAGCTTGTCTTGCTTTGAGCTGAAGGTTGGACTGGATGTGATCTCCAGGGATCTATCCATAGAATGATCTGTGCTTCTTAAGGACTCTCAACTCAAATAACTGGACAGGTGGTATGGAGGGACAGGATATATAAACCAGCATGTTCTTTCTTTAAAAGTTTAAGATAAAGAAAAGACAGAACAGTTAAATGTCTCATTTTGTTCTCATGGGAAGTAAAATTGTGCTTGAAACCAGTCTTACAGATTCAGAAAACTGTTTCCAACTGTACTAAAGCAGCAAAAGAAGCTCCTGAAATCTCAACTTGCTACTCTCTACCAAAAGCAAGCAGACTTGTGCCTCACCTTGTCAGTGATTGGTGCTATTCAGAATAGCAATATGAACAAAAAAAATAATGCTTAGATCCTCAGTTTTAACTCCTTTTTTCAATGTCCCTATTCAGACATCATCTTCACTGCTGGTTATTCTACTTCTTCCCAAATCCCTTAGCAAAACTTAAAAGAAAATAATCCTCCTCAGCAAGGCTCATTGCCACCCATCGTTATCCTCAGGATTAATAGCACTCGTGATAACTGCAATAAATTGGACCATTTCATGTTACCATGGCAGCCAAGTTGAAAGTAGCAATTTTTTCCCCAGGTTGGCTGAAGATATTCTTGCAGGTAGAAGATATAAACTAATATTGATTAAAAATTTTCATCTGTGTTTTGCCAAAATATATTTTCCTACGTTTCTCCTTCTCTGTGAAAACTACCTGGAGTGTAGGAGTATTTCATTAAAGAATAACTGGAGACAGAAGAACTTCCTTTTGTAGTGTATCAGTGATTAAATGAATTTGACTTTTTGTCTTGAATGAAAGTGAGTTTAAAGTGCTACTGTGAAGAACTCTTACAAAGCAGGTAATTGGACCTTGACAAAGAAATCTTCTTTATATTGCTGTTTAAAAAAATCAGGTTATCTTCTAAATTAAGGCAAAATTAAAACAAATTACAAAAAGAAAAATCAGCAAAAAGACAGAATTTGTAATGAAAAGAAAGCTGTTATTTCTGTTTTTCATGGACAGAAAAACTCTGAAAAGTCTATAAATGTTGAGAGATTTATTTAAAATCTGCCTGTTCTGTACAGTCTCTATTCCTCAGTCAAATTTCCACTGAAGTCTCCCTTAGCTCATGCTGTAGTATTAGAGACACTAAAAGTCTGTCATTTTTGCAACCAAACATGTAAAGTGCTTTCTTTCTGCATTCAAATGCCCTAAAAAGACTTTTCTGCTTATAAAGAGAAATTTTAGGGCTCACATGTTGGAGGTATAACAGGAGGAACCGAGAAAAAAAATTAACAAAGCATTAAGGCAGTAACTTGATAATTGGGGTCTTCCTGTAATTTTTGTTAGCTTGGGTAAAGAGTCTGATCTTAACACCTCTAAGTCTGGAAACACTGAGAAGTTAGATATTCCTATAATTTTACTTTAAATTGTTGTCATTATGATAGATTTGGTATTTGCATGTGCTGAAGAAAGAACGTCATTTCCAGCATCAGGAAGGCAGTGTTTTAATGTGCCTTAATAAAGGAAATAAGTGGATTCACCACAGCATGGTCTGTCTGCAGTTCTGGGCTCCTTTCTCTTCTCTGAGCACAGTGTCTGATGGCCAACTCTGGGCTGATACAATGCTTAACCACAGATGAAATGGAAACATCACACTCTGATAGCTGAGTGCTCCAAACATTTACATGATGGGTGCTGTTACATCCATTAGCTCCTAAAAATGTGTTTGAGAATTTGTGGCACTCGGCTTCATTGTGTTTTTCCTTCCTCTAATCCAGCCTTGTAGTGGAGCTCCTCCTGAAACGGAATTCTTCCTGAAAAAAATAAGGATTCTTTTTCTTGGAGGAATACAAGGGATGAAGTGTGATGGTGGGACTGGAAAGAGGGGAAATGGGTGTGGAAGAGGAAGGAGAAGAGGTGCCTGTGGGTAAGGCAGATGTGAGCTGTGCCTTGTATTTCTGTGGTGAATTCTTAGTGGCCTTTGGAATTATGCACCTCTAATCAAGCCTTCAATGGGTATCTGGTGTTTACAGTATTACCCACGTCTGTTTGTAATCCCAGCCTCTTTTTTTATCTGGTGTAAACAAGTGAGGTCCTGCAGCAGTGCAGGGCTGGATGAACAGCAATCATGGTCCTCATCATAGCCAATGTTTTGGCTTTCAGTGCCACTCTAATCATAAACAGTGGTGTAAGGAGATTCTTGTGCTTGCGTGAGCTCTGCTGTGGGCATTGCAGTGACATTTTTTCATTGTCACAACTATTCTTAAAAATAACCACAAAATCTTTCCTTATTATTCAGTCAGTTTTACCTGACTGTACTTGCATGCAATGATTATGCCTCCATCTTTTATCATATATGCTGTAATAGTACAGTGCTGGAGCTCAGGATGTTTAGGTTTGTTTGAGCAGAAGAGAAAAATATGTAAAAGCTGACTGATAGGGTAAAAAAGGCACCCTTCATCCCACACACCTGTCTTATATTATTCTGTAAAGTACTCTGGTTCTTCTTGCTGACCCTTTGGTATTGAATTAATTTCCCACTCTGGCTGTTTCCAGTGGTGTCCTCAGGTTTTGTTTTCCTCTCCTCCTTCAATATTGCCATTTTAAACATTTGTTCTGTGTCCCTGTGGGAATTTTGGGAAGCACTCACTTCGTTTACGATCCTCTGGGAACTTTTTAACATTGTGTACTCCTGTTTCATGGCTTAGCTGAAATCTTCCTGTCTGAACTGCTGCTTCCTCATACAGCTGTATTTTTTCCCAGGTTGTCTGACAAATGCTGTCCAGTAAATATATGCTTTTGTCTGCTGTAATGTAGATTTACTTTCCTGCTTGTCTTCCTAGTAAATATCTTTTCTAAGAGAGGGGTTGTTGCTAGGGTAGAGAAAGATTGCTGTGTTTTGAAAAGATTTTTTATTAAGAGTTTTAATAGGTTTGATGTTCCTTTGTTTCAGTCAGAGAAATGCCTCTGCAGTGGGTTTGGATGGCACATCTCACCTGGAAACTGTTGCTAAGTGAAACTTACTTTTGTGGATGAGTAACTTTGGTTGGAGCATTTATCAGTAAGAAAATGGGAAGAAGAATCACAGATGTGGAGGCAGGAGGGCTGGGAATGGTAGGCTGTGAGTAGTATGGGCTTGTGTGAAGAAGTACTTTTATTTACGGAGCACACTTAAGGCTAATTTGATTATAAAGTTGCCTAGGTTCGTCTTTTGTTCTTCTTTTAAGTGGGGGAAGGTCTTGGCTGTTTGCAGATTTTATATGGCATTATTTCGTGTGATTTTTCCATTGTTGTTTTCTTCATGGGTTTTTCTTTAATGATCTTTTCTTACTAATGATGTTATTTGAGCTCAAGTTTCTTTAAAAAAAAAAATCTTGATAATTTGATGGCCACGAGTGGGCATGGATTTGTGGATAAAAAGATACAACTTAAATCTGTGCATTAGGCATAAATAACTCATATCATAACAGGGCAGAAGAATAACAGGCACATTTGGCACAAGAGTGCAACAAAAAGATATCACCTGCGGGTGATTCTGTCACAGAAATCTGTGACACACACAAAGAAAAGACAGCCTGCAGTGAATGTAGAGGCATTTGGTAAAAAGCCAGCTCTGAAAAAAATAATCTGACTGCCAAGGACAGAAAATCACACCAAGATCTCAAAGCAGCAGTGAACAAGTGCACCAGAGCTGGCTTGCTGCAGAGGGTCAGCGTTAAGGAGCATCTGAGGTGGCTGCCCTGACAATGCCCCACGCTGGAACTTTGTCTGCAGCATTCCCTGCGTGGGAACTGCCTCTAATGAGCTCTCCTGGCCAGTGCATGCCAGGGCTGCTTGCCTTAACTCCCAGCTCATCCTGAAGGCTGCCAGATGAGAAAGTGTGTAATTGCCTTCCCTCAAGAGGCTGCAGCTCCTCGAGTGTGAAGAATTGGCACACAGAAATTCTTGAACTCTCAAGGAGTTTTTCCTCAAGCGTTTCTACTCTTTTTTTTCTGTGCCAGCACAGTGGTTACAGCAGGTCTGGGACTGTGGTACCTCACTTCAGGATGGGAGTGAGAGGAAGTCTTCAGGATGGGTTGCAAAGTCATCACAGCCCCTTCTCAGAATGGGGGAAAGCAGAGCCTGTCTTCCTACTCTGACTAAAGGTTGCAGGTTTTATCTGTTTCTTTTCAAAATGAATAATTAGCACAATGCTGTTGATTTATGCAGAAGGACCACAGATTTGAACAGGGACAATTTTCACTGGTTTGGTGCTCTACAAAGCCTTTGAATGATGAGATTTCTTTGTACAAGCCAGCACTTTTCTGTGCACTGACATCAGTGGGAGAAATTACCTTCTTGTTCCAATCATTACTCAAAAACAGGTGATGGCTCCTTCTGCTGTCTATACGTGCCCTTTGGCCTTTAAAAATATTTTGTAAATTGGGTTGTAAACTTTTTGATATAGTTCAGTTTACCCATTTCTAATCTCAAGGCTTTCATGTCTCTCCTGTCACAGGTTTAGGTTACATTCCTTATGTTGCTAAAGAGAGGAACCTTGTTAGGATCACATTTATTTGTGTTGCATTCAGCCTGGGCAGACTG
Organism: Chaetops frenatus; assembly: GCA_013400775.1. NCBI lineage: Eukaryota > Metazoa > Chordata > Aves > Passeriformes > Picathartidae > Chaetops > Chaetops frenatus. Next base: position 635,380 of record VZTR01029538.1, on the reverse strand, counting down.
ACATGGCCACATTTCTAATACGTGAAAAAAGTACTGAACTCAGAGATTTGGGGTTTAAAATATTGGTAGGAACAGACAGGAGGCAGCCTTTTGTTCAGGGTTTCTTCCCTAGCAAAACTAGAGCTTGAAATGCAGAGTCCTCTGTGTATGAGTGAATGAAATTCTCCTGTGTTAGTCATCAAAAAAGACTACAATATTTTAATTTTTAGTGGTGCAACAGAGCATTGGCCATGGCATCCTTCTTTCCTCTGCTGCCTGTTCCTCATTTACCCCAATGAGGTGCCCCAGACATGGTGGATACTTGCAGTTCTTTCTTTTTTCTGGCTTTCTGGAGGGTCATAAGGGCCTATTGAATTAGCAAAGAAATTGGCTTTTAAATGCAGGCAACTCTACACTTGCTCACAAGAATATTTCACAGGAGATGGAAGGGCAATGCCTCAGCTCTAGAGATAGCAAAAGACTATACAGCAGTACAAGGCACAGGAATACACATCTCACAAAATTATCTGAGAGTACAAGGCTCAGCAACTTTTCTTATGAGTCTAAAAAGTCCTTAGCTGTGACACGTAGCATCCTTCCAAGCTGCACAGAATAATTATTTTCCTCCTTCTCAGTCTTCTCTTCCCAGCACATGACATGTTGTATTTGACACTTTGGAGGGAGAAGATACTCAGCAAAAATCTCACATTTTTGCTGTTTAGAGTACTTAAGTCTTGAGCAAAGCTCTTTAGAATAGTCTCATCAAAAATAGAATATTATTCAAGTGCTGCAGAGAAGCATGCAACATATATCCAATTTAGCATCTTACTCAGAATGTATGTTTTAAAGCCTCTGTGTAGCAAAAAATGCTAAGGTGACAGAGCTCTTATAATCTACAGTAGAAGTCCATAAGAACAATTCTTATTGCATGTGTGTAAGGAAATGATGTGTAGGTGTCATGCAGCTTACTTAAGGTGTTTGACATGGTATTTGAAGTCAAAAAACATCCCTAGCCAAATAATTAAATAATATTTTCAAAATCTGTGGGTAAAGAGCCCACAGTCAGCATGACTGGACTGAGACAGGAACCCCAGTGCAAGAGAACAGTAATATCTGCTCACCAGAACAGTAATATCTGCTCACCAGTAGTGGTGCATTAAAGGAGAAATATGCATTCGAGAAGGTGAAAAAATTGGCTGCCTGCATAATAATTACTTTAGCAGAAATCATTAGCAAGGCCAAGTGCTAGCAAGACAAGAATTTTTCAGGAATTTTGCAAGAATTTGCATTGTCCTGGAAACGTGGACATTTTGATTTTTGTTTTTGTCAGTTTGAATGGTGTCTGCAATGATGTGTACCCCGAGTCAAATGCAGAGCTCCAAGTTTAATGTGCAGGGTTTTATGTGATATTACAGTATAAACTTTCAGTTTGATACTGCCTTTTATACTTGATAAAACCTAGTCTTAAAAAACTACTGCCAATATGAGAAAATTCTTTGCATGGTGCCACTTTCAGCTATTGCCTGGAGAGTGACAGGAATACAATGCACAAGAATTATTTACTGCTGGAATCTGGGTTGATTTGCAATCACTTCAAAATTCCAGAAAAAAAGGGGATTGGTTGGGCTTTTTTTCCCGTTTGTGGGGGGGTTTTTTTACTAGTTTGAATAACCAAATAAATGGTTAACTTGTGTGCTTGAATTTGAGCCAATTCTGAATTTAATAATTAATTATGTGATTCATAATTTTCACTGCTGGTGGTTTGCAGCATGAATAGGAGTAAACAAATCAAAATAGTAGTAACCAGAATGTTGTACAACTTATGAAGGAGTCTAAATGTCAAGTTTCTTTTCCTGTTGCTAAATAGGGTGTTGAAATAGTTGCAGAAGCAAGTATTTTCAAAGTTTTATATTTCCCTTGTAAATGAACAGAAGTAAATCAAGAAATATTCTAAGAAGTTAGCTACATTATTTTGATTGTGCATAGCTGTTTTAGGCATGGTGTAATTTTGTAGGCCAATGTAGATTAAAAGAAGAGGAAGACTTTACTCACAATTTTAAACAGAAATTCTGTAGGAGCTTTGACTTTTCATGCTATGAAATGACCGGTGGCAATCTATTAATCAAATACATATTTTTATAAAGAATCTGAGCCTTCATTCCAAGAGGGACAATTTGGCTGTAAAAAATATCAGTTTAATGCTAGATGGACAGATCTGATCCACTCTTCTGTGCTGGGTGGGAACCAGAGTATGGACATGGAGTTCCATATGATCCATAGAATCACACTATTCAAACTTCTTCTCCCAATGGGATGCAATTCTGACTCTTAGCTCTACCAAAAAAAAAAAAAAAAAAAAAAAAAAAGGCAATTAAAAACATTTATTTCTCAATGTTCGTTTGGGTTTCCCAAGGGACTGATAACTATCAGTGTGTTGTGTTACATTTAAATTTGCAGATGTAAAAGAAAAAATTCACATTTCAAAATTAGTGTGTTTATAGTAATGGTTTCAAGAACTGTGGAAACAGGGTCCCCCTAAGAGATGTGCTCTGACCTTCATTTAAATACCCAGCAAAGTGTGGATTACATGGGTAATAATTGCTAAGAGTTTGGGTAATTTAAAGCAGTGTGTTAACACCTTGTGGAGGAGTATATTAGGATTATTATATATAATGTATGATCCTAATATTATATATTAGCATCTATAATATATCCTAATAATATTATAATAGCATCTTTCTTTAGGATTACATTTAATATTCCCACCTTGGATTTAACTAAATAGGGAATGGCTGAGTAGATTTACACCAGAGAAGGAAGGAAGGGCAGGAAGCAATAACATGAATGACCTTGCTAATGCAAGGATCAGAATGGTTCTGAGCTGATCCCAGCCTGCTGCTGCTGTTATTTACAGCAATGTCCAGAGAGACAGGAGCTGTTATTTGTGCCTTATTTTATGGGACATTTTACAGACCTACAATCAGGGTTTGCAGTTTAGCAAAGTGCTTACAGACGTACAAGCAGCATGGCCATTTTGTTATTTCTCTAAAACCACTGCTATCTAAACAGAACTGATTTTGAAGCCCTCAGTCAACCTCAAATCTCATTTTCACAACAAAAGCTCATTTAGTTTCAGTTTTCTCCTTTAAAGAAATAACTTGTTTGTTTAAAGACAAGGTTATCCTTCTCCCAGTCAAATGGCAATTTGTAGATGACTTCCCACCCTGGCCTTGGCTGTGACACTGACCTTTATTTGGTGAATTATCAGGGAGCTAATTAATGTTATGGTCTCCTCTTCCTACAGAAATTAACTTGCATTCTCCAGTCTCCATTTTGCCCATAGAGTTGGTAGGTGTCCTAATAACCATGGAAAGAACAGAGGTAAGAAATGCCACTTGACCTATCACTTTTTTTTTCTTTTTTTCTTTTTTTTTAACATCTATTTGGCCTCTCAAGAATTTAAAAATAGCACTTTCCAGCTGTGTTTGCTGACTGTTTCCAGTGTAATCCAAAAGGCAGGGATTAGTAGCTGGCTGTCTTGAGAGCTGTTGTGTATAAAAGTCCACAACAACTCTCAAGTTAAATGCTTTGTTACCTCCTAGGAAATGTCTGGACAGAGTTAGAAGGGCTGTGTGGCTTATGGAGAACATGTGCTGTCACTTCAAGGTCGGCAGTGAGCCTGCTTCAGTGCAGGCTTTGAGACCACAGGCACGGTCAGGAAGGTAAAGGGGAGAATTCTGTTTTGTCCTACGTCCATCCTGAGCATTTTCCACTTTCCTGGTTGCTCTGCACTGAACAGGAGATGGACACAGGTTATCTAAACATAAAGACCTCGTTGGAAATAGAAAAGCACCATGTGTTTGGCTTCTGGGAGGTGAGCAAAATAGTGTAGGAGATCTCTACAAAAAATAATGGCCACAATCTGGACAAAGCTGTTTCTGTCCAAGCACATGAACACTAACAGCCTGGGAAAGAAGGTGTTGGCCACCATGTATTGACTGATGCAGTCAGGTCAGTGCATTTGATGTGGTTTGGATTCCAGGTTTCAGTAGGACATGGTGGCACTTTTTTGGTGTGTTGTCTGTTGTACAAAAGTGAGAGGCAGAGGCTTTGACAATGACATTTGCAAAAGAGAGGATTTGGGCTAGAAAGGAAAGTGTTTAGGTATACCTTGATTGAAGCACTTGAAAGATGAGGGTTATTCAATTAGTTTTGGATAGCATGGAGATGACTTCACTCTTTGAAAGGGAGTATAAGAGAATAAATGCTCTTTGACAAAGCATGGAGTCATCTCATCCTGTTCAGTGCTACAGAACAAACAGGCATGGTTTTGGTGTGGGTGTTGTGTTTGGGGTTGGGGTTGGGTTTTTGTCAGGGGAACACCTACACACTTTTCCTTGCTGGCAGTAAGGTGCCATCACAAGGCAGACTGCATCAGTAATATAGAGATTTTTCCTTACTAAATATATAAATATACATAATTACCTATATATATATATAACATTGCCCATACTCTTTATACCTAGAATTAAGTTCTTTATGTATGTGATTTGGTGGAGTTGACTTCAACACAAAGTATGATATTGTTATAAATTACAGGTAGATGAGTGTTCTGTTATATTTTCTTTTGTTTGGAATTTTGAGCTACTTTTATTGTGGTGGTGGTGGGGGGGGAAATACTAATGTTTCAATTCAGATCCATTAGAGAGAAGGAGCCTGCACTTGTAAATCAAAGACTGTGATTACCAGTGGGTGTTTTTCCTCTTGAGTGGCAGGCACATTTAGGCATCAGGGAAGCACCATTTTTTCTTGAGAAATTACACCTGTACTTGGAGTGTGGTAGTTCTGCTCAACCCTGGACATTCCTAGTAAAAAAAAAAGATGCTCCAAATTCAAAGATGTCTGTACTACAAGCCAAAAATGGTAGAGGCAAAATATAACACACAAATAATTGCTATTTATTCACCTGGAGTACCCAGAAATTTGATGAGAATGGCTTAACTGGAGAATTAAATGAAAATCCCATCCTTGAAACTGCCTCCACCATTCCTCCATCATGCCAACATGACCAAAATGGTGTTGATCATAGAGTACCAGAGTGACTTGGGCTAGAAAGAAACATTAAAGATCATCTGGTTCCAATCCCCCCCCCGCTGTGTTCAGGGCACCTTTCTTTGTAGCAGGTTGCTCAGAGCCCCATCCAGCCTGCCTTTGATGTGTGCTCTCTTCCTGAAGTGTTCATTTAAAGCAGCTAAAGAGGCACCCTGGGCTGCTGGAGCCACCCCTCTGATGGGCATCCCTGGGCTGCCCTCCTGTCTCCTCTGTGCACCTGTGGGGGAGTCAGGACACAGCCAAGGCCTTGGGGCTGCCCTGCCTAAAGGGCTTCAGTGACCTGCTGGCCACAATGCCCCCAAGGGACAGGGAAACCAGCCAGGGCCATCTGCTCATCAAGAGGCCAGTGGAATGCAATGCCTTGTTCTTTTTCCCTCTCGAAGAGAAAGAATACATTTTTGAAATCTGGAGTTCTAAGACTCTAAAGTGGAGAAGGTAATTTTGTTTATTGCTTTTTTTATTAAATTCCACACAGAGGATGACTGCAGGGAGACACCTGTAACTGAAGCTTCTCGTAATTTCAGTTGCTGATATTAAATCAGGATTTATTCTAAGGCTGTCTGGTATATTTTTCTTTATTTAAAGAGAATCACAAGTTATTTTGTGGGCTGGTTTTTTGCCATCAGCTGTTACAAACTTCTCTGCAGGGTTATCTCAGTTTATAGAGAATTCCCTGGTAGGACATGACTGGCAAAAAAAGACAGCTAATGTAGTGCTAAACAAACTTAGCAGTCAGCATACCCAGAGCCTGGCACTTTGAAACCTGCAAGCATTCTCAATATTACAGTGGCTTCTATCTTGATATATCCATTTATAACAACATAAAGGCAAAACTCAGATCAACCACTGCTTTAAAAAATATGGTTTTATTATTTTAAATTGATGAAGTTTGGAAATTAAAGAAAATATATCAGATATAACTGACCACTGAAGAAAAAAAAAAAGCTAGGAAAATTATTCATCTAACATTTTCTATGCAACTTCTTTGCTATATTTATGTGTGTGTATATATATAGATACATATATATATATATATTTGAGTGACTTTCACTGAAAAGGAAATCATTGCAGTACTGTGTCTGAATATTTATGAAAATTAACTTGCATAACAGTGAAAGTAGTAGATGTGTTTACTACTTTACTTTGTTTCCTCATCACTGCCCATGTTCTGAGGTAGAGCAAAGAGCATTTCATCTGTAGCAAACAGAAAATGCAGACAGATTTGTGGACCTGTAGGCTTGTAGAGTAGGATTTTTTTTCCTTGCTGAAGTTAACAGCTCCCTTGACAGGATTTTAGGAACAAGTGAAGTGCTAGAAGAGTGCTTTCATGAAAAAAAATGAACAAAGAATCAAGGCAAACATTAAGAAAGTATCACTGATGGACTTTTCAGAGCCAGACTGCTGTGTCTCTGCAGCTGCCATGGGGGAAGGCTTTGCAAAAACCCATTTCTGTTGAATTCCAGTGGTGTGAAGCTCTAGAAACTTGGAAACACCTTGCTGGGTGTGGGTTGGATTCATCTCTGGATGCTGCCTTCTCACTGGGACAATGAGCAGAGGCCCAGGAAAGGAGAAGGGCACTAGCTGAGCTCCTGAGGGATGCACAGAGAGGCTCTTGGGAGACCTCTTCTTCAAGGGGACCTGCTGGGCTTGTACATTCATCTCCTCATGCAGACCTAGAGGATTTACAACTTTTCAAAGTCCAGCCTTAAGCTGTTCTGTGATAAAAACACTTGGTCCACGAGCACAGCATCTTTTGGAACGACCATTTCAACCTTTCTGATGTTTCTGAATCTATAATGTGAAATGTATGTCTTATATGACCTCAAGATACAGTTTGGGATATAGCTCACCCTCTATTTTCAAAATCCTTGCTTCTACTAATTTGTAAGTAACAGAAAAGAGCTGTTTTGGAACTTCAAGTACCCTGGGCTCTTTCTGGGACAGATTTCAGCTTCTGGAGTGTAAAGAACAGATGCTCCTGTTGACTTGGGTTTTGGGTTCTGTGTGTTGGGGAGAGGAGGAGGAGTACTTCAGCCTTTTCATAAAAACACTCTGAGAGTTCATCCCATGTCAGTTTTTCTGCTCCTGTACATTTCTGTAGAACAGAGGGATCCCATCTGAGGGTTACCTCAGGCGTTTTTCCTTGTGTTTGCCTTACATAGTTTGCTTATTAATTGTAATTAAATTGTAATGATGGAAATAAGAGAAGAATAGGTAAATGTCCTACCAGAAATCATTGAATAAATTAGTTTTTCTTTTTTTTTCCTTTCCTGAAAAAAAGTAAGTTTTCAAATGGCTCTTCATCCAGGGATATTAGAGCTTGTCATGCTTAAAGGTCTCCTTTCAGAAACTGATCAACTGAAGGCCAGACACACGGTTAAAATCACTTTACAAGTACAAGAAAAGTCCTAAAAACCACCAGTCACTATTACAGCTTCCCTCCTCCTCCCATGTCACTAAAGGCAGTGGGTGGTACTTTGGAACCTGAAGCTTTTAGAGGAGTATGGAACACACATGCAGAGATGGAAAATATTTTACTTTTCCCCTTGAATATGCTCTTTTCATATTCTGGGGCTGTATTCATATCAAGCTGTATTTGGGATGGCCTGCAAACCTCTGCTTTGCTCTCTGGATCTCTGCTGAGATCTCTGGTGAGAATGCCAGTGTTAATTTTGAGTTCTGTTTGTGATCTGGATACCTGCCTGTCAGGAAATTAGTTGGAACAACTTGGTCTTACAGGGATTGAGCTGAGGGAAAAAAACAATCTGCCTGTTTCAATCAGTGCCTAAGTCATATTTTTTGATTTGCAAAAGAATTAATTTTATGAAGCCCAGATTCTGAATGCATTGAGAATAGCATTTGTGGGTTTTAGAGGCAACAGCACAGGCTCTATTTCTGCCCATCTCAAACACAGACGTGTGAGTGCAGGCTAATGCAGGATACAAGAGAAGGTTACCTCTAAAATATTTCCTGTATTGTTTTCCTGAAGAGAAAGCAGTTTTTTAGAGACTTGAAAGACCTGAAGTCCAAAAGCCTACAGGTATTCTGTGAGGGAAACACTGTGTCTTGTACTTTTTCTTTGGTTCATAGTTGGTTTTTTTTTTTACTCTGTGGACTTAGGTTACTTTCAGGAAAACACCTGTGACTGCAGCTTTGCCACAGCATTTGCTTTTAGCTAAGATAATATTAAGCAGAAGTTGGAACATTCTCCTATGTTCATTTATTCCTGGTTTTGCTTTTTTCTTTGCTCCTGTGTATGAGAATGTGCATTTGGAGCAGAGGCTGATGTAGCAAGCATTTCACAGTCCACCTTGTTGGTTTATGAGCCACCAGCAGTCCATGAACTACAGGCTCAAAAACAATTCAGTGCACTGGGCTGGAGCCCTCACTGTTTAACCATGCAGAGCAGCAGGATAAAATTTTGGCCTGATGTCCAAAACTGGAGGGAAATAGAGGGAGGTATTTGACTGACCATATCTGCTATGAGTCCTGATTTCTTGGCCAGCTCATTCCGTGCACAGCTAGAGGATTTGCTGCAGAGGCTGGGGTGCCTACTGGAAGATATACACATTATTCTGTGTGTCTTTATGGCCATATCCCTATGTTTTATCCAGCTTTTGATTCATAAGTAGTGAGGATTTTTTTTATAACTAAGTTCCCAGTTCCCAGACCTGTTTGTTTAGGAGTATTCATTTTCTGATTCTCATTCTTTGAAGCATTCTGGATACAGGTGCAGCTGTCTGGAATTTTAATTCTGTTCTTCATGAGCTGGTTACTTCCCCAAATCACTGAGATTCAGATCTTCTTAGGGTCTGGGAAAATCAGTCATTGCTACTACTATATGTACCCTTCTGGTACTATTTTTCAAACAATATTACTGAATTTCCATGAGAGTAATTTCTGTCAAAGATGTATTTTCAGTGCTCAGAAAGGATGGTGGTTTCTCAATGTGCAGTTGGGAAGAGATCACAGTGCAAATGAAAGCAGAAGCAAAAGAGATCCCTTAGGGAAAGGGTTGGGCAAATTAGCCAAGGTTCACGAGCTTTCAAATCTAAGGAAATCCTCAGCAGGGAAAACCTGAGGATCAGAATGGTAAAATTAGGACAGATGGTGTTCCTTGTTAAAACCCTGGGAAGCTGTGATTTCCTAAGTATCTGAGCTCTGGTTATTATTCTCCTCTATGCCTAGCAGCATGCACTGCTTTCCTGATCCATAACTAGAAATCATTATCCATCTGAGAGGTAGTAACCTTCCAGTAACAAGAAAACTGACTTGGACCTCCTTGGAAAAATACCCAGCTCCTTCAGTTAGTTATGCCCTTTGAAATCACAAAGACAGTTCCCCATCTGCAGGAACAATGCAAGGAGCAGAAGTTCAGGAAGTTGTCATGTACAGTCACACAGTTTAGAGTCAATTCTTGCTGTTCCCATGTTTTATATTCTGGAAGAGAATTGGGAAATGTCATTATCTAGCCAAGATGGAATCAACTGAAATATATTTAGACTCGATCCTGGGCTTACTGAGCCTTGGACTGATGAGGTCACTAAACAGCTGCCTGAAGTACAGTGGCTCCTCTTCTCTGATGTCTTTCCAGGTGGAAAAATATCAAAATCAATGACTGAATATCAGATGAAGCATTAGACAGATTGTATTAATATGGATGCCACACGTGAGAAAAATATTACGGAATAATGAAGGTAAATGCAAAACAACCCTGGGGGTCATGGATTTTTTGTCTCTTATAGTTTTGGGTTTTGGTTTGTTTTTTTTTACTGTACATAAACACTGTTTTCAGTCCTGCCTGGTAGGATATCAAGGAAGGTGGAGATGTGAAGAGCCTACCTGGTAATAGAATAAAGAGCAGTGTCCAGCTGTCCTGAACTTTAGTACTGACCCTTAAACTAAGGCATTGATTTAGCACATGAACTTAGCAGTGTGGCACTGCAACTGCTGGAGGTGGAGTTCAAAACACACACACTCTTACAGGACACTTAGGTTGGGATGGTTTTCCCTGCAAGTTCTTGCACAGTGAAATTTTGGAAGCAGTGCTGTAGTGACGTAGGACAGGGGACATCGCCTGGAGCTGTGCCTGGGGAGGTTCAGGCTGGACATCAGGAAGAATTTCTTTAGTGAAAGGGTTGTTAAATATCGGAATGAACTGCCCAGGGAGGTGATAAATTAACAATCCCTAGAAGAGCTCAAGAAACAACAGGAAATCTCACTTAATGCTGTGGACTTGTTGATGAGGTGGTGATCTGCCCAAGGTTGGACTTGGAGGTCTTTTCCAACCTTGATGATTCTGGCATTCTGTGACAGTGATCACTGTAGTGATATAATGCCCCCTTTTCAGGCCTTGTTAAGATGTATTCAGCGTTTAAAATTCTTTTTCTGTTTGTCTACAGAACAAGAAATCAGTGCTGAGCCCTGTTTGCATCTGTAACAGGTGTCCTACTGCTTTTAGAAAGTGAAAACTCTACACCATGTGAGAAACCACTGTCTCCTTGCCCTCGACTTTTCAATATAAAAAGTCTTTTGGAAGGTTCACTGACACTTCCATGACTTGGCTGGTTCTAAAGCATTTGATTCTTTAAGCACTCTCTTCAGAATAAGAGTGTTCACAATGTCAGCACATGAGATGACAGTGTATGCTAGGTGCTACTGTGATTAGAATAAGTACTGTGTTGAAACCTGAATGGATGAGGAGTTGTAATTTTGGTGTGATTAATTGAGATGGATTAAACTATTCCCACAGGTTTATCAGCTTATGCTGAGATAGAAATAAATGTACTGAGCTAAACATCATGAATGAAGAAATTTTCTTCTCAGTGAGCAATATACTCATCTAAGAGCAATTATGACTTAGTTCTGCAAGACACCAAATAAACATAGCTTTGAGACCAGTGATTTTTAAGATTTTGGAGTATTGAACACTTTTTATTCAGAACATAGTCTAAGCCTGGGAGTTTAACCCGTGACTAAATTAAGTTTTTCCTGTTGTTCTCTCTCTTTTGTTATTATAGATATGTACATGAGATGCTTCCATCAAAGGATTAAGTCCAATAGTTAGAGGCTAATTCTCTCAGCTTTACTCAATCAGTCAGATTGATTTATTGTTCTTGGCTTATACAGTTCTCATCAGTTAACTTATCCTCTCAACTGGTGGTCACATAATTAAAATGGATTTCTATTGCAATTAAAGCATGAAGTATTTTCTGTTTGCCAGGAATCATTCTTATTTTAAACCAGTGTGTGAGAGGAGCAAAAGCATTGGGGGGTGGATGGTGATGAAAATAGTTTGTGAGTGTTAGAGGAAAGTTTTATTCTCAGAGTACCTTTCTGAAAATCCTTGGGGTTTTTTTTTGTTTGTTTGTTTGTTTGGTTGGTTTTTTTTTTCCTAGGGGGATGGAGGGACATTTGATAACCATGTGGCTGAGTTGCTTTTGACCTGGTGATGTTAATCGTGCAAAGAAATGTTACTGGCTTTTCAGAGCTCTGGGGAGGGAACTTTCACTGAGAAAATGTTTATATAGGCCTGTTATGTCTGACCTGGTTGTTCTGGATTTGTTTTGTGGTCAGTAGACAGAAATAGGCACTTTTTGTTCCAACTCAACTCATCTGAGGAGAAAAAGAATAGTCTAAAAATAAAAGTCTAAAAATGGATCAGACAATTGGGTCCTGAAGTCCTTATTTCTCACTATTGATTATAAAGAGAGTCTGAGGCAGCAGCCAAGCTGCTGCTATCTTCACTGTAGATCTCTGAAGTTAAGTGAAAGAAATCAGCCTTAGAAAAAAATGGAAAATTAATCCCACTTTGGCCACAAGCTGGTTTGATTTCCCCTGCCCCCCTAATCTTTACTCTTATTTTAGCAACAAGGCTGGTTTTTTGTACTTTCTTCCACCCCGAGATACCCCCCCAAGACTAGCCAGGGGACTGAAACAAAGCTCTGCTCCTCTGACTTAGTAACTTTCTTACAATCTATTGAGGTTTTTTTTGTATTGTAGGATTTGGGGTGGTTTTTAGTTCGCTGTTTGTTTGTTTCTGCTTGTTGTTGGACAGTTCATTTGTTTGAACAAATCAATTCTTGTTCATTCTTGTGAGTTGCCAGCTCTGACGGGCTGGGCTCACACTGCACCTTCTCCGCTGCCAAACTCTGGGCTCAGCTGCTTGTATTTTGTGTAATCCAACCTGGAATAATCCGTACCACTGAGAGAGAGCTCCTGATGTGCACACACAGAAAATGCAGCTGCAGCAGCCTGGTCCTGCTGGGAAAGCGGGATGATGCTTTGCTGGCTGTTGGGTGCTGCTCCCTGCTGGCAAGAACAGCCACAACTTGTTTTTTGCCTTCCACGGAAGCACAAATGAACGGCAAAACTACTGGAGTATTTCCTCTCATTGAATGGTTTCCTTTTTTTTTTCCGTCTTGGAAATTTGTTTTGAGTGTGGCGATAGTTGTTGTTTTTCTCAAATATAATTTGCGTGAGTTTACTGCCGGTTGATTTGCAGATTATGCAAATTGCCAAACATTCAAACAGAAATGTTTAAAATTTATAAAGTGCCAAGGCTCAATTCTAGTTTATTGAAGTTTTTTTAGCCACTTTAACGATGGGTTTTTCAAAGGGACCTGAAAGACCTGAATTCAGCAATTCCCATTAAAACTCCAGGTTTTCAATTTGCCTGTAGCAGCTTCGGAGAGCTCATCCAGAAATGCATTTCAAAAGCTGCTCGGGATGAAAAGAGCAGGTTTTTATACCTAGAGTTGAAGTTGGCATGCAAAGAAATCTTATGATACGCAGCCTTTATTTTATCTGAGGAGGATGCCTTTCTTGTTCATTTTTCAGTTTCTCAATGTGACACTCTCCAGAGTGTGACTAAGGTGACAGGCAGGGGTAGGTGCTCTGGATTTCCTCCTGGAATTAGGCGTGACCACCTAAAAGTCTCAGTTGTTTCTATCTCAAATCCAAACACCCAAGCTGTGGTGATTTGCAAGTTGTCACATTGATAGTGCTGCTGCGAGCCCTGTCCTTGCACTGTCCCTGCTCCAGGGGCTCCCTTTCCCTATAGCACCTCTGCAGCCTTGAAGATCTTCTGCACCACGTGGGCTTTTAAAGCTTAAATCCGCGTCCGAATTCAGAGGCAGAGAGCACCCGAGGGGTCAGGAGACGTTCTCTGCTCCAAAAGGTGCGGGGTGTGTGACAGCTCTGTGCTGGCCACTGCCAGCCTGCCTCAGGAACTCATCTCATTGTCTTCTGCATAACGTGGATTTTGGCACAGCACAAGAATTACCAGCTGTCTCCTGGCACTTACTGATGTAAAACCCTGTGGAGTGCCTGCCATCTGCTGCTTGAGCAGTGATTTGATAACTTGGGATGGGGAGCTGGGCATAGGTGAGGTCTGAGACATCCCTGTGGCAGCTGCAGGGAAGGGGAGACAACCCAAATGTGAGGTGTGAGGACCTGCAGGGCTGGTGCTTGAAGGGGACTTGACATAGCAGAGTGGTTTTACTGAAGGTCATGAAGTCTGTGATCTCTGCTCCTGCTCCATCCCATTTTCTATGCCTCTCTTTTGATCCTAAGCAGCACAGAAGTAATTTTCAAGTGGATTCAGTTGGATTGTGGATATGGCCTCATGAGCCAGTTCTGCAAGGGGACCTACTTCTGCTTTCTGCATGGGTATAAAGATAGGGAGCACAGAACGGTCCCTCTGCCTCATTGTTTTGTTTGTTTGTTTTGTTTTTGTGTGGTTTAATGGATTAGATTTTTTGTTTGTTTGTTTGATTTTGTTGTTTTTTTCCCCTCTCCCTTCAGTTTATGAAAGAATTGTTTTCTACTTCTCTCTCCACTTTCCCTATTGAGGTGTATGGGCATTGGAGAAGGAGCAGGTGATTCCTTGGCATTTTGCTGTTTCCTTAAAGGCATTTGAATGTCTTTTTTCTTTTTTTCAAGACTTTTGAAAGTTTATTAATTCAAAAGGCATTGAGCCATAACCTATTGTTAAGGCTACCCTGGCATTTGTCTATTGTGTGTTGCTATCTACAGTTCCCTGTCTTTGACTCAGGATGAAATTTTTTATGCTTAGTGAGAGTCTCAGATAAAAACTTTAGGACATTTTCACCTATTCCTCTCTTATGAGAGAAGAGAAAATTGCTTTGATCATCTTTAAAAAACCCCACCAAAGCAAAAAGAAAAGCATCTTTTTTTATTGTATCTATTTTTCTCCATGTTCAAAATTTGGAATAAGGAGAGATGTGTTTTAATGTACCTTTGGAAACTGGTCTGTGCTTGGTCAGTGAAATGATATAAAAAATACAGCAACTTTCTCCACAATAACAAAACCCCCCAAACCTCTGCAGGTTAAAAGCATGTGGTAATCCATATATATTAATATTTTCAAGAAGGTGATGAGCAGTCATGATGAGACAGATATGGGGCTATGGAAAAGGGGCAGGCTAGAGAATACAGGACAAAAAGAGGTCAAACATGTAAAGAATCAACCGAGAAGAGTATGCATGTTTGTGCCTTCTCTAGAATAAGTTTATTTTGAAGTGATTAGGTGAAGGCATCCTTAATTTTGAGGCATCCTTAATTTTGAGGTACCCACACTTTTTATTTTGACTTTGCAGATAGTGTGTGCCTAGGATAGAGCAGATAAATGCTTTGATTTGCCTGTAACTCTTAGATCTGTGGTAAACAATTCAAGTTGACCTATCAATACATCAGAAAAGTTACCCTTAAGATAGGAGCTGGTTTTTTTTTTTTGTTTTTTTTTTTTTTAAGGAGCATGTTGTACATTCTCACCTGTACTTTAAGGATGGAAGGGAAGGCAAATCTTTTTCTGTGAACAACCTAAATAATTACCACTGAAGGCCTAAAATTCTATTTTCTAAGAACTTCACCTGCATATCATGAAGGAGAGGTATTCAGACAGACAGAGTGTGTGATGTTGGAAACGGTGTGGGACACTTGTTAAAGCAGGAGCTCAACAGCTGGATGATCTCCATCTCTGTTTCTGGCTACCACTCATTATTTTGTGAATCCTGACCTCAGTTCTCCAGAGAAGCTTCTACCAACTCCTGGGTACCAGTTTCTCAAATTGTGGGGTCATTGGGTGCTGGCACAGCACAAAGAATTTGTTGCTTCTGCCTGAAGCTGACATATAATTAAATTAGAAGATAATGAAACAGACCTATAATTAAGTTTTATGGTATCTGATTTAATTTAGGCACTGAAACCTTGCTGAATTATTTTATCCCCTGTTGTTCTTAAATGAAAGGAATAATGGTGCAAATGAACACTTAAATCTCAGTGAGACAATTTTTCTGGCCCTCTATGGAAAAACTGTGAAATCTACATAGAGATGGACATTGGATTGACTATGGCAGCATTAATTTATCCACTCTGCTTTAGTTTGAATAGGGATATAAAATGCCTGCTGACACAAAGAAGCATTACTTTTGATTTCTGATATGCCAAAAATTCAAGCCAATGCTATGGAAAGAGTACAATGCAGAGGTTTGTGTGTGTGTGGATAAGCACATAACCTTTTTAAATTGGTGTCTTCATAACAAGTGATTCATTTTTATGCTAATTTTTTTCTTTAGACAGAATGCAGTGTGTTGTAAGATCTGCCATTCAAGACATGATGAATGCTGCCAGCTACTTCTTTTTATGAAAGATGAATTTTAAAATAGGTTTGTTGCTCTTCTATTTTTCAATTACTAAGAAAAAATCCCTAAGCAATTACTTAGATTAATGTTTCAGTTTATTTCATTTAACCCCAAATCTCATTTTTTTCCTATTTATTTGATATGAAAGTTGGCCTGTCACGTGTTCATAGGTCCATGCTTTTTCTAGAGGTGATCACACCCCAGTATCTGAGTATCATTTTTTTCATTGACCACCATGGTCATGTTAATGATCATCATGTTTGTAACTATTTCATAAGAAAATAAAAATTTTCAAAAATTAAATGCAGGCAACAGTGTTTCTGAGGAGCTAAGGGGCAGTTTTAATGAATGTGTAGTTTAGAAATCTGAAAGTAAATGGATATTAAGTAAGCTTAGTTTTGGGATCATTGTGTTGGAGCAGTTGGTAAGAATGTTTTGTATGTATCATAAATTTAATTCCTCAGTGAATAAAACATCATTCAAAGTTTACACTTAGATATCACACTGAACCTCAACTCTTGCTCATTTTTGAAGCATGTTTTGAGATATCAGATTTAAAGCAACAGCTCTCACTACCAGAGAACACAAAAGGGTGGCAAACTTTCAGAATGGAAGATTTCAACAGTATTTTCCTCTTCACAGTAGTGAAAAACTATTACTTCAAATATTAACCCAGATTTAATTTGCATTGGTAGAGGAACAGTAAAAACCCTTGCATGACAAATGGATATTTATAATCTGTACCAGTTATCCTGACCTAACCCTGTCCTATCCTGCCCTGGTATCAGGGTCTGCATTGCAGGTTCTGTGCTTATGACCTAAATGTGTCCAAGGATTTTTATTTTATGACTTCCACTGTGCCATTTTTTTTATAATAATAAAAGTGATCAGAGTATCCTTTTATGGAAATAAAAGTGATCTCAATTTTGAAGGAGGCAGTACAGATATTGAACAGCTTCTGTATTTCAGCTCTAAGTGTAATGTAAGCAGACAATCAGCTCTATCCCTCTGTCCAAAGCAAAGCTGTAAGTTATGTGTGTCCATTTGCATATAAGCAGATATATACTGCAAGATTTTTCCCTTTTCCCCATGGATTTCCTATGTTTAAAATACAATTTTCAATCATAGAAAAATACCGATCTTGCAGAAGTCGCCTTCTGAGAGCTGGCAGTGAGAGCAAAGCATGCTGTCACAACTTGATTTAGATTAGTAGCCTGATTTTTACCGCGCAATTTAATGTAAGAACATGGGAATTCTCTCTGGATTTTTGGTGTGTTTAAATCCAAACTCACACTAAAATGGTGTCTTACCTCCCTTTTGTATGACAAATAGTTTTGTGTCAGCATATAACTCCTTTCTAATATTCCTTTCTAATATCACTCTGGTATATTTCACTACAAAGGGGATATTTTTGAAACAAACACAACCCAGTGTGATAATTCAGTTGTTTATATAATTTTTAACCATTTGACCAAACAGTGAAGATCAAATAAGCAATCTTTATCTAAGAATGATTATTTAAAGTGAAGCTATTAATAAAATCCTCTGACAGGTGGAGGCACTTAGTAATATCAATTAGTTCTCTCTTTAGGTATGAACTATTCATTATATAAATTTATTTATTCTCTATATAAAGTTTGTTGCCTCTTGGAAAATGGCTTGCTACTGGGAGTACTTCTTGCTATTCGTTCAGAAGAATATTCTGTAGGTGATATGGACAGGATTTCAACAGTTTGAGGGAAAAAAAGAGCAAATGGTTATGTTTTGCAAACACGAAGATGAGGCTGAGTGTTGGATTAAGAAAGAGATTAACAGATGGCTTTGTGGAAATCTTCTGTCCAGGTACCGTGTTTGCTACGTGGAGATGATAAGTTATCATAGCCTTTGCTAGAAATGTATATTTTTTCTATAATTCCTTATTTCTTAGTTATCTTTCTCTGCTAACTAGAATTAACGTTAATCTCTGTTAAATCTTTTGGGAGCTCAAAGATAATTTGTTTCAGGCTGGTATAGAACAGTCACAAAAGGGCAGAAGTATAATTTAGTTGTAAGAACTTAGTTCATCATTCAGGTTGCTCGGCTGATGATCTGTATGAAGGTTGTAAAACAGAATAAATACCAATAGCTGTGAATCTTATCAGCGTGGGGATGTTGAAAAAAATCAACTATGTTTTTGGGTTTTTCCCCTGCCAGGCATTTTAAAAAGTCACCATGCTCTCAGTGTGCTGAAACAGAGAAGGGAGATCTGATTTCATGTTCCTTTTGCTCTGTGTTTGGGGTGCAAAAAGGGAGGCAAACACCTGCGTGCTCTCTGCAAAGGAGCAGTCAGGTAATTCACCAGATATTTTAAACAGCTCCAACACAGCTGGAATTGGAAAGTTGGTGTCTGTTCAGTTTAAGGAAACCTCTCTCCTGTGGGGAAAGTAGATACTTAGTCAATCTGAGAAAATCCAATGGGAAGTTCTGGAAAAATTACACCTATATTTTATAAAGCTAGTGTCAAATAAAAGCAAGTGGAATATGTGGTTATTACGCTGATCTGCTTCTAATAAATGCTAAGTGGCAGAGAAAATGGTGGTGTTTTTTTCCTTTACTGCAGTTTTCTCTCAGGGGGTGTTCTGAGTTTTTCTTACTTTCTTATTTCTCTTGAAGATGCAGTAATACACCACCAAAATTCACTTAAAATATAAACAGGTTAGACAATGCCTGATCTCTGAAAAAATTGTGCTAATACAGACTTTCTTTCAGACATGCCAACCTTTTATTTAATACATTGTATGGTTTTGTTCAACCTGTAGTTTTAAGTTTTACTGGGCAACAAGAAAAATATCTTGTTCTCCAATGTAAGTGATTTTGCACCATCTGGTTGAGTCAACTGATTAGCTGGAGGGAGCTTGGAAAAGGGAATTATAGACAGTTCCAAATCAGGGGGAAAAGAATGTTTGAAACAAGGAGAAAACAGCCAGGAGGAGTAATAAGGTAACAGAAAAGGGAAAGTTTCCATGTCTGGTCATCAAAGGAGCATTGGGAAGATGCACACAGCTGAATTACATTTTGCAGGGTAACATGTCTTGTACAGGTGCATGGCTTCAGGTTTTTCTTGTGGTTTAGGATGAATTGTATTATAGGAATGTTTGTAAAAGTGGTGGGTTTAGTTTATTTTTTAAATTTTTTTTTTTTTTAAATTTGTTATTTGTTGAAGTTTGTTGAGGTCTGTTGAAGTCCATACCTGTAAATCCATCTCACAGTGCAGTGGTGGGATCATGGCACCATTATCAGCAAAGACCTTGAGACCATAATGAACTCAGAGATGCTGTTTACAAATCATGTCCCTGTGCTTGATTCCCCTTTGCTTCTGAAAATACTCATTCATACTGAGCTGAGGCTGAATGGGGAGGGGAGTTCTCTTGGAATTCTTCTTTAGGCAGCATTATGTGGATAGGGAGTTCCTTTTATTCCTGTATCTGCACAGCCTTGGTCCGGTTATGTGGTTAGGAAAAGTTAGTATTTTTCTGTGTGTAACCCTTTTGGAGCACAGAATCCTCTGTGTTGCTGACTTGTTATTCAGCATCACACATGGATAATTATCATTATTATTGTAAACGAAACCCAGTGGTTTGACAGTGGCTTACGAAGAACGTTATTCATGTTAAGTCTTAAATTACAGCAAGGGTTGGCTTATGTTTTCCTTGTAAGAACTTCTTTATTTCCCCCCATCCACTGCAATATCCTGGTAAATGGTGTAAAGGTGTAAGGAATAGTCATAAGTTGTGCTCTTTTTCCTTCCCCTGCCAGGGGAGGCTGCAATGACAGGTGGAGAAATTTTACTCTGGTGAAATCCTTGCCCACAAAGAAAGGAGTGCAGAGAGACAAATCATGCTTCAAGTCTCTGGGGTTTGTGTGTTGCATTCTGTACTCTGGGAGTCCCTGAAATAAAACATCTTTTGCAAGAATGTCCTAACAGAGATCTCATTAAAAGCCCAGATCCTGAGATGCTGTGCAGTCCTGAGATGGTGATGGTCTGGAAGCATCCATTCCTTGAGGGGCTACTTCAGGCACTGAGGAACAAGCTGGGGAGTGCTTACTACTCTGGAAGAGGGGAAAAAAAAAATCCAAAAGGGAATTCCCAGTAAGTTCTGTGGCTGCTGCACCTCAAAAGTGAAATGTTAGAGTTCCTGGGTGGCCGTGTCTCCTGCTGATGCTCCCTGTGGCCTCAGCAGTCCTGGAGCAGATGGAAATCAGCCCACTGTGCCTCTTGCTGATGTGGTGGCCTCCCTCCTGCACCACCAGCATCGCAGGGCAGCTCCAAGTGTGGTGCAAAGCAGGAGGTCACTCATGATTGAACCATGCTGAGAATCAGGCTCCTTAACCACAGCTTCTCCTGCTCTCTCTGCATGAGAAGAAAGAGGCATTTCAAAGGTCTAAGTGCTGTTGAGTTAAACCTAGGATTTCATTTCCCTGGAGTGGGTCTAAGTAAAGAACAGAAGGGCTTCCTCTTCTGCTTTCCCCCTCTCATGTATGTATTTCAGTTGTACTTTTTTTTTTTTGTTTTAACACCTGGAAAATGGCTTGGTGTTTTCTTTAAGCATCAGCTCCTTCAGGTCAGAACACTTGCTGATGGAGAGAAGCTTTAAGCCATGTGTTAAATCTGTATGCACAAGTGCAGTGGTGGGATTTAAAAGGAAATTTCAAAGCCCTGTTGTTCCTGCCTCTTACTGTGGTGTCTGTGTGGTTGGGCTCTTCAAAGGGATTTAGCAGAGCAGTGATGTTGTGAAAGGGCTGTAGACACAGTTCTGAGGAGAAGCATTAAATATTTGCCTTGGGGAGAAATGAAAACATCTGAATGTTTTCAAAGAGTAAGTAGTTCTTCTACACCCATGCAAATTGTAAATAACAGTTGCTCCATTAGCATTGTTTGAGCTGTGTTTTGCTCTGAGAAGTTCCCCCTTTCCATCTTTTACTTGCACAATATTTTGAGAGGGGTGCATATACAAATGACATAATTTTACTTCTCACCTTTAAAAAAGTCAGAAATCCCCTTTCCCTTACTCCCATTCTCATTTGTATTTGAAAGGAGAGAACGATCTCTCAGCTTGCTTGGAGGCTGAATCAGCTCAGATCTTGGACAGGGGCTTCTGAATTCTGAAGGCTGGACTCACAGGGTCCTCTGCCCCTGGACACACCCCAGAAACTGCAAGTGGAATTTCTGACTTCTCATCTCAGCCTAATGAGAGATTTCACACTTTTCCCCATGGAACAAGAATATATTTAAAAGCTGTGCAGTTTTATAAGTGAAGGTCTAATCAAAATGTCATGGGTAGGTCTGGCTGCTATCTCCAGACTGGCCTCTGATTTTGTATTCTCGTGGGCAAGCTACTTAAACATGGTTTCCTCACCCAAAATATTGAAGCAATACCTTTTGGGGAAAACAACAAGATCTTTAGATGACAGGAGACACTGAAGGGCAAAAATCAGGCTCTACCATGATTATTCTTCTCCTGAGAAGGTGCACTTTTCAGTTTTAACACTGCCTGCTGATGATTAATCGAGTTGCGTGGATTAAATTTTCAGCGAGAGTTATGAGATACTTTCCTAAAGAATAATGCATTTTAAATGTTATGTGAGATTTAAGAATTAAAATTTTATCTCATATTTCAAGGAATTTTAAATGACCTTCAGACTGAGCCAGCCATTGGTTTGAATATGCTAATGAAATCACTTTGCTGGCAAGATGTTTTGTTTGGTAATGAAACACAAAACTGCTGACTGTGTTGAGCTGCTGCTGTTTTTCTGTCTAAGACAGTAATATTCATCCATGCAGTGTGTGCAGGCAAAGTTCAGGGATGAATATAGATGACCAGGATTTTCTGGGAGCTCATGTAATGGTGTCCTTTAGGTTTTGATCTTTGTAACCAGCTGATGACCTTTATTTTACACTGCTAATGAGAGAAAGTGGCATTACTCTATCACTTCAGCTGTGTGAATAGAGACATAATTGAGTTCTCATCACTCATCATTTCAGCAAATTAGACAGTCCCACTTAGCCCACATCTTGTACTTTTACTGAGTAATGTTTCTGAAGGATTGTGAGAATTTACTGCTCAATTCACTGATCAGTGAAGTTATCAAGGTCTGACTGCAATATTTTTAATGAATTTCAGTCTTTCTGGGTTTGTTTTGTGTTTGGTTTTTTCCTACTTGATTGTTGCTGTCAGTTTCATTAGACTGGACCCAGAGGAATGTAAATAAATTTCCAAGGTGAATTATGAACATTAGAGTTATCTTGGTAAAAAAAGAGCAAAATGTATCTGCACAGGTTTTTCTCTAAGTTTTTAAATTTGTTTAAAAAAATTAAAATCCAGACTTCAGAAGATTCAATTGAATTTTAAAAAATCCACAGATTTCCTTTTTATCTTGTGCCTTTACTACTGTAAATCTTATTAAGTAACACTCTATAAATTATCACAAATCTGGATTAATTCCAAAAGAGTGGATGTCTAAGGTTGGAGTTTCTGGAAGGCTTTTCTCCCACAGTTTATTCTGTTTGTACTATTTACCTCATAGAGTGCTCAAAATGCTGCAGATCAAAAAATGTGGATACTCTTTTTAAAATAACCTCAGGTAGTTAAAAAAAAAAATTAAAAAAAATTATGACAGCTCATGAAAGATGCCCTGAGCCTTAGGGAGAGAATTTTAATACAGTTTTTGAAATTCTGAAGGACTTTTTATCAAAGCTGAAAGATTCCATTTGAATTTGTTGATTTGATTTTATGCCAAAGTTGTTGAAACTGAAGATTCTGCTTCTCGTTTTGGGATAATTTTGGAGCTGAAAACTGTTCATCAGTTTTGCTGGTCAGATATCCAAATGTAATAGGGAATATATCACCAGTTTCTCTCTCCTGTGACACGTAATGAGGGAGGAGTGAGGAGCAGGGACAGGAGGCACAGAGCAGAAGGGAAGCAGCTGAGCACAGCAGAGGCTGATTGATTGTCCAGAGGGAGAAGAAGGGGGACAAAAAGTAGCATCCTCATTATTCAGTACATTTCCTGTGAATTTTACCACATCCTTGTCCCAAGCTTCCAGTAAAATCGAACAATGGGCAAAAGTATTAATCAGTCTCACAGAAACTCATTCCAGTTGTGTCCTAAGTGCCCCTGACATTTCCCTGGAGAGGCTTGGGCATGTGAGGCACACACTCACCTCTGCCTGTGAAACATGGAAAGGTGCTGGCAGCTTTTAGGAAGCACCTGGGCTAGGAAATTTTCTTGCTTATTCCCTCTAATTAATTTAATTGTTAAGAGTTGGAGATGGGGTCACATATGTGGCATGGAAATGCCCATGAGGATTGTCTTGCTGTAGCAGAAGATTTTCTGTGACTCTCCAAGGGCTGGGCCAACACTGAGTTCATGCAGAAGGTGCAAGTTGTTCAAAGGTGGCACAGGCTGTGATGTCAAGGGCACCTTGCTGTGGTGAACAGCCATGGAAGAAGGTTTTGAGCCTTTAAATGTACTCTGAACCTTTCAGGATTTTTGACCTCTACAAGGAAATTTCTGAAAGCCTTTCGAAAGATGCTGAGGCTGGTATTCAATGCCCTGTCTGGGAACTGAAAAGGATTTTTGCTTTCAGGGACATGTGATGTGAAAGATACTTTTCTTGAAAGTATCTGGAGGGTTGTTCACTGTCATTTTTTCATTGAACTGCCTGATTATGTAAGCCCAATTTCCAAGAAAATGTTGTGTCCAGTAGATTTTTGCACTGTGGGCAAGGCACTAGCATCACTAGCTTGTACTGGTTAGATTCTGGCTTTTCTGATAGAAACTTTTCTTGCCAACTTTAGTAGTGAAAGGACAAATTGACAGCAGATCTGCAGCAATAGATGAAGTGTTCTTAGGTTATGTGTAATGTTGATAAATTTCAGTTTGAATGTGGTAGATAATCAAATGGCTGACCTGGCTTGTTCCAAGGCATTTTCTAGAGCCAGATTTGTGATCTCAGCAATCCGAGTTAGCAGCTTTACCCTGGCAAGCTTTCTCTAAGTCCTATTCATTTTCTTTACTTTTTTGCCCTGCTGCACTTACACTCATCCAATTTTTCTCTCATCCTTCCATGTTTGTGTTGCCTCAGAATATGTCTAAAGAAGCATTTCTACAGCATTTCAGATGTGGAAACTGTCAATTCCCCATATTTCCTTTTTTTTTTTTTTTTTGAGTTAGTTTTTTAAGTAGGCATGACTTGTTGATTAACTGAATTTGGGGGAAAAGCATTCTGCTAATGAAAGCATAAGCTCAGAAGCAGGGGGTGCATATTTTACTCCATTTTATGTTATGTGAAGGGACCTTTAAAGTGCACATGCAAGATGAACAGTACCATTTGCACTGCATTCTGTGTGCAGGAATATTTACCAAAGCTTTGTGAAAGCAATGTTTGTCTTGTCCCTTGAAAAAGCAAAACTGGGAAAGAATTAATGGTTTGGCTACTGTAGCGTGATGAAAACTTTCTGGGGTTACAGATGCCCATTCTGAAATGACATAAGAAAAATGGAAAGAAGTAATTTGGAGAAGAATAAAAGCACTCCCTGACAAGTTAGGCTTCTAGAAGTAGCATTGTGTGGATTTGAATTCATAACTGGGTATATAAATTTCTTTCTCTCTGTGGGAAAGTTTTGACTTTCCAAAGGAAACCATGGGGGGAAAAACATTTTTGTTGCTGAAGTCGTTGTTATGGGGTCCTGAAAAAACTGAAAATTAGTCAATTGTAATACATGTGAGTTTTAAACCTGGCCTTTAACAAATGTGAAATCATTGTAAGTATTAATATTTTGTAAATGCTTTAAAGATGTTAAGTACAAGTTGATTTTTCTTTTTCCACATACTTGAGTAAGCTAGTTCTTGGTATTTGTCCCCTATCTGGTCCCAGTCAACTGTTTGCAGTTATGATCCTACCCTGTTTTTCACTGGAATAAGGCTGGAATGAGCTTGGATCACTTCCATCAAGTGTCAGGGTCTCCACCAATATATTTGCAATGTGAATCCTCTTGAGGAGCACCAGTGTGACTGAAAAACAGTGGAATTTATATGTGTTATTTCAGGTTGTACCTCTTATGGACAAGTTTAGCCATATTTTATGATGGGAGCTGCTGCCCAGGCTCAGGTTGTTGTTTGAGAGCCGTGGGAACACCACCTTTCCCTGCAGATAACTGATCATGTCCATGCTGCATGTTCTCTTTGGGGGCTCTTTTCTGCAGAGGTGATCTAAAGTTAAGGACAGGTGGCTCAGAGAAAACAAGTAATCTTACATTCTTCTTGCTCTTTATCAAGTAGTCCCACTCGGTCTAAATCAGGCTTTAAGGCTTTTGTTTGCTCTAATGCAATTACACATGTTTTTTACTCAGACTCCAGTGAGCCAGACTTTGGCAGCAAGACTGGATAAGCTTTCTATAGGTTTTTAAAAGCAAATTGCCTTGTGCTGCTCCCTGGGAAAGTGTCTTCCTTGAAAATGTTTAATCCTCCCTCCCTCCCCGTCAGTTGTGAATCAAACTATCCGTGGCATACACTGACAGTCTGAGAGTCAATTTGGGTCTTACCTAAGAAAGGAGATTTATTTTTTTTCCTGTGCACAGTGTCATGCACTTAGACATGTCTTTTTCACTTACAGTGTGGGAAGTAAACCGTGGATCTGTGATATCCCTCTGCCTTGTGGGCATTTCAATAACATGAGCATAGTTATTCCAGTTCAAGGACTTTCTGGATAGGAAAAACAAGGGGAAGAATTGTGTAAACGTGCAGAAGTGTGCAGATTTTTAGAGTAGATTTATAGCTTTTACCCAACCCAGTGAAAAATAACCACGAAATGATGGAGTTAAAATCTGGGAGTTTCAATATTCTGAATAAAAATGAAATGTGACAGGTGAATATTGACACACAAGTAGGTTTTACAAAAGTGTATGGGGGGACAGGATGCAAATTGCAGTATTATTGGGGAAAAAAAAAAAAGAGTTGAAGATCCCCCCACTCTGTGTTCAGTGAAGGCAAAAGTGAAGCTCACTCCCCAAAGAACGTCAGGTTCTCTGAGATGCATTATTGGCACATATACACACACACACACACACACAAAACTCTCCAGAGTGTAAATGTACAAGAATGGGATATATTTATTTCAGCTGCAGGACTATCATAGTGATTAGGCTTGTAGAGACTTCCATCTCTGCAAGCTCTTTATTTGAACAAGCCTTATAGTTTTCAATCTATCTACAAGAGGGCTCGGAGACCCGGGAAAAGGAATGAATGAATGAATGATGCTGCCAAGACTTGCACTGTGCTAGATTTTCTTTGTAATTTTGTTGCTTTTTGCAAAGGTGAGACTGGAAATCCATGTTGTTGACGAGCGTGGAATCATCTCTTGGAAACAGAAATGCTGGGCTCCTGTGGGGGGGAAAAATGATGGTGCTTTCCCTGCCTGTCTCATGGCCAGACCTGAGATCTTACAATGAGGTGCTGATTCTGAGCTGAGAAAACCACATGAAGGGACCTTTTTTGCTGCCTAAACAGACAGCCTTATGCTGTCTTAGAAACCCCTAATGGGATTTTGATGGCTTCCTTCCTTATTTTGGGATTCAATCAAAAGAGGTTTATGGGGCAAAGAATCAGTCTACTAACAGGGAGTAAGGATTGGAGTCAACCTAAGGAAAGACATTAAGGTAAGCCCAGAATTATCCAATAAAAGACAGTGTAAAAAAGTTCAGTCATTAAAATCTTAATTTTCCCCCATTCTCCTTATAGAAGTAATTGCTCCCCCAAAGGCCAGTTTAACTGAGGATCCAGGAGGAAGCAGATGGTCCTTACTGTGACATTTACCAGCATCACACCATCATCCAAATGGAGAATGGGGTCTGGATTTCAGGGCAGAAAACTCCCACAGAACTTTTGAGGGCACTTGTAAGTGTAGAGAAGGAACGACCTCTTTCAGTCAGTGGCCTGAAATTCGTGCCAGAAACCTTCAGCTGAACTGTGTGCTGTGAGGCAGAGTCTGAAAATTGACCAAGAAATTACAATATATGGAGCCATGGGGTAACTTTGGGTCAGGCAATCTGC
This sequence comes from Chaetops frenatus, assembly GCA_013400775.1. Lineage (NCBI taxonomy): Eukaryota > Metazoa > Chordata > Aves > Passeriformes > Picathartidae > Chaetops > Chaetops frenatus. The sequence goes on along the minus strand of VZTR01029538.1, from coordinate 608,534 downwards.
AGCCTTAGCGTGGTATCCACAGAGGGTTGTAACAGAGCTTTATGAGAGGTGCCACTCATGTTAGAAATGAACTCTGATGAATGTGAATTTTTTCCAGTATTGGTAACAGTCCAGCTTTGTAGGAGCCTCAAGAATTATGCAAAACCCTTTTATTTTAAACTGAATGCAACTAAAGAAACTTGGTCATAATCAAAATTAAAAATAATGAAGTTATTAGCAAGAAGTAAGTGATATAGCCCAAACACGTGTAAATAATTTTTTTTTTATTCAGCACTATAAAACACAGCAATGAACAGCCAGGGCATGAAAATATCATTTGAGGTGGTGTCTGGAATGGTGTCACAGAACAGCTTTATACTGCTCTCCAAAGGAGAGTTCAGTGCCTTGTGACTCCTGACTGAATTTACTTTCCCAGTCCCAATCAGTCCCAGCTTCTGTGGGTCAGCAACATCCACGAACCCACAGACACCCCCTCTAATGAACTCCATAGGTCTGGAAAACCTGAGAAAAGCTGGGTAAGTCTCCTGACCTTGGGAAGAAATGGAATTCTGGAAGTGAGCTCCATCTTGTACTTTGGGACAGGGTACAACTTCTTTGCATCTAGACATGAGTGTACAGTGAAACTGTAAATTTTCTGTTTACTGAATTGCTGCCTACACTGACACCTGTTGGGATTTGAGGAAAAAGAAGTCTCAAAGACAGGGATGTAAAGTTATTATTTTTCTCCCATGGCTTCAAAACTCTGGTACGTGGAGGGGAACCCCTGGTGGATTTATTGTTCCCCTTGCTGAGGGAGAAAAGGAGGTGAAATAATTAAAATAATTCTTGAATATGAATCCACACACATTAGGAAACACTGAGCCAAGCCCAAAGTAATGCAGGTGGCAGTTCATTTGATGACAGTATCTTCCATAATATTACAATAATTATTTTGGTATTTTTGTAGATTTTCCAGTTCGAAAGTGCAGGTATAATTAGTGGATAACCACTGTTAAAGCATATGTTCAGTTTGCCATATGCAGCAATTCTGAAATTTCTTAACAATCTTTGACACAGGCTTTCCCAAAGCACACTTAAAGATAATATAAAGGGCTCTACAGAATGGCTCAATGCAACACCACTTTTCTTCAATAACACATAAAAAAATGGTGCAATAACAAGTATGATTGCTCCCATCTCATGTGTCTGGAGTTGGTGTTGTCAAAATCCTAGTTCAGACATTTAACCCAGTTTGGAATATGAAACACACAAAAAATATTATCATCTTCACATAAAACATGACCAAACGTTTTTGGTAATGAAAACCAAACCAGGCCCACTTTTATTACCTCTACATAGAATATGTTACTTTAGTGTACTGCAAAAATTTTCATCATTTTTAAGGTAACCTGTATGCTCTTTAATGGTCCCAAATAATTCCAGCCCCATGTCAAAATATCACTTGTCATCTTTGAGTTGGGATCCTGGTTTTACTTAGGATCTTCTGGAGAAGACTTCAGATGCTGCAGTAGTATAAATTAATAGGAGGATCTGTGAATGAGTTTTAAGTAACGAGAGTTCATTTCAGATAAGCATTTAGCACGTTGTGCTTATGTAAAGCTATCTGTTCAAAAATTTCCTTCTGGATACAGCTGCTTTATATCACACATCTCTGATTTATGCTGGTATAGGTTAAGACAAATGATCACTGTGCAACTGCTGGGAATTAGGTTAATTCAGATTATTTGACTGTAGGTTCTTGACTACTGCAGACTTCTGTTTGAGCTCTCAGACAGCTTGCCTTCCAGACAATTGCCTGGATGAGATTTTGGAGGCAGGTGTTAACTGAGGAAACTTACTTAGTATTAAACTCACTTGTCTGTTGCCACTGACTTTGGAGACGATACTCTTATTTTTTTTTCTGGTCATTGTCCTTCACAAAAGCCCTAATTGAAAATATCTGTCAAATCATGTCTCTGGTTTCCCTCTTCTTCCCCCGCCCCTCCATTAATTGGACACGTATTGTGTTTGTGTGGGAAGGAAGGAGGCTCTGTGGCAGGCTGGCAATGTTGCTGGGAAAAGAACATTAAAATGGATAAAGGGATTTCCTAGTGGTATAAATACCTGCACACGACCTCCCTGTGCTGTAGAGCCCTCCTCTGTGTGTATATCCAGGTGAAATCCTGGAACAGTGTTTGAGGTGCCATTAATCCTGCAGGATCTGCTCTGGTAGAACACGGGGCAGGTGGCTCTCTTGCCTCTTGGAGGGTATGAGCTGCCAAGCGTTTGCTTCCTCAGACACCTTTGTGCCCTTGAATTCTGACTCTTCTCCCTCTGTGCCTCTGATAATGCACCACAGCGCTGCAGAGTGCCTGCAGGTCTCCAACCATGCCACCAATGTTGTGTCAACAGGTACTTTTTGAAAATACTCTTGCTCTCATTTGTGATTTTTGGGTGATATATGAGTTCATCAAGTTCTCAGTATTTGAAGTGTTTAGTATCAGTGTTGTGTATGGTTGGCACGACGCCAAAGGAGAAGCAATTTCACAAAACTCTGCATATGAGTGAATCAGGAAATCCACAAATGTTTGTATTTTAGCTAAATATGTAGTTTTCTCTAAGTTTGTTACGAGATTAGGCTCAGATATGCTACCAACTTAAAAGAGTTCAAACAACTGTCATTGTTGGTACTGCTACGGTTTTCAGTAAGTATCCTGTAAATTAATTGAAAGTTTGTTTATTATGCAATCATAATTTAAATTATCAATTACCTTAAAAAGGGAATATATTTAAAAGAGCTCAGGGGTAAATATCGCTTGAGGGAGTTTTAAAGGAGGAAAAATATTGGTTTGCAAGGTGCATTGCAAACTGAATCAAGACTAACGTTTAGGAGGGATGTTCAAAATGAGTAGTGGAAGCCTTGTCAATATTTTTGAATTTGTATGTTTGTGTATATAATCGTATTAGATGCATTTAAATACTAGGAGTATATAACCACTAGATAGCTGAGACAGAGAGTTTTCTTGCAGCATTTATATTGCAGCGGTGGGATTCTGGAATACTGAAATTGTTGATAGGCTTCAGGAGCAGAAAAAGAAATAGTTGATTTATTTGAAATTGTATTAACATTAGAATTTTATTTGGAGCCTTAACAAGAAACCAGATTTTCCCTGAAAAGCATTGGTAATAAAGCATTTTAATGAAAAGGAGAAGCATGTAAGTAGTGAAAACTGATTGTTGGTAACAGAAAACAGGATCATCTTATACATTAAGCAAGAGGCTCAAAATATCCCAGTACAGCTGTGGGTTAGCAATAGTGGCAGGAAATAGGAGAATTTAAATTTTGTATGAGGTCAAATTTGTGTATCTGTATCACAGCAATATTTTCTAGGTTCACCTGACTCGTAATGGAAGGGACTCTATGACAGCTGGCCCAAAGCTTCTGCTCGCCTGCTTCTGCTGCAGGTTTTGGTTTTGGCATTTTGCAGCTGCCACCCAAGAACAAATGCCACTGCAGTCAGTGGAAATTGTGATTGTAGGATCACATCCTGAAGATGATCCTGTGAAAAAATGAGCCTGGGAAAGCAGAGACAGAGGGTGGTAACTATAATGAGTCAAGATTTACGAATTTCATACATAGATTAAGGAATCATAATAAAAAATGCCACTCTGTTGAATGCATGTGAGGAGAATTTGTGTACAATATAATGGTGAAAGTATTTTGAATTACAACTCATTTTAAATGTTAAAAGTTTTAAAAATGGATGTAACAATTCTGCATCACAAGCAAGTTGAATATACTTCTTCAAATGCTATAATGTGTCATTAAGCTGATGTTCTGCAGTATCCTCAACAATTGAATTGCTATTATTTCATTTAAATAGCGTCATCCTCACTATTTAATTTTAAATCATTACTAGCAAGTCAAAATTATACTTTCATGCATAAAAGTTATGGTATATGGATTATGAAATAGTGGAAAAATGCAACCACTAAACACTTAGAGCTTAACAGAAAAGTTCAATTCCTCTACATGGATTACAGTTATTAACACAATCTTTATTGTGTTACTGCATTTACATTAGTATAAGCATGCTTGTCTTAGTAGATTTTATTTCTGTATAAGTGTATCTAAACAGGACACTTTACTGTTATGATTACTTTTGTAAAAGCCAAAGATTCTAATCCCTAATTAAAAAGACTGTTTTGAACACAGGAATGTGTTCTTTAAAATGTGGTTTTACATATCTGAATGTTCATGAACATTAATTTTTAATATTCTGTTTTATTGCAGTTGTTAGAGGGGATGGTACATGCATTTTTATTCCCACTTACACATGAGAAACAGCCATATCTCTATATTACATTCTGCAAAAAATGGTCTCCTCCTTCAGGCACTGGCTATTACTGAGCACAGATCCTAAATACCCCTGTGAAAACACTAGAGATAAATTAACAGTGTGTTTGTTGGTGCTGGTGATAGAAAATTTTTATTTAGGTCTGACTTTTTAGAAGAATCCAGAATTTACAATCTTGTCACTCTACCACCTTGCCAAAGCACTCTGAAATACTTTTTTCTGTGGCTTGGCACTTAAATAAATTGTGACTTTTGGATGCCTCAAAGGAAATATCCCCAAACTGCTGCCTTTGGAAACCCAGGCCTTCATTCACTGCAGGCTTTGCACAATGGTGAAGGCAATTTCCTGAGACCACAGAATTAGTTTTTGTGTGAAATTGAATCCAGGTCTCCTCCTGAAGAGTGCAATGCTTCCCCTGCTCAGCAGTTTGTGTAAACTGCCTTATGCCCATAGATTGTGCTAAAAACAACTCATCAAGAGACAGCATGACCATTCCCAGTCCTGGCTCAGAGGATGTCCCCCTGTTTCTGGTGGCATTTCTCCCTGACAGGTCCCTGTTAGCCTGATGGTTGTGGCCCTGCCTTAAATGCTCACAGAAGAAGCTACAACTGCACAGAAAGCACTGCCTGCCTCAAACTTAAAGGCTGTCTTGAATCTTGAATTCTTATTAGTCCCACCTGTTTTGTTTTTTTTATTTTTTTCTCCCAACTCATGTGTGTTGGTGCTTTGGCTTTGCTCTGCAACGCTGGGACGCCCCTGGCCAGGCCTTCACTACTCTGTGCCCTCCTGCCACTATGGGAATCAACCTTCCACCTACGGGGTGATGGCAGGTAAGAGGCCAACCCTCAGCTGGGTGAGCTGTCAGCATGTGGATTTTAGCTAGCTCTCCTTTAGAGGGAACAATCCAAGACAATTGTTTAAAGAAGCTGGGATTTGGGTTAAGACATTAGAAAAAGGGTCAGGAAATTGGGGTTGGAAAAGGTTTTGGTTTCCCCAAACCTGTGCATCTCTTGTGAAATCACTCTGTATCCTATGCTCCCTACAAGACTGGGAAAGTCCTGTTGTTTTTGCTCACCTCTGGCCACTTCCCCTGGTGACCATCACTTTTTGAGGGACACACCCATTACACCTGTGTATGACCAGTACCTGGGCTGATGAAGCCCTGGCTGAAGCTATAAAATAAAATGATGGCATAATGAAGGGATAGCTGAATTCATCAGGCAGATCAGATGTATAATCATGGATTTTCACACTCATGAATGCATGCTAGCATCCTGCTCATTCTTCCCTGTCCCAGGCTCAGTAAGAGTGAGGGATTTCTATTCTGTGCAAATTTAAATAGCAATCAATGAAACAGTGACATGAACTGAGTTAACATGACTCCCAGGAAATAACTGGGACTTGGAAGTCATCCAAAGTCAAACTCAGAATTTTATTTCATTTAAGAATTAAGGAAATATTAGAGTAAATCAGCATAGATTAATATGTCTGCATAGGGACAGGGTATAGACTTCCCTCATGGTGTGCAAATTTCCAAATGTTCCTATTTCTTTGTGCATTTGTCTTTTGCAAACATTCCTGGCATTGTCCAGATCCCTGGGGAAAGTTAATAAATACTAAATTGTATTTCTCAGAAACTAATTTTCTTTAATTCCAAAATAAATACCTTTTTACTATTCTCATTTCTTTTCTTCTTTTCATCTTCTTTTCTTACTTTTTGGTTTTTTTAGGCATCAAGCCTGCAACTCCAGAGATGCTCTCAGCAAGCCTCTCCCAGACTCGCATCTTACAGACATGCAGCATGCCCCATCCCAACGTGGTAAATGGTGTCAGCACCTTGCAAAGCAAGTCCCCCTCTTTTTAAAGTATATTTTCCTTATGTTTTAGAGACTTTTTTTTTGTGGTCATCCTGTGTGAAGTGTATAAAATAATCCCAGAGGGTTAGGACCTCCAACAGTGATGGGAGTAATCAGGGTGGTAGAAAAAACCGTAACCCTAAGAAACGGAGGAAGCAGTGGGAGGTTAATGAAGTTCCGAGTCTTCCTACAGACTTTTGTGTGGTTTGGAAAACTTGGAACAATGACCTGAGAACCTAGAGTTTACTTGGCTGCTCCAGATACACTGAGGAGTGTTAATATTTCTCCAGTAATTTACCTCATGCCTCCTTCAGGTCAGAGACTTTTTAGCTCTGTGTACAATATTTAAGGAAAAACCAGCCTTCACTCTTAACTGACTCTCCTTGTGAAGTCTGACATTTGTGAATGAAAGGGTGGTGCAAGATAGTTCTGTTTTGTCCTTGAGCAACTTCTTTTTCAGTCAGAAGGACCATTCTGAATGTGTTATGGTTTTCTTTTCTTTGAGCTCTTACCTGTGTACTTTCCTCCAAGAAATTTTATGCTACACCTAAGCCAAGATAGTATTTTCTCTGAGCATCAAATGGTATCTACATGGAAATATTCTTTGTACCAGAAAATAGAGACTGGCAAATTTTAAGTGACTCAAAACGACACAGATCTATCGATCTTGTTGTGTCACTTAATTCCAAATTAGAGCTTGGATTTTTATTTGTGTAAATTTAGGCCATTTGCCTCTTCCTGAAGTGCTTCAGAGTCTGCTTAAGTAATAGGATAGCTGTGGCTGGTGAAGGGGCCTGTTGTTGGGACAAGAAAGAGAAAATATATCCTAGCAAATTCCAACTCTTGGATCCTCTCATGTATACGATATAACCAATATTACAGGCGTGGATTAGGAGGCGGCGAGGGGAGGAGGTTTTTACAGTGTAGCAGCAGAGAATCCCTGCAATGAGCTTTTCTCTCTGGCGTTGCTCAGGTGGCCTGACCCCTTGCCTGTACAAATTCCCCGAGCACGCCCTGAGTGCCGGCTCCTGTGCCCTGGGCCACGGCTTCGCGGCCATGCCCCAGCCCCTCCTGTCCGACGATCCCGCTGCCTCCGACTTCAAGCAGGAGTTCCGCAGGAAAAGCAAATCCGTGGAGGACCCCGTGGACATGGACTCCCCTGAGATCAGGGAACTGGAGAAATTTGCCAACGAGTTTAAGCTGCGGAGAATCAAGCTGGGTACGTGCTTTATGCCCATGGAAAAAAAAAAAAAGGCTGGAAGATTCCAGTGAAGGCCCAATTATTTCTGGGTGTTTTATGGTCTGGCCTCTGCTGTTGTCTGATCATAACTCTAATCCTGCCTTGTCCTGCAAAACTTTCTCTATTCCTAGAAGGCTTGCATGGAATTAATGAACTTCAGCTTTTAGTTTGCAGAAAGGGACTTTTAAGTTTCCTGCTCTTAAATTATTTGTGTTAAATGCAGAAAAAAAGATTGCTGTTTGATAAATTATATTCAATCTCAAGTCTAATATTTAGCCCAGCTCCAAATTATCTGCAACTTGGGGTAGCACATGCTCTGACCTCTCATACCTATCCTCTTCCCCGTGGAATGTTTCATCTGATGGTGTTCTGTCATTTCAGTATACACTGAGTGACATCCATGGGAAATCCTTCACACCAGCAGGAAGCTTCTCTTCCTGGTTCATTTTTTTGTGCCAAGACACAGTTGGGAAAAAATTGATATCTTTGTTGCTGTTAGATAACTGCTGAGGACAAAGGTGGGCTGAGCCCTATCTTTCTTGACATTGCCACTTTTAACATTGCATCAGAATTCTAGGGAGTCCTTTTATTTTATACATCTAAAAAAATTATAATGTTATTTGGAATATGTGTGGAATATCTCAACAGCCAGAAAGCTAGGGTGTTCTATTTGCAGTCTAAACTGAAATAAAAGAAATTAGGGTTTATTTTTTATTTTGCAAACTGGCCAGTTTTCCTGTATATCCCGTATTTGATATCAGCCATGGTGATGGAAAGCATTTGTCTGTACATGGTTAATCACTGCATCTTCATCCTGAATTTTTGGGGGAACAAAACTTCCTTTGGTGCAAGCAAATAATATGGAGCCTGTAGAATGGGAGAAAGGCAATATGCATGGGAAAAATAATCTGAGTTTAAGGGAAAACAGAGTTGTGAGTCTGAGACTGAGAGACACAGGGTTAGTGCAGCCAAAAATGAGATTAAAGGGTGCCTCATGGGACATTCAGCATCTGAAGAGATCCTGCCTTGTCCTGACAGCAAAGCAGAAATGAAGGATGATGATCCAGCCCCCCTGGCACGGCAGATCCACATTCAGAGCAGTGAACAGGGAGCTGCTGATGCAAAGTCAGAGTCTGCATGGAAACTGCAGCATTTCTCTGATGAGTTCAGCTTAGTTGTTGTAACAAATAACAGAAGACCAGCAGTGCCTGTAGGGATTAGCCCATTGCTCTTGCACCCTCCACAGAAAGACATGCGATGTCTGGATCCTTCTCAATCCCTAATCCTGGAGTGTGAGACTCCACTAAATCAGGGCAACACTCCACAGAAGCCACCAGGAGACTGAACAGGGCTCTGAGGTGAGCTCAGCTGGCCACGGAGACCTCTGCAGAAAGCTCAGCCTGAAGGCACTGCAGCACTCAGTGTCCACGAGAGCCAGCAGTGAAGGCCTGAGCACCTCCAGGAAAGTAGCCCTCCTGGAGAGCTTCAAAATTGCTTTTTTTCTCTTTGTTTTGGACAGGTTATACACAAACCAACGTTGGGGAAGCGCTGGCTGCTGTGCACGGATCCGAGTTCAGCCAGACGACGATTTGCCGGTTTGAGAACCTGCAGCTGAGCTTCAAGAACGCCTGCAAACTGAAATCCATCCTGTCCAAGTGGCTGGAGGAAGCAGAGCAAGTGGGAGGTAGAGAACTGAAATCCTCTAAATACTGATTTGCACTTCAAGCAGAATCCCATATAAACGTTTTAAGGCTAGTATGTGTCTACCACAGACTAAAGGTTTTGTTTTACCAGCTTTAAATGCTGAGGTCTTCTTGTATTAAAGTATAGTTTGGGTTGGGGTTTTTTTTTTTTTCTGATGAACAAGGAAGGGAAAACTAAAGTGTATGGAGGGTACACAGCAGCAGAAACATCAGCTGGACTGCTGGAGGAAATTTCTTCCAGTCCCATCCCAGCAAGTAAATTCCAGTCCTGTAGAGAGCCAGGATCTGCAGGGCAGCCCATTTAGCAGCATACAGGGGTTTTTCACCAGCAAAGGACTCTTGCTTCCCACCATTTCTGCCTATAACCATTTGTAGCTGGAGGTAAAACAATGTCCAACCATCCTAACAAAGGATAGATTCTGTGTGTGACGCTCCCTTACTCAGCAGCATTATCTGTTGTGCTTTCTTCCAAGACAGTGACTGTTTTTCTGGAAATGATTGTGCTTGCTTTCCAGTCCCTGTGGAATGTAACTGCCAGCTTTTGTTGTTTGGCTTGTTCTTCTTTAATACAGCTTTGTACAATGAAAAAGTTGGAGTGAATGAAAGGAAGAGGAAGCGCAGAACCACCATAAGGTAATAAGTATTTAAGTTATTACAGGTTAGAAGCCACTTTGGCTCAGATGCTTCTTTTCCTTCTGTTCATACTTGAAGAGCTATTTTCCTTTAATGACTGTCTAGATCTTCTGCTTCTAAAAGTTTCAGTATTTAGAAATAGTCTAGAGAAAAATAACAGGATAACCCTCCAGACACCGAATTCATCGATACTATTTTTTCCCAATTAAAGACTTCTTTTCAACAGCACACTTTAATATGAAAATATATTATATTCTAATTCTGTCAAAATTTTATTCTATCTATATAGCGAGTAAGGTATCAGAACACCTATTTTTTCATTTTGGGAGAATTCTACATTACACAAAAATAAATTGCATTATATTATATTATCCCAACATATAGATTCTGATTTGTCAGAGAATTGAGGTCTGGGAAGTTTGAGGGAAAGCTTTTTAATGTCCTGTTGCATCCCTGTCACTGAATTCATTGAAGTTCCAAAGAAACACTTTTAAAGGAAAAAAAAAACCCTGAGTTTTTGGAAACATCCTTCTCTTGTTTGTCTCAACTTTGGTGGCCAACATCTGCCATCTCTCTAGTCTCAGTTCCATATGGAAATTAAGTAGGCTGGTGGAACATATTAGAAAAAAAATTACCAAAGAGGCAAAATGAGTGTGGAGTATTCTCTTCTCCTTTAGATATCCCAGATTCCAATTAAAGGTTCCTCTGAAGGGATGCTTCTCAATTAGGAATGAATTTGGGATGGAAAGTGCTTCGTAGCTCATCTCAGCACCTCCCAAGAGATGAAGCTTTACTCTTGAGAGGCCACTTTCTCCTCCCAGCTTCTCTACAGGCCAGTGAGGACTCGAGTGCCAGTGCCAAGACCTTCCCCATTTCATGGAGCATGGCCTGCAGGAGAGCTGAGAGCATCTCTGTGCCCCTGGCTGGAGGAACCCTCTGGAATCTGTTCCTCCAACATTGTGGGCTTTGGTTTTTAACACCTATTAATAAAATCAGTGCTTATTTTAAGCACTTTTACATCCAAACCCACTGCACTGGGAATAACAAACAGGGCAGGTTGTGAAGAGCACAGATAACTGAGGAGAAGTTCAGTACAAAATCCTCTGTAGTAAGAAAATATTAATTATTCCTTTGAAGGCACACAGCACCTCAGTTTAAAGTCCTGAAACTAACTAGGGAGGTGGGCTTTATCTGAACTTTGTAGCCTTACTCTCAGTCATTCTTAATGGATGTTTGAAGACAAATGAAGGGTAAAAGAAAAGTCCAACAAACTAAATAAAGTTAGACATACCCAGGGAATAAACTACTTAATTTGAACTTGTGGAAAGTATTTTGTTTAATACTTTGCTTGGAGCCTAAGAAGCTGGCAATCAAGAGTAATGATGTTTCTATACATCTGTGTGTGCAGAACACCATGCTATTAATTAGGCAGTTTTGTTAAACATTAGTAAATATTTAAAAACTGACCTGTAAATGAAAGATCAACAGATGAAATAACTAGAACTCGAGCAGATACTGTGTGTATTTCTGCAGCAGAAATACCTGCACCTCACTTCCAGAATAATGCATGAAGTGCCCTCTCGTGTCCAAAGAAATTACAGCTACTGCTGAAACTCCTGGATGCCTCCCAGTGGCACACAAGCATGGCATAAATGTGGTTTTTTAGAATATGTAACAGAAACTGAAAGCAAATTCTATCTGAAAATACGAAAAAATCATGGTATTAAATTATTCTGTTTAGTGGACCACTCAAATTTGGTCGCTGCTGACTCTGAGGAACAGATTAGGGCAGACATTTGGAAAATGTGATGATGGCTAAAACACCTGGCCATAATCTCTGTGATTTCTAGGAGTACTCTAGTGCTGTCTATAATTAATGAGATGCAGAACACACAGTGTTTCCCAAATCGAAGTGATGGAGCTCTTCCTCTCTGTAAACCCAAATGATTTGATGCAACCAGGTAACACCACTGATGTGCATTTGCTGGGGCAGAAGGGTGATCAGGCTTGTTCCAATTCCTGTGACCCCACTCATGACTAGTTAGTGGATATGTCTCCTAGATAATAGCCAGAGGCACAAATATTTCATAATGAACACTGAAATTGCTGCTATTTTTGCCTTTTAATTCTGTACGATGTCACACTGCTCATGTTAGCAGAGAGCTATAGAGTACTTTTAATGCTTTGGATTTCATTTAGGTAGAAAAAGATCTAACAAATCAAGTTTCTGCCCTCAGTGCTGCTACTTGATCTTTCTCTTGAACTAGTGGTGAAAGCCTGAATGTGCAGGAAGGTTTTTAAAGGTGGAACTTCATCCCTTTTTCCAGTATCGCTGCCAAAGAAGCCCTAGAGAGGCACTTTGGAGAACAAAGTAAGCCTTCTTCTCAGGAAATTATGAGGATGGCTGAGGGGCTCAATCTTGAGAAGGAAGTTGTGAGAGTTTGGTTCTGCAACAGAAGACAAAGGGAAAAAAGAGTGAAGACCAGTTTGCACCAGAACGCCTTCAGTTCCATTATCAAGGAGCACCATGAATGCCGGTAAAGCTTTTCCATGCACAGATGTGGATTTCTGTTTTGCCTTTTTTAAATATTGTCCATACTTCATTTGTGGAAGACCCAGTTTTAATGTAAAAGGTTGGAAACTAAATCCTAGTGTCTGTTTAAAGAGCTGGAGATCTCTGCCAGGAACCCATCACACACTCTTTAACTAGAAACACTGCCCAAGCTTCACAGGCAGCTGCAGCTTCCCTGTGCTGTGCCTTTCCTGCCTCTGTGGTACGAGTTCATGACTAAATGTGAGTGTGTTGTAAGTGCAGAAAGGTTACAAAGCTCAGTGTCGGCATGGGAAGGATTTTGCTGTTGTTAATTGAGGCACTGGGAGCTCACCAGGACAGAGGGGTCACTCCGCTCTTACTGGGTGCTCTGTCTCAGCCCAATGTTTGGCTGCCTTGAATCAGTGTGAAGGAGAAGTGGCTTTGTTAATGGTTGTTATCAAAGGTAATTCTTGCTAATTTGTTATGTGCCTCAAACTTTGGTTTGGGTAGGCCTAGCTGTGAAAACAGGAATACAGTTTATCTGACCTTAAGACTTCATGGCCTGAGGGGAAGCAAAATAATTATCAAGGGTTTTATTACACTGGTCTTTCTCTTGTACTTCTTTCTGATTAAAACCATGTGTGGACATACACCAGAGATGGTGTGTTAAGCTAAAAAGCATCCAAAAGAAGAATTTATTGCTCTGCACATTCCCACTCTATTACACCCCACTAATTGAAAATAATCCCTTATTTGTCATCCTCTAGCCTAGAGAGATAATTGAGGGGAAAAAATACCAGTGCCAGAGCTCCACCTATCAGGCAGGCACTGAGAAAACTGAATTAATGACTGTAGTACTCACCAGGGACAGATTATCCAGCCATCTCATCAGCCCTGCTCATTGTTATGGGAATTAGCCCATTACCATATAAGTATTTTGACTGTTTTCCCAGGACTGGAATTAAGTGAGTACACGTAAGTAGTACTGGCCAGATACATTTTGTTTTTCCATAAAACAAACCTGATGATTTAGAAAATGTCTATATAATAGGCCCACAGAAAGCCAAAGGAGTTTAATGTTCAAGACCACTTAGAAGCAGCATGTACAAGTTAAGTGTTCACTCTCTAGTGTACATTAAATTATCTCTGATACTTATTACAGTGACCGTAAGCATATTCAGCTATGGAAATCAGGCTCCTGGATTTCTAAAAAAATACATTTTTATGGATGAATGCACCACACTAAGCCCTTAATTGAGAGGAAAACTTCAATTTAATAACTCAGAGGGGAGGAATTGTGGCTATGTACTCCCTTCAGGATGCTCTCATCACTTGCATAGCTCACCCACTACAAACCAAGGTGTGGAATTTATCCACCACAGGTTATCAGCAGATTATGAACTTTCCAAAGGATGGAAGTTAAGTACAGCTGACAGGACTAGCACCCAGCAAAAGTGGTGCCATGCATTTGTGTACCTTTCATGTGATGTGGTCAAATGTTATGTATGTTGAAATTACTTTCTGATATATATATATATATATACACCTTATTTATATTCTAAATTATTTTCTTAATTATAAAAGGCTTCCTAGAAATGCTATCAGCCTGTACTTCCCAACATCCCCATCCAATAAAGTATTCCTATACCTTTGGCACTCCAGGCAATGGTTTGTAGCTCTGTTTTGGTAACACTTTACTCTTTTTAGCTGTGTGTCATGCTGAAGTGCATTTTAAAATGCTGTTTGTTGCAGAGCAGCCTCACTGTAACATGGTGGTTTCTTGCCCCTCAAAAAGTCTCACAAGTGAAACTAATTGCAGCAACAGAGTAAAATAAAATGAAAGGTGACACATAACACAATTGTGTTGCAAAGGAATGACAAAAAGCCAACTGGGGGAAGCAGCCACCATTTAAATGCACCCACCTGTTGCCACAGAAATACAAATTAGAGCAAAATTATTTAAAGAAGAAAAGTGGATGAAATAAATTCCAACTGCTGCAGCTAGAGCCATTACTTACAGAAAGTGGCAATTCTTCTTCTTTTTTTTCCTCTAGGAACAAATTAATTACCATCAATTACTCTTGATTGGGGGTGTGGGGACCAAGCTGCATATAAGGCAGGATTTCCAAGGAGTAGCTCTATAAACCTGCACGAGTTTAGTTGGCCAATTGGCCAAGCTGGGCTGTGCTATTTCTCTTTGAGATATTTGTGGTATTTTTTTCTTGCTCCTCTTTTCCCCTGGTAGCTTTAGGCAGGGTGTTAAAACCACACTAGAGAGCAAAATAAGGCCTTATCACAATGTATAAACCTGAGGTTCAGCTGTCTCTGAAGAACTGTGATGTGCTGTGCCCTCATGTGAGGGACACAACAGGACCAAGCAAAGGCCAAGCTGCTGATCAAAGGTAAGGTGAATAACTTGAAGTTACTCCCTGCTAGACTTAATGTGTGTGCACTGAATGCTATAGAGTCTGCTCAGTTATAAACTGGACTAAAAGACTGATGGAGGCAAGCTGTTCACCTTCCTGCCTAGTACAACAGCTAGGAGTAAATATGGGAAGGTAGAAAGCTTAAAACAAAACAAAAAAGTGCTGGTTCTTAACATGCTTGGGAAAAAAAAAATCTGTGGAATTTCTCCACTAAAACATGGGTGGTGCCAGCAGTGTCTTTGCATGGATGAGTTCTCAGATGAGAAAGCCATTTAAAGCTGGGGTGTGTAGAACTTGCATATGGCTCTGGAAGTGCTTTGTGTTTAAAACAGATTGGAAGAGTATTAGGGGAGAAAAGTGTCATCTACCTTCATCATGTTCTTTTTCACCTGAGACTTGCTTCTGGGCACTTGAGGAGGAGGACTCTGGGTAGAGCCATTCGTAGGTGTGGGCACAACTCTGTCCATCAGATCCAGTTGCTATTTAAATAGTTTAAAAGTGTAAAAGCTGTTAACCATTGAGTGGATTCGCTGTTTGGGGGTTTTTTGTATCTAAGTAGGGGATGCAACATACTGGCCAAAACTGTAACAAGCCTGCAAACCTACAGCACTTCTCCCCCTGCTACTCAAAAGATTTTTACACAGGTTAGAGCTGCAGAACTCAAAGGGTAACCTGTAACAACCCACGGGATTGATACTGACACCAGCCCTAGCTCAGCAGTCCTAATGGCACCAAAAAACAAGGCCTTTCTTCCTGTCCCTCAAAGACCCAGAGGAAAGAACTCCTAATGGAATTGTGCTCAATTTTGACACTTACTAAAAGGATCAAGTGCACACCTCGTTCAGAAAGCCTTGGTGTTCAACCAAACTACAACCAACCAGTAACACTCTATCTCTGTGCTCACCTTATGATTCCTCTGTCAGTGCCACAGAGCAGTACTTGGGCATGAGGTTCCAAACAAGGGAATGCAAACTTGAACAAGTCTTCACTGAATATTCAGTCAAAGGCCCACAAGCAACTACAATAAATATTGTGGTGGTTTATAGTTTAAAGGAATATTATCAGAGCTCACAAATAAAGCCCAGTATGAGACAGATGTGTAAGACTAACCCTACAGAGGACAAAGTCATTGTGGAATAAAAAGCCTTTTATTAGATTTTTACAAAATAACTTGTAAAAAAAAAAATCACCCCATATTGGATATATGCAATATGTTAACTTACACATTCCTACCCACTACCTGACAGATTCAGTTTGTCCATTATTTCTTTGAAAAAGAAAGAACACCTGCACTTCTAGGCCAAAAACCTCAGGAAGACTCTGCTATGAATTCTCTTTCTCTGTTGACTTCATTTCTAAACAGCAGATGGTGCAACAACAGTAGATTCACTGAGGTTTCCTGCTGCACTTTGTCTAGCAGCAAAATCACTTTTTGAAGTTTGTCTCCCACCCCCCGGATATCCTGGTTTTAATTTTGGGAGGTATTTTGCTTTTCTCTTTTCAAAGCCAAGATGATTGTTGTTTCTGTTCAATAAGCAGCACCACTAAACCAGCACTGAGTAGCAAATATCTCTAGCAGAGTCAGAGCTGAGGAATATCACACCATCTAGGAAGTAAAAACTGGGAACTGCATTCTCATTTTGTCTATTTCAAATATCAACAGTTCTTATTCCTTAGCACAATGCACATTCCACTTAAAGCTAGGATTGTGTTGATGCAGTTCAGAGACCATAAAAAACCTTCACAGAACCAGAACAATTTTATTATAGTGTTTAGACAAGTAGTTATCATTTATGATCCAAAATTGTTCTCAAAACAAATATTTAGATTTAGTTTATCAATGTGATCAGTTGCATCTTAGCAAACAATACAATTATGCACAGTTATCTTCCATTAAGAAGTACTGTAAAATATATACAAATGTTGCTTCAGGCAAATGTCCTTTTTGCAAGTGCACAAATTGCATTTCTGAATGAGTGCATCTCTCCACTTCGGCACTGAGTCTCATCAAGTGTACAGAGAGGTCTCACCAAAGCATTTTGTGAAACCACCTTCATTATTAAGCTTACTCACCTTTCAAAGACTCATTCTGAAAGAAAATCACAAAGGTACAAGATTTATATACATAAAGGCACAGCAATTCTGTTCAAACCAGCTATGTTACAGTACAATAGAGTTCAATCAGTGCCTTTCATGCAACAAAGTTCACTAATAAATGTAACTCCTCTTCCAGAAAAACTAACTGCACAAGGAGTGTATCCTTCCTTTCTGGTAAGAAGAATAACAATGAGTTATTATTTCATCAGCTCAAAAGTTCTACAGGAATTTCAAAGAAATACATAAAATGCTTTTTCTTTCTGCCTAAATTAGCTAGACTTTCAAAGCTATTTCTCATGGAAAAAATAGTTTCCAACTAAGAGCCAAGGTGAAGTTTTGTTTGTGCTAAGAGATGACAGACTAAGAATGATTTCATAGGGATAGTTTTGTAAAAATGATAAATATTACATAGGTGGTGTCCTAGGAAGTAGCATCACCAGCCACAAAACAGCCAGTTCTAGAGATAAATCAGGAACTGAGATGGAAGAAAACTTTGAATCCAAAGGACACATTTGGATCAGGTAGAAGTGAATTTATCATTAGAACTACACCCTTGGTTGGTCCAGAGTCAAAAAGACTCCATGCAATGGACAAAAAATGTTCTTTTCTCTCCAAATTGATCTTCAAGTTGTCATTTCTGTAACTTCAGGGTTTTCTTAGGAATCAGTTGCATTGAAAGAGTATTTGCACTTTGTAGATGTGTCTAGAGCTGAGCACTCAGCAGGCAGACCCTGAACTGGGTAAGTTAATCCACGCCCAAGGCTTTGAGCTGGCGTTCGATCTCCTCATCCGAGATGGTGGCAGTGGGCGATGCCGATGCTGATGGCAAACCCCTGGCAGCTGAGGGAGCTTTGGCCATCTGCAAGGAGACAGAGGTTTTCTTCAGTCAGAATAATGCAGGTTAGGACAAGCTCACCTTTAGAATAAACTATTTTTAAAAAATGGAATGTAGGGGAAAAAGCACATGAACTGTGCAAAAATAGCCATACCTTGCCTGAGATTTCAATCCCGATCTCATCAAGCACTTGATTAACAATATCTTGGCTTTCTTCCTCTTCATCAGAAGCATCAAAAATATCATCCAGAGTATCATTAACTTAGAAGAAAGAAAAAAATAAATCCATACTGCATTAAGCAAAAAGGTAACTAGTGTACCTAGCATCTTTCTACCCTCCCAGAACACAGCAGTAATACCACAGTGCAAGATAGAAGATAGCAACAAAAGGCACCCGGATGTTGGAGAGGCTTTCTTAGCTCTGCCTTGCAAAGCCTGTGAGCACAGCCAGGGCAACAACAGGCTGGCTGCTTTTATAAAAAGGTTTAGTTCCACCAAAATAGTTCAGCTGCTATATCTCCCCTCACACTAGATTTTATCATTTCTGCAAAACATCTGTAGTTTCATAAAGATCCCCTTCCTTGTCTTCTTCCAAGTACATTGCAAAGTTGTTAACTACTCAGATAACTTGTGTGCAGTTGAGGTGTTTCCATCTTGGTCAACAGTACTGGTTTGAGTCCATGCTGCTCAGGATGACCAACAAAGGGGCAGGAATTGGGATGGAGAGAAGATTCTGACCGCAACACCAGGAATTAGCTGTGACACAGTGCACACATTCACTCAGGAACAAGAAATTTACTGCCTCCCCAAGAAGTTGTTTGTGGCTTAATTTTAGAAAA
Organism: Chaetops frenatus; assembly: GCA_013400775.1. NCBI lineage: Eukaryota > Metazoa > Chordata > Aves > Passeriformes > Picathartidae > Chaetops > Chaetops frenatus. The sequence continues at coordinate 590,035 of VZTR01029538.1, read as the reverse complement.
AGGAGGCAGAACCATATCATACCACCATGTGCAGAAAGCTGAGATTATCATTATCTAAATTAAGGCACTTTTTTGAGTCCCCCTACCAGTTATGCCATCAGTGACTTGAATGGGTCTCAAACCCTCTTCCCCCCAAGAACGTTCTTTCTAAAAATATGATGGAAGTTTTGCAGAGGATTGGAAGGAATGGATTCTAGATTTAATACCCAGGGCTTCTAAAAAAGTCCAAGGCTCAGCCTCCCTGCTCAGACAAACATTGTTTTGTTTGCTCTACATTTTTGTTGTCAGTCTCATTAACTATAGAAATAAACTTCAAGCAGCAATGTTTCTAGGCTGGTTCTCTCCTGCCAAGAGCAGCCAGCTGTTCCCTGTAGTGCAGAACTTACTCATTTCTTCAGTCATTTCCATCTTCATGTTCTCCTTCTGGAAATTCTGCATAGTTTGTAGTGTCTTTTGTGGATCCATTTTCTTATTAACTGCTTGCATTGTCTATTAATATGGGAAAAAAGTCTTAAATCATACAATGAGACATTAGTAAGTATCAATACATTCATGAGGAAAAATGCTTTTATCTAAATTTCACTTACCTTGTCTCTTTACATCCCATGAGAACTGTAGATAAGTGACAGATCAATAGTACAGCCTGCACTTAGTGAGAAATATTGCAATCTAGTGCCCTAATAGACAGACTTGTAATCTGTGCATTTTTCTTGCACCACAACTCTCCCCTGGCCTTCTAGTAGGAAAAATCCAAGTGATCTGAATGAAAAGAATGGAGAACATTTCCTAACTTGAAGGCTACACACATTAAAGAAGTAAATGGCTGCAGGTTCTTTTTCAGAAAGGACTATTTATTTGTACCACCACTGGAGGACAGGCCCTAAATTGTTTCCTGATGTTACAATTTAATGGAAAAAATACTTTTCCCTGGAAAGAAAATATGAGAAAGTTGTTCAGGGTGCACCTGTGTGATGGGTGGAGATGCTGCTGTGACAGTGTAATAAATTTCACCCAGTTTACTACAGGTGTGCAGCACTGCTTTTGTGGGCACTGCTATGGGGTACTTCCCTCTTTCCTAAAAAGCAAATTACTGTGGGATATCAGAATCTAAATATAGACATGAACAATTAAAATGTGAAATTTAACCATCTTTGAGAAGATAAAAGACTTGGTTAATTAAATGAGATGGTACCAAGCTACTACAGCCACTATTGGCTTCACAGAAGGTCTTCTGCCTTCCTGCCTGAGTTTGTTCAAAGTGATAATATGTTATGCTTCTAATGTTACTTGAATTTCAAGGACTGTGCTCACAGTCACATTATTTGAATTTAAGAAGGTGTTCTGGATTTGGAAGGTGTTGGTTGTCTAGAATTCTTTTTAAGAGTTATAAATGGACATCAAAAGTATCTGCACTGAGAGAGAGTTTATATAACTTCAGAAAATAAGGGTCAGATGCATGATTAAAATAAACAGGTAACTTAATTGGACTTTACCATGTCCAAAATCAGTGCTGTACATGCTAAAAAGTATACTGAAAAATACTTCGAGAGCTTTGCATTCATATATTTGCCTTGCTTGTTAAGGCAATTGATCCAATACATTTTTCACTGATGGTTTTATGAGATTAATAATTCTTTAAGCTTCCCATGTTGATAAGGCAAAATATTCACTTTAAAAGTGACCAAAGGAATTTAAGCCCTTCCTGTACAATAATGTTACTCAAACTAGGCCATGCAAGTACCTGCTGTGTTTCAAAAAATACTTTTTCTGAATGCTGGGTAATTTTTTAATTTTTTTTTTTTCCTACTGATCTAATACTCATAACTACTCCAGTGACTTCGGTTTTGAGAAATTTAATCCAATATCTATCATAGATAAAAACAAAGTCACCCATGTAATAACTAAAAAGCAAGACCAAATTGTTCACATGAGCAGTGTTCTTGAAATACTGAGCAAGGTGTTGAACCTTATCAGTCAGACAGGTCCAATTTGTAAATTTGCTGCAGAGCCACAACTCTGTATCACTGGCTGGCTGGAATTTGCCCCCATGCTGTGTCTAAAAGGCACCTGACCATCAAGCCTTTGTGGTAATTCCTTTCTGCACCGAGTTGCATTGCTGTGTTTAACTGGATTTAACTTGGACTGGGATCAAAGCCCAGCTTGGTCTACAGTGATGCATACTAATTCTGCTTCCTGCACCTTGAGCTGAACAGTCCTCCTTGCCAAAAGCCAAATCCCTCTTCATCACTTCAGGGAAATGGAGAAAAGCTCAAAACTCAGAAAACTGAAATTTTTCACTCTTTCATGAGATGAGATGTGGGAGAAAACTTAATGCAATACTCTTTCCTGAGAGAGCACAGACAGAATGACAGAGAACTCCAGATAAGATTTTTTTAGGAACTTTAGATCCCAAAGCAATAACCTACTTTTTTCAAAAGCCATAAAACTATTGTGACACATTGCCTTGATTTCTAGACAAATCATGCCCTACTTTTTCCCAGTAAAAACTGCTTGTGACAATATAAACAGGCAAGGCACTGTAGCAGCAGGGTTTGGGGTTTTCAAGTACTAAAAGAGTTCATTCACTGGCATTAGTTTATTTCTGTCTTGTAAATATTTGACAGATGTCTAGCCCAAAAAAAGTCTGTAAGTACTATGGATTGACCAAAAAATGTAATAATATAAACCCAAATTACGTGTTTCCACTGTATCCTCACTACCACTTGGGGTAGTGAGTTTTACCCCTGCAATTACCCAGAATAACACAATTTTTGCAACTGGATGCTGCCTTTGAATGTGAAAGAATATCTTGTAGTGCCTTACTTTTGCTGTAGCTGACATAGCTCCTGCCATCTTCATCTGGGAGTTCATGACCTTGGTTTGAGTGGACATGGAAGTGACTTTGGAGCTCACAGCATAGGTTCGATTCTTCTGCTTGCGCAGCTGCACCAGCTGCTTTGCCAGCACTTTGCAGGCCTCTTTGTTACCAGTCTTAGCCATTTTCTTGATTTCCAGTTCCTGTGGAAAAAAAAAAAAAGGTGTGAGATTAATGCCACAGAATTTTCATTCTTGCAAAGACTGTAATTAAGCCTTACCACTAATAAAAAAATTCAAAAGTTAACTGTCCTCTTGAATCTTTTAAGACGTTTAAAGTTTTATAAATAGTTCCTTTCTTCTTTAACAAGGCTGTTTAGCAGAATCAATGTCATCCTGGTGTGATTTGACCACATGCAAAAGCTCAATAAAACTGAATTATAGTGTGGTAGCACACAGTTCCCCCAAAGACTTCCATTTTTGCATGATGTCACATTCACTTCTATATGCACATTCAATTCCATATCTGGATAGGCAGCCACACTTCAAAAAAAGCCCCAAAAAGTGAAGGAATTGTGATATCAACTACTGGTGCTATGACTCTAATCAACTTTGATTTCTTGCAATCAAACCACACCACTCATATAAGAAATTGAGAGTTCTTTTCAACACTTGTTCACAGAGAATTCTTTTCAACACTTCTTCAGCCTCAAGAGAATATCACAGCTTTTTTGGGGAAGAAGTAGATAAAGTCAGCTGACCAGTAATTATAGGCTCTTTACCCTTATAATTTAGCTGGACTTAAATCTTCATAAAAGTGGTATAATCTAACATGTGCTTATGCTGTAAGAAAGACACTTAGACAACCAAACCCAAACCCCAATCTGTCAATTCAAAGAGAAATAACAATCTGTTCAGCCCAGAGGTACCAGGAAAAAGCCTGGCACAAATAATCATGTCAGCTGGGATACTTCAAAGTGTGCCTTCTGATCTGTGACTTGGTAATGTAAACTTCGCAACTACTTTTTCCTTTACAGCCTTTTTAAAGAGGTCTTGCCACAGTGGCTCAGTTTTCAGTAGATGGCAATTTGTCCATTTTGATTTTTACCATCAAGTAAAAGCAGCTTTTAAAAACCAGCTTTATCCTGGATTTTTCAGAAGAATATGCCTGCTAAAGGCATGCAGTTTCACTTTATGTGCACTGGTAATCCAGAAAACTGCACTCATGAGAAGCCATGAAAAGATAAATTCTGGTCACCAGGACATGCAGGACAGTCACCTTTAAAGGCAGGTACAAACTGACCCACTGCATTACCCTGATTATCAGAAAAGTTCATAGTTAATTTTATTACAGAGATGGCTCTGGCACAAAATCTCCTCTGCAGATTCCTAATTTCTAAAAGGTGTGTCATACACACTATTTTTAATCCAGGAAGGTACAGAGTGGCAAAGAAGCAGCATGAGACTGTTCAAATGTTAGAGGCCTGAAATAGAAGTAAAGCTGTGCTCTTTGAAAGTAGCTCATAGAAGCCAGGAAAATTCCTATAACATCACCAGAATATTATTTCCATTTTTTTCAAAGGATTGTGAAGGTTGGAGGTGTTAGTCTGCACCCCATAATTTTAACTGCAAACATTTGAAAACAGGGATTTTCTCAGTAAATTGAAAAACCTACATTTGTAATGGCATTTGTAACCTGATTTTCAAAGCAAAACACAAACCATTGCTAAATCACTACAGACAATCCACCTGCAGAAATCAAACCCTACATACAGATGATTTTATCCTTAATTAAAAAGAATTTGGGTAAATTTGGGGTACACTATTTGCTTTTGATAGGTCTGGGGCAAGCTTATTGAAGTAACTCACATTATTCTGGGAAAAAAAAAATCGAAATTCATATAATCATATCAGGTTACTGCCCTGAAACAGAACTGTCTGCATATATTGAGGTATTTTTATCCATAGAACTAATATAACTGTATAACTGGGTTTTCTCAGAGTACTACCTTAAAATTAAAAGGGGAAAAAAGGTCTTTCTAGAGAAAGCACATAATGAAATGTTTTGAGATTGACTGATAAGCCCCTGATCCTTCTTCACCTGATCTGACACTGAAAATTAATATTTATTGTCCATTGCTCCTCTCATTCCAGCAGCAGATTTTAACTTTTTCAAGGACGTATTTCACTGTTCCTTTCTTTTTCTCCTCAGAAATCCAACATTTCTGAAACCACTTAGTGTGGTAAGTAATCAACACTTCAGCCTGAATAGTCACTAAAATTAAGGTTATTTCATATTTGGAATATTTCATACTGGAAAAATGCCTTGTTTATGAGCAACCTACTATATCTTACATACCCAAGGCTTTCAGAAACAGTTTTTCTGATCTTTTAGTTTATTATTCCCATCTCTTGGTATTCATGCAACCTGCTGCCATGAACCACCACCTCAATAGCTGCTGGAACTGGCTGGATTTGCACAGCTTTTCCCACAGTCTGAGCATTCTTCATGCATCAAACCCCACCATCTGGCACATCCATTTCTCCAGCTATAGTGCCACACAGGTGCAGCATTCAGCCACTGAGCACTTGAGAGCTCACTCACAGTAAGTTCTGAATAGATCTTAATTTAGGCAAACAGTCCTGCTATTATTAGCTAATTTTAGGGAAGCTCTAGCTGAATGAAAAACTATATGAGGTACTCATGATATCCTGTGGTTTTTCAAGTACTCTCTCCCACTGGAAAGTCATGGTAACATGTGACACACTTCTACTTCTTTTAATTTTTCTACCACATGACCAGTGATTTACAAACCTTTTAGGAAAAAAAAAAACCTTCTGAAGGACAGAGAATGCCAGGAATTGCAGGGAAAACCCAGTGTGGTTATTTTATCTAAACACGTTGTTTCAGGATTTTCCCGTTAAAGGCTGAGGATCACTTTTAGACAGTAAATTTTTCCAAAACAATTTTAATAACTGAGAAGTGAAAAGGGGAAGACAACTTTTTTTTAGTATTCAATTATTATGCATTGATTTGTATCTTTAAAACTTTGCAAGTTTTCCATCGTGTGTGTATTTTAAAGAGCAGAATCAAGTTCCCTGTCACACTTACCAGTTGTTTTTCCTGTTTTTCAAGTGCTGCTCTGTCTCTGCTTATAGCCCTCTGTGTACCTCTTAACTCTCGATTTTGCTCCTTTATTATATCTGGAAAGAAAATATTGATAGCTGGGCAAAGTTTTTCAATACTCCATAAACATCTGCTAAGCACCCTGCAGACATGCAGCATGTTTGACACCTCCCTTTGTTCAGAGTGAAGTGTCAGCATTTCAGAGACAGAAAATATTAGCAAAATACAGTTTGGTGTAGATAACATTGAGCTAGCAGTGTTAGAAAAGAAAAAAAAAAAAGCTGTTTTACTTAGGATGTTACTTCGCACCATAACCAGAGCAAGAGCCTTAACCCCACAGTAAGTAATCTGTCTGTACACACACTTTCCTGCAAGTTCAGCACTAACTCAGCAATATCACATTCACTGCCACCCAACTGCTTTTCCCTCAGCCAGGCCTAACTGCAACAGGTAGGGCAGCTGAAGGAATATTGATTTATGAGATCTCAGAGCAGGTGAAGAGTTCCCAGCTCCACAGAACAGTGAAAATAGTCCCAGGTGCAAGTCCTGGATCCTGCTTTTCTCTGTCCTTATTCTGCTCTGGGGGAGCTTCCTCTCCTCCCCATCTCTGCAGCTCTTCTTCAAGTCAGGCTATAAAGCAACAGTGTTTGAACCTTTTCAATTAGGAGATGCTTAAGAATAGTAAGGTAAGAAAGTGGAGGCCTTTACAACAAATTTCAGTCTCCTGACAACTGACATAGCCAACAAAGCTTGAACACTGTCTGTCAGGTGAAGCTTATCATCCTTCATAAGAGCTTTGTGCACTATTAAAAATTATTTACTGGTAACATCCTCTTATTAAAGCAGGTATTGTTTACAGTCTAGGCATCAGTCATGCTAGCTGCAACTACCTTTTGATAGGATTTACAACACATGCTTGGGTGTGATTCACCTGGGCAAAGGCAGAGCAGGAGGTCTCCATGTGACTCAGCATCCTCTGACCTCCAGAGAGGGAGGCAGTTATTATCCAGGAGAGATTCATCTGCTCCTTTTCTATGTCTGCACTTTGGCTGGGAGTTTGGAACGAGTAGACTGTCCCATAAACTTTCTTTAGAGCTGATGAAGGATAATTTCTAGAACCTCAGGCCAGCCTTTTCATTTTTTAAGGTTTGGGGCAATTTTTCTACAAACAGTGAGAAGCATTCACAATCTTCATTCCCAAAGCCAGAGATATTGCAAAACATCCATTGCTCAAATTATTTAAACATTAATAGGTTTGAATCAGAAAACAATCCCAAACCTTCAGTGGCATTTTAAAGATAGAATATACACTTCCTCTTTCAACCTTGTTGGAGATTTGCCTAGTTCTTGGGTGAAGAAATATATATTAAAAAAGCAACACCTGTTTTTACAATGCTACTACTGCTGTGAGCACTACACAGAAAGCATCCTTGGAAGATGCAGACTTTTCAGTGGACAATAACTAAGAACTGAAAGATGGCACAGAATATAACTGCATTCTTTACACTAGCAAAAGAGACAAGAAAATCACTCTGAAAATGCTACAGGCAAGTAATTTTGACGGTAGATGAACATATATTACTTGCACAGCTGCACTTGGTGAAATTGAAAGAAAAAGCTTGATAGCTAAATACAGGACTGGCTTTTCTAACTACACTATTTTAAAAAATCCTTAGCATAGAGAACTTGAGAGGTAGGAACTTCAAGGTGATAGCAAACAAGAACAGTACTTAGGAGACAATAAGGGTGAGCATGATGCTTATTTTTGTGGTTTCTGGTCCCCCATAGTGGCTCAAACTGAGGATAGCAATAAACTCAAAACAACTATCTGCAGTTAAAGACCATTTCATTTGTTTTTAGAAGTGAAGGCCTAGATGAGAACTTGGTTCTTGTTTCTCTCTGATCACTCAGGCAAATCCCTAGTTACTCAAGCAGACAGACCATGACAGGTTATTCTGAGATAGTCTTATTGCCAATAGCCACTCCTGTGTGTCATGCTGCCGTCACACCACACACCAGGGCAAGGAGGAAGCGCCTCCATTCCTTAAAACAGGTTGGACAAGAGCCATCCAGCAGGGTTTGACCTATCTCCGGCAATCAGCCCTGGCCGTGGCAGCTTAATGCCAACTCCCCTTTTTCCCTTCTCAGGTGCCTGCATCTAGAACGGGAAGAGCCAGGTGGGACCAGAGCGTGTTCCCCTCCTGTGACACACAATTGGTTGATGAGCAGCGTCATTTTTTGCGAGCCCTTTTCAAACGCCGACCCACCAGCTTTGACACGGGGCACCCAACACGTCAGAGAGCCAGACCTTGGGCTCGCCAACCCTGGGGCACCACAACGAGGAGAGCTGAGCATCGCCCAGCGGCCTGCTGGCAGGTAACGCATCTTTTTGGGCTTTACTGAGGGGATCGGTATTCCTGCTGAAGTTTAAGCGTTTTGATGCCAGACTGGCGACAAAGAACCAAGACCAAGTTGTTTCCACACCCCCGCGGATCCCAGGGCCGGGCGGTGCCGGCTCCCGCAGCCCGGACGTGGCTCCCGCACAGCGGCACCGCTCGCGTCCCGGCTCCCCCTGGGCCCCCGCAACTCCCGGCGGGCCTGTTTTGTTTCCCTCGCTGCCAGCGAGCGACGCTGCTCCTCCTCCCTCGCCCACGGCCCGGGATGCCCGGGCCCGGCTCCCATCCTTCCCGGTGTGCCGGGAACCCCCCGCCCCGCAGTGCCAGGGCCGGCCCGGCCTGGGGACTCTCCCCGAGCGCCGCCGGTGAGTCACGGCGGGCGGGCCGGGGCCTCCGGATCCTCTCCTGCTCCTCTCCCTGCGAGCTCCCGCTCCGCCGGGACGCGGGACCCGAGGCTGCGACCCCCGCTGGGCTCCCGCTGCCCCGGAGCCCCNGATCGCCCGCCCGGCTCCGCCTCCCGGCGGCGAGGGGCGGACCGGGGCCGGGCCGGGCCGAGGCTCCGCGCTGAGCCCGCCCACCCTGCGGGGCTCGGCCCGGGACCGGCCCTGGGGAGGCGCGGCTGGGATGGGGCAGCCGGAGCGGCTCTGGGAGCGGGTTTTCCTGGTACCTGCGAGGTTTCTCTGTCCGGCCGCCCTCGTTTGGACACCCCAAGCCGCGGGAGGGGCGCTGCGGGACCATCCCGGCCATCCTGGGGGCCAGCCCGCAGCCGGGACGGGGCGGTGATGTCCCGCTCCCTGCCCCGCTCAGTGGTTTGGGTTCTCTTCTTGTACGTGTAATTATTAAAGGTTAAAATGAAAACACGTTAAAAGTTAATTTGGCAGCGTGGTGCTCTGGGGGTTCGCCACTTTGTTTTCTGAAAAGATCGGTCTCACTGGAAATAGCAGGTTTTCGCTGTTTTTCATGTGTCCGTTTAGTTATTTTTCACTGGCTGAAATCCAGATTATGTATATACAGATACTATGGAATTCAGCGAGCTTCTATAAGGAAACCTGGTGAGTGGGCATCTGGAGGGATTTGGGCACAGGTCACAACTGAACACAAAATTAAGCAGTGGGGTCGCTGCCCGTCCGTGACAGGGGCACTGTGGGGTTCAGGAGCATCCCAGCTCTGGGCCCTCAACCCAAGCCATTGCTGAATCTGAAGAACTGTTTACACATTAGTTTTCTAGGATATGGCCTTTGTTTGAGGGTCACAAGCACTGCTGTGCACAAGGGTATGGAAAAAGGAATAATAATTTTCTTGGGTTTCAATGTGTAATTACAATCCTTAATTTTTAATAAGGTAGTTTATAACTTAGCCGTGGTTTCATTGTTGGTGATTACCTTCATATGTATCATGCCCTTAGAAAATAAAAAGAGGACCTTTATTAAAAAAGACAGAGCTGTAGGTTTGAATACCAGCTAGATATAACTTCACTGACTTTGAAGGGTTGGGGGGGTTATGTTAATGTGCAAGGAAAAAAGAAGTGACTGGAATGTAGTAATGCATTTTGATGGCTAGATATAAATTCAGCCTGAGAAACAATTGTAAGTTTATGGTTGCAGTACCCTTATAAACCACACTTTTATAACCTTGCATTGAAAAACAATCTATTAGAATATTATAATAGCAGTGTAAGGATGTATGTGGACATAGGAAGGTACAGACTATGTGCTTGCTGCCAGTATTCCTTGATTTTCTGAAAACACTGATTTTGTTGTAAATAGTAAGTTTTCATTGTTTTGTGTGTGTCCCTTTATTTTTCACTGATTGTTCTAGGCTGAAATCCAGACCATGTGCAATGAGATAGATACTGTGGAAATTTGGTGATTCTCTATGAGGCAAGTTAAATAAAATACACTTTACAAGTTTATCCCTGTATGTCTGTACTCTTTGTTAGGTCAGATCAGCCAGACATGGGTTAGTAAGCAAGACTGAAATCCTGTTTTTGAAAATGCACAGATGAGGGGGAGGAGAGCACTTGTAATTTAGATTCAGATCCCCACTTTCCTTGAGAGAGAGGCTGGGCAGCTTAACTATGGGGCACTCTTAAATTGTGCTAATTAGCTATGAGGCCAGAAATGCATTTTTCCATAATATTTCTTCATGAATGTTTAATCACGATGAGATAAACAAAGATGTCCATAATAGCCTTCATGACTGTAATAAATACAGTATGTCTGAGCTATTGCTTGCCAAGACTTACTTTTCTGTGTTGTAAGCCTGAATGCTGGAATGCCATTGTATATATTGGTAGCAGTGATAAGAGAAGCCCTCAAATTTATCTTTTAATTTAATAATGTTTAAATATCAGTGTTTCTTCCAGATTCTGACTTGGTTCAGGATCTAATCACCAATCAAAAAGTTAAAAGAAGCTTATTTTTTTATGCTATTGACAAACTTTATAAATCAATCAGATGGCATAAATAACCTGTTCTTAGTGACTGTATGCAAATATCACTAGCAAACCAAAGCAGAGATTGTGTGTTTCCTGTTTGTTGGATTTAGAGTGAAACTGGGACACAAAATCTAGTTTTGAAGGATAATACAATATCCTATATGAATATGAAAATGAAAACCTTCAAGTCAAAGTATGAAAAATAAATGGATAACAAAAACAGATTAAAGCTTGTGTTCAGTGTTCCAGAGTTGTACTTAGAAAAAGAAGGGAGGGAGGATTTTTTTTTAGAGGTATGGATAAGCTATTCTAGCATTGGTGCACTGGAGTATTTAAGCACATAGTTAATGTAAACCAGGTGATGAGGTTCAGTCTGCTTAAATCTAAACACATTCAGGTGGTCAGATGAAATGGCTGCTATGAAGAGACCCTGAAAAATTGGTGCTTTCAGATACTGTTCTATAGAACAGTGGATAGAGTGTATGATGTGAAAAAATATCCTTTCCCGACCATGCTCTCAGGAGAAAAAGGAGAGGTGAGCTTTCAGGTGTGTGAGTCTTGGAGAAGCTCTTGAGGTTATGCTTTAAATCTTTTTAAGCTTTCTAGTCTAATGAAGGTTACCAGTCTTCCCTATCTCCTTCCCTAGTGTGAGTAAAACATTGCAAGTGAACTTTCACTGACAGCTAAGGCAGACTGTCTTCAGATGCTTTGTGGATAATGACCCAAATTCAGCACTGTTTGATCTATTCTGGGCCTGTCTAATTCCTGCTCTGCAGATATAAAGAAATTAAATGAGGCCATGTGTAGTGAAGAATGAAGTGGTTAAGTTGAAAATCAGAGAGGCTTCACAAAGATAAATGGTCAAAGACTGTATAAATGTATTGCTATGTGAAATGCACAGCACTTAACATGTAAAATAAAGTTATGAGGAGAAGTGTCTTTAGTGCCTCAGCATGTGGCCACTTCCCAAATTCTGCAGTGCTTTACCTTCCCCTGGAGGAGCTCCATGGGAATCCAATGACTTCCTCATGTAGGAGTTTGTGAGAACGATGGGGAGGGCATGGGAATACACACCAGAGGCACAAAATCTGGGAGGCTTGGAAGAAGGTGAAGCAGGAAGGGGCAGGAGAGGGGTGGTAGCCAGTACAAAAGTGGGGTGTAAATTTTTGAAGAGTAAGGAGTTGGAAATGGTAGGAATAAATGAAGAAAGCCCTAGGAAAGAGGATAAAGAAGGTGAGGAGAGGAGCAGTCGGGGAAATGCTGTGGCTGTAAGATGGTGGAGGTTTCCTCCAGTGCTGCAGTTCTAGAGGGTTCAAATGAGTTTGAATTCATTTGCCTGCTTTGTTAAAAATAAAATCAGTTATTTATTTGTGCAAGTGTAAAAAATGTGTTTTATACAGCATATTTCATCCTCACCTTGCAGATTAGACAACTTGCCAGCAACATTTGTGGAAAACTCATGAGAACTGAAAAATATTCATAAGACGAAAATCTAAAGTCACATCTGGCAACTACACAGGTATGAAATAACCTTTATAAATGCTGAAAGTAAAATCATTGAAATATATTTCCTAAGAGAAAATTAACTGTCTACAAATAATGCCCATAGTGAATTGCTGCCCAGTAAGAATAATGCTACAATAAATGAGGTGACAAAGGGAAACAAGTCAGTAAGCTAAAGATCAGTGGATTATCTAATTAGAAATACTTTATCATTCTAAAAATTTTAATTTTAAAAAGGTATATAGGAAAATATTGAGGACTGTGGCGAATCTGAAATATGAGAGAATGTCTTGCTTTCCATCTGTTCCCAATTTAAATTGAACTCGGCGTGCATGTGAAGCAGAGAGTGAATTGTTGGNTTTATAATTCTAAAAATTTTAATTTTAAAAAGGTATATTTTTATTTATTTAGGAAAATATTGAGGAATGTGGCGAATCTGAAATAGGNAAATCTAAAGTCACATCTGGCAACTACACAGGTATGAAATAACCTTTATAAATGCTGAAAGTAAAATCATTGAAATATATTTCCTAAGAGAAAATTAACTGTCTACAAATAATGCCCATAGTGAATTGCTGCCCAGTAAGAATAATGCTACAATAAATGAGGTGACAAAGGGAAACAAGTCAGTAAGCTAAAGATCAGTGGATTATCTAATTAGAAATACTTTATCATTCTAAAAATTTTAATTTTAAAAAGGTATATAGGAAAATATTGAGGACTGTGGCGAATCTGAAATATGAGAGAATGTCTTGCTTTCCATCTGTTCCCAATTTAAATTGAACTCGGCGTGCATGTGAAGCAGAGAGTGAATTGTTGGTCATATTCATAACTTACTTGTTTTTTGCTATCTCCACTTAAAAAAAAAAATCAATTGCCAATAGACTGCTACTCTTCTAAGCCTTACATGGTACAAGGTGCAAGGGTAGGGGGAAATACACATTTAGGTTTGTAAGCATGGCTTGATTTAATTTGTTCTTGTGAGTACTTGTTGACATCTATGGAGACTGAGATTGTCTTTTTATGAGAGAGGGAATTGTGATGTGCATGTTTTGCTTGATAATCTGCTGAATTTGCTTGACAGACCTATGAATAAGTAAAAAACAGCGAGAATGAGTTGAAGAAAAACTGTAGTGCCTGAAATGTGAAAACTCTAGTTTGCTGAAAAGCTTTTAGTGAACTGGAACCTTGAATGTATAAAGGATGCTGTCCTCATCTCAATTTTTTGCTCCTAAATGNCAAAAAAAACCCCAAAACCCGCCCCTAAAAATATCTCCAACAAAAAAGAAAACTGTCAAACTCCTTCATCCTTAACATCTGTGAGGGTAGGCAAGTTTTTTCTGTTGCACTGAGTCAGCCTAACAAAGTAGGATATTTTTCTATGCAAGAGTACACCTTACTTTTAGTCACTTTCAGCATCTTAATAAAATAAGAGTACTTTGAACTGTTTATTATGTGCATGGATTTCAGTACTTTGTGAACCCCACCAAAAGCCTACCCCCTCCTTACAGAAATCTGGTCTTAATTATCACTTTGATTGGTGGTGATAATAGGACACTTCTGACTTGCAGACTGCATCTTTTATAACCTTCATTTCTGATTACAAGGTTTTCCCATCGTGGAAGAGCAAATGCTTCACTATAAAATAATGCCATTACTTTATACAAGCAGAGTCAGTTTTGCTTCAGTAATCAAGTACAGTAGGACATCCCATTTCTGTAGGGCATTCATGAAATTAGAGGTTATACTTTTAAGAGCTTTTGCTTGCAAATATCATTTCTTAAAATGACTTTTCCCAGGGAGAAAAGGAAATCCAGGCTAGCAACAAAATAGGTAAATACTGCTAGCATTTTATCACAAGCTTCAAGACTTCCTCAAGGCATCAAGTTCAGAAAAAAATAGAGTAAGATATTATGGGGAGGATATTTATTATTACAAACTGCAAAGTCAACAGGGACTGTTAAATGTTCTTGCAGTCATAATAGCCTATCTCATGTTAATTCTAGCCCAAAGCTCTGTGACTCTTTATGTGCAGAGATAATGGGGGGTAAAACTGTGTTTTTAGTTTAGCAGCAGATTCCTCCCAACCATGGAAAATAAATTAGGGAGCTCTACAAACTAAAAATGATTTGGGCTTTGAAGGAATTCCCAGCAATAATATACAAGACTTATTACCCTGGGTAGTTAGAGGGTCCCATATGTTTATGGCTGATAGTAGTCATTTTGATGGAATATTGCCTCAGAAACTTGTTTTCAAATAATTTGCCTGTAACCCAGATCTATTGATTCTAAAGAGAAGATCTTTTTGGTAATGCTATTCTTGTTTGTACTGCCTATGTTTCTCTTACAGAAAATACAGTGTATTTTGCCCAGGAAAAGTGCTGCATTAGTGGTAAAGTCGCTGTATTTAATTTAGCTGGAGTTCAATACACATCAAGGTTTAACACATCAAGGCTTGGGCTAAATAGGTTCAGATTTGAGAACATGTGTGCATNTTTTTTTTTTTTTTTTTTTTTTTTTTTTTTTTTTTGAGTAAAAGACACTGCCAGTAGTTGTTCTAAAATAATGCTTTACAAACCTAGAAAATCCAGCTTAAGGTTATTGCTGCTGCTCATTATTTGTTTGACATTGTTATCTAGGAATGTGGCTGCTTTGGGTTTGGAATGCTGTAAAATGGGGTGGGGAAAAAAATATCAATACATCCCTTAGAGAATATACTGCCCCAAAATATTAAGAAATAGTATGTGAATATCAACAAACTGAGCAGTGCAAAGAAAGCAGAAGTGAATTTATTTGGCCTCACACTTTGTCAGTACATAGGTGTCAAGATAAGAAGATGTTAAGCTTTAGAAACAACCATCAGTAAGAGAAGACAAAAGATGCTTGTTAGAAGCAAAATTTTAGTGTCCTAAAAGCTGAGCAAGAATTGAAGGAATCAGTGTAGTCTGTGAGGGTGTGGAGTTTGGGATAGGCCAGGGAAAGCCTTAAATACACCTGCACTGTCTGTGGTGAGAACCAAAGGAGCCAGCTGGAAGGAGGCAATGAAAATGGCAATGTGGTCAAAGAAATGATCTAAAGAGATTGCATTTATTGAGTGGACTTGTGATGGTATTCTTGCACCCATGTGAAGATGAAGTAATTTTAATATATTTAGGAAAGTTAACATTTCTTTTAAATATAAAAGGAATAAAAAACTGTCTCTTAAAACTGGAAATGTCAGTTCAAGGAGCTCTTATCTTGGTCTTGTTGGTAATGATTTATATTTTCCCTGGCGTTCAGAAAACTTGTCATTTACCCTGTCCTTTGAGAACAGCTATAGCTGCCTATGGCCCAATCCAACAAAAAATATGTTCAGTTCCTCTCTGATAAAAGTGTATATAAACCTCAAAGTCACTAGAATCTGCTCTGAAAGCATACAGTGCCAGAAAAATATATTTTATATTGCATCGGACCCTAAANTGGTAGCTTTATGGCCAGCAAGACAGCATCAAGCAGTTTATTGCAGACCTGGTTTATGCCTTGCAAGAGAGCAGTGTAGTAGACCCTTGTGCATGCTTTGTTTTCAGCACCAACACTGGAAGCAATTTTGAATCTCATTTGATTTTAGTTGAATCTATGCTCTCTTTGTTGTCTGTGTGAGTGTCGGGATTTTAGAAAAAAATTAGACTAATGTTGTTTTCATTGTTTAAAAGGCATTTAATTTATTTTTTATTAGTTTAAACTGTATTTTTACATCAATCTTAACAGTTTCTTTCTTAACCCTTTAATGCCATTGTCACTTAATACAGCTAGGATAAAACATAGGCCATTTCCAGGGGTGGGGAGAGGCACTCAGCCACATGTAAATGAGGATTCAATCCTACAAAGCCAGGAAAGACATTTGGACACGTTAATTTCAGCAAGAATTCGATGTATAATCCCTACAGGAGTTAATTGGGATGTTTCATTGGGAAACAAGGTAGCCAGGATCCATGGAAGTGTCTGTATCCTTCTGGGAGGCTCAGCTGGCACTGGCAGAAGAGGTGTGAGCAGCCTCTCCTTTGCTCATGCAGCATCAAGTCTCCTGAGCTGAGCCTTGGAATCTCATTAGATCCTGATTCAGGGAACTTGTCTGGCTTAACCTTTAAATTGTATCTGAAAATGTGTCTCTCTGTAGTGGCTCTCTTTGCCTTTGAAGTGAGTAATGTGGCAACTGTTTGCTTATAAAAATATCATCGAGTTCACTTACTCTTTGATTCTGACAGAGCTGGAATTGCCAAATAAAAGTGTGTGTGACAGTTATGGACCTTGGTCCTGTTTTCGAGGGGGAACATGGACCACAGAGGGTTCTGATGTCCCAGTCCCTTGAAGTTGTTCTGAACCTGCACTCAAGGAGTTAATCCTTCTTTCAGCAGAAAAGTCCTTTTATCAGGACTTGCATTATTCTCTGTGCTCTCCAGGAGATCTGAGTCCTTCCAAGTACGAGAGGATCCTGTGGGTGGGGGAAATGTAGCTGGCTGGGAAGTCAGGGAAGAGAAATCTGTGTGATGTGCCTTTTTTTTGCAGTAATGGCTTCTGGTTGTAGCTGCTCCTGGGAATTAGATATTTTGGTTTAAAGAATAATCCCTGTATACCAGGTATTTTACAAGACAGTGACAGCATTCTGGCATGGGCTGTTTTGTTCAGAGTTCTGCTGACTACATCACTTAATAAATGAGGTATTTCATTATTAAGTGCCTGATCAGAACCAAGGAAATTTGTAATGTTGGCCAAATCCACCAACTTGCAGTTCAGCTGTCACTGCAGTATCAATTACAGATGGTTCTTGTGGTTTTTGTTGCCATTCACATTCATGGAATGCCTTGATAAAGGGAGTAAAAAGAGGATTATCATGCACTTTCCCCTTGTACAGAAATAGATGATACAAGCACATCAATTTTATCTCACTTATAAATAGCTCCTGGAAACAGTGGTCTATGAGGGAATAGGGCTGATTGACTCATTCCTTGTGAATAATTTAGCCTCAAAGATTAGCATTTTTGTACATGTATTATCCATGGAGGACTGAATTCATCTATTTGTTATTATAATCTTCCATTTAATAGTTTATGAATTGCTGTCTGAATTTTTTGGAGATGTGCTTAATTCACTGCTTTGTTATACGTGATGTCTGATGGTCCTTTGAGTCATCTTGAGAATTTGTGAGTCCTCGCTGGAGGACTGGGACATTCAGCCAGAGAACAATGGCAGGGTCCACAGGTCTTTGTGGCCACATGAGGAGATGAAGAGAATTCATATACCAGCATTTTTTAGGAAATGATTTTCATGATGGGGGGAAACTCTTCAGACTTGCAGTGGTTGTGAGGGCTGTTTTACAGTGACTTTTTAAAAATTCAGTTTTGTGCAAGACCTCGCACAGAGCAAGTTCCCCATTCTTTTGTGAGGATGCAGAGTAGCACAGGGTCAGTGTGGGACTGGAAATGTGAAGTCCATAGTTACAGCTCTCAAACATGAAGCAATACCTACAGAGATAATGGAGATCTGCTGAGAAAGGTGGTGCAAGTGCCAGAAACAAGCTGTGTACGTTAGCATGGAATTCCACCAATTAAAGAAATGATAAATCCAGCTGTGTACATTAGCATGGAATTCTACCTATTAAAAGATAATAAATCAGCCTTCTAGTTCAGGAATTTCACAGATACCTCTACTGAGTTGTGTTTTGTGTGTGCACCTGAGTATGTGTCCATTGTAAATATACACACATATGATGTATATGTGCCTCAGTTTCCCCCATCCCCTTTCTCATTTGTGATCTGGGTGAGGGTGGGCTTGTTTCTTAGCAGCAAACAGTAATAGCAGTCCTTTCCCACTTGCTTCTCAAGACTGTAGTATTTCAGTCCACGTTTTTTGAGGTGCTCTGAGCATGCTGACCATTGGTATGGAAAGCCCAGCAGTGCTTTGGATTGCCAGGGTGCACTAACAAGTACCAGGAGGAATTCAAGCCACACGAGCAAATATAAAAAGCCACTGAATGTTAGTTTTATGCATGGTTACAATCGATGTCAAAGCTCTAAGATGTTGTATAATCAAATAATTTATTAGGCACAGCTGGTTAGCTGCTTACAGCAAAACAACCTGTAGCTTAATTGCTCCTTCTATTGCACTGGTTTTCTGCTTGGTCCTTCTGGCCCCAATACCCAAAGCAGAAAAACCCTGCCTTGGGCTTCCTGAGAGTTGTGCAAGAAACTGTGGGGTCATAACTCATCCATGTCAAATTAATGTTGTTGTCATGGGACATCAGTGGCATAATGAAGGGAGAATAAGGGCATTAAGGAGAGTTAGTCCTTCAATAGGACTTCCCGTCTAATTTCATTGATATGTTAAATAGAATTGAATCTTTTTTGGGTTTTTTTCCCTGAGAAGTAATGATAATGTTAAATAAATATGTTGAGGAAGAAATATGAGCCTTGTTGTTTTAAAGTTTTAATAATTTTTTTGTGTCCATTCAAAATGGAATTGGTTTAAACATTTAGAAATGCAATAAAGAAAGTTGCTACATGCTATCCATTCTAAAATTTCTTTTCCTCTAAGGTAATTTTTGACGAGTTCAACTATTTTACTCTATGAAGTACAAAGATAAACATCCTGTATAAGCCGTATTCTACCATGGCTTTCATTTTGTTTTCAGTAGATGAAGAGTACTGATCCTCAGTGACTTGCACGGGGATCACTTTGAATAGAACCAAGAATGTTTCTTAGAGTCCTTGATTGTCAATGAGAGAATTTGAGAAATAGTGCTTTATTTAATCATTGGAGCCCTTTACATGTAGTGTTTGATTTCCATAATAATTAACTTATTAGGTGCATGAGTCTGTTGCAGAGACTGGTGATGTTCAGTTAAGCAAGACTTAGTTCTTCAAGTTGTTAATTTACTCTATCAACACAAATAGCTGTTCAGCCCTATGATATAATGGTAAATAGTTGCTTATTCCTGTTTTGAAGAGAAAAGCTTTTCCTGCTTTACTTATGTCCATGTGTGAAGGTTACATCAGTTTATCTTTAGCCTTCACTGTTAGCTATTTCAGATTTTGTGAATAACTCTGGTGATGGATACTGTTGAAAATGCATTCGTAGGTCTTCACACTTTCTGTCTTCACGTTTAGAAGCAGTGATATCTTAAACTAGTAAATACATAGGAAAAGAAGTAAAATTTAAGTTAGTGTATCAGGTGAAACTGCTTTTCATTGCTGTTTTTATTTATGCAATGCTCAGTCCAGTGAATCTGTGCCAATTCAAAGGGATTGTGAGTTCCCACTGCTTTGCAAATGCACCACTTGGTATGGGAATTTCTTCTGCTACTGAACGTTGGGATAGGGCAAGATCAGCTCCCACCTTCCTTGTCTATGCTGTATTTCCTACCCCTCCCTCTGAGATTTTTGTAGACGTTTTTACTATCTGGAAGCTCACTCCCTGTGCAGAGCACTTAGCACCTTTTTCTCATGCTTTGTTCAGCTCACACACACGTCATGGCAGGTTCTCCAGTGTAATTTTTAGGTCATATCATTTATCACTAACTTGTCTCTGTAGAACTAGAAATGAGAAGCTGTGAACTCCATCTCAGCACTTGAGATGAAGTGAAATTTGCCCTCATGCCTATTGCTCTTACAGATGTGTCTGCCTTGACAGAACATGGCTGTGACCTTAAACATTAGTTTCCAAATATGCATTTAAAGGAAAAGAGAAATAAGTTGGAAAACTAGTTTTCTGCGTGTTTTTCTGCCATCAAAACTGACCTAAACTGTTGAATATGACTAATGTACTTTGTCATATATTTGTCTCTGCTAATTTCTTCCAAGATAAGTAGCTGGAATCACTTCTTTTATTCCTGAGAGGTGTATTTGTTTATTTTAACAAAGGGCAAGGGGAAACTGGAAAAAATCTTCTTGTATTCATTTGCACGGTGAGCTGTAAGTGGAGTGATTTTGTCAGGAAAAAAGTAGATATTCTGATGTGGCTGTTTCCAATTCGCTCCACAGATCTGTCAGCAAACTTGAGGCCTGTTTTTAGCATATCCATGAAAAGTCAGTCAGAAAAACAAGCTCTGTGGTGGGCTTAAATTGTTTTTGAAGGTGTTCAGCACTTCCATGGTAAAATTCTTACAGTGGCTTCTGAACAAAAAATTGTGAGCCAGAGCTGATGAGTTGGTGATGCACACAAAAGGCCGTATGGGTATTATTTATCTATATTTTGTGCAGCCAACTGAATGGCAATATCAAATTATAATAATTTTCCCTTAGACCATTCTTCATCTTTGAACTTTTCTCAGGCAGACACCCAGTTTCCCACTTTTTCTGAGTCCTTTACCAAGTGAACAGATTCCAAGGAAACGGAGCCATAAATTTCTTACGGCTCTTGCCTGGTATTCCTGTTCCCGTTTTCTAGGATTGTTTGTAGAGTGCTGAACTCAGGGTAACATGAACACAACAAAACCGAGTTAAAAATCAGATGAAAGGGGAGAAAATAGGTTAACATGCTATAATCAGTCCTGAACAACAAACACTGTGCTTAAAGATATTTAGAACTAGATTAGAGAAAACGCAGGGAAGTAAACAAGAGCTAAAGGGAACAAGCTGCTGCAGAGGGAGGATGGGGCCACATGATTCCTCCCCTCGCTGGTATCAATGGATGTAGGAACAGTGTGATATATTCAGCGTGCTAACATTTGCATTACAAATGCTTGTACTGGGTTTCGAAAAGGCCTAACAGATTGTCATTGCCCAGAGCACTGGCATTACAGTGATTGCTCCAATACAACACGGCTGGGGAAGTTTTTCTTAACCCTTGTGCTGCCTCCATCCAGCTTGAAATAGAGTTGTTTACCCAGAGTTAGCTTTCCTAGACGAGTGCACATTGTCGTGCCCACAGAGATCTGGATAAAACAGTTCCCTCTGTTAATCACTGGCATCTGGGTTATTGCATGTGGATTTTCTCAAGTGCTGGAGTAAAAGATGAAGCACAGCTCGCTCCTCAGAGCACTGCTGAGATTGCACCCTGGGCTGGCGGGAAGATGAAGTATTATGCAGGGCTTTTCACACATTCTGTTTTTCTTGTATTGTCTCCAGCTTTCTGAAGGCTGTGGCAATAAAATTAACAGCCTTTTTTTATTTATGCCATTGTTACAATGCTGCCATTTGGTTTAATTTCTGTTGTTCTAATTTAGGTTGGTGAAAGTCAGAAGAGAATCTTGTGTTCTAAATGAATACATCTGGAAAATTGTGAGGGTTTGTTTTGTGAATGTTTTATTTTCAAAAAATCTTCTGTAAATGAAAAAAAAGAAATCCTGAATTTCATTTGTCTTGGCGTTCTACAGCTAATTTAAAAGCAGTGAATCTCACAAATTTTTGAACTCGGTAGAATCATAGAGTGGTTTGGGTTGGAAGGGACCTTAAAGATCATCTCATTCCAGCCTCTCTTTCATGGGCAGGAACATCTTCCAGTAGATCAGGTTGCTCAAAGCCCCATCCAACCAGGCCTTGAACACTTCCAGGGATGGGGCAGCCACAACTTCTCTGGGCAAACCTGTGCCAGTGCCTCACCACCCTCACAGTAAAGAATTTCTGCTTAATATCCAATTTAAACCTGCCCTCTTTCAACCTAATGCCATTCTCCTTGTCCTGTCACCGCATGCCCTTGGGAAAAATCCTTCTCCAGCTTTTTTTGCAGCTCCTGTTTAGATACTGGAAGGCTGCCAGTTGGGCTCCCATCTCCAGGCTGAACAATCCCAACTCTCTTGTGCTTCCCAACCCACTAAAGAAAAGCAGATCTGTGTAGACATCCATAAGTCCCCAAGAGTGGTTATAAAAGTTATTAATCACCTCAGCAAAGCATTGGCAATTTAAAAAAACCCAAAACCAACAAACCCATCCCAAATCCTCAAATCAACCCCTTTGTTATATTAACTCAATGAAAGAAACATTTTATATTTGAAAAAAATAATTTTTAAACTGATGTCGTTCTAAATTTAACCACTTAATCAATGTTTCATACTGTGAAAACATCTTACATTTAAAACTAATTATATTGCCAAAAACTCCCTCCACATCAGCATGTAAANCAGGCTGAACAATCCCAACTCTCTTGTGCTTCCCAACCCACTAAAGAAAAGCAGATCTGTGTAGACATCCATAAGTCCCCAAGAGTGGTTATAAAAGTTATTAATCACCTCAGCAAAGCATTGGCANCACTTAATCAATGTTTCATACTGTGAAAACATCTTACATTTAAAACTAATTATATTGCCAAAAACTCCCTCCACATCAGCATGTAAAATATTCTTAATATTTATATAAGTTGCATCAAGCAATTAATATATGATGGTTTGCAACTAAATGTAATTGTCCTAAACAGTTACCTGAAAGAGGAGTACATAGCTTCAACATTTAGTGGGCAACTAAAATGTGTACTTTGAAGGAAAGACACAGAAGTAGCTGTTATTATCTGGAAACCACTATCTATTCTATAAAGGATCTGTTTGACATTTGAAAAATCGCAACTTCAGAAAATTACTATACAAAACTATTTCAATGCATCAGAGAAAAGGTTTCTCCTTGCCATAAATAAAGACATGAGGTCCAGTTTTATGACTGGGTTAATAACACATCCAAATTAGTTCCTTATTTTATTCAGATGTCTTTTATGGAGTGTATGTTGAAGATTCTAAATGTATAGAAATAACCCCATAGGTGCTCTAAGCAATCTCTTTGGATTGAAATATTATCTCTGATAGGTTGGTGTCTTGTCTAGAGGAGCAGCATTAACTTCTTTGAGAAGGTAGTATTTTATGGGGGCTGTTTTTTGGCTCTTGGTATTATAGTCTACCATTATTAATTAATTTCTGAGTTGCAGTAAAAATCTTCCATAAATATTCCGTGTAGAAGACAAAAGGATCTAACATGGATGTGTTTAAAAACACTGTGTGAAAGAGGATGTAACAGCATGGTAAAAAGAAATAGCATCATAAAGCTGCATTCCAGAACTTGTGCAAATGTCCCAGGCAATAATAAATAGGATTTTGTGGGTGAGGGATGGTCATTGTATCCTTTTTATCATCTCTGAGAGAAATGAGCTGTTTCTGCAATTATGTTGCCTATTTCATCAACTTAAAACAACCTTTCATTCTGAATTTTAAGAATGGATTTTGGCTGAAAGAAAAGGGCAGATTTGTGATTATCTAAATTGTGAAAAGACATAATATTTTATTAGCAGTCTTGGCAACAGTACTCATGTATGCAAGCTGTAGCACAATCTATGGTATTTGTTACAGTAAAATCTAATTAAAAATTAAACTAAGCTGATGGCATTCAAACTGCCATTGCAGAGAGGGGGGATTGGATTCTGTGGGTCTCTCTGTACATATGTGTGCTTCTGCCTTTTTGTTCTGTGGCAGCCAGACAGCTTCTGCCTGAGCTCAGAGATGTGTTAGTCTGCAGCTGGTTTGTGTGCTGTTGTCAGACAGCAAACACACAGCCTGGCATTTGCCAGGGTTTTGTGTGATCCTCAGTAACTCCTGTGATCCTGGATAACATCTCTGGCCAGGCATTTGCAGTGCTCAAACAGTGCAGCCCTGTTTTGCTCTGCATTTTTACTCAGCACCGTTGCATTGAAGATTTACACATGCAAAATGGGGTTTATGTGAGTTTCCTAGATAAGAGCTGAATCAAAGCAACTAAACCACTTGCTGTTGGGGTTGCTCTACTTTAGGTCACTGAGGATGGCAGCAGTAAATCTCGTGTTTCATTTTTGCATATGAAGAATGACAGCTCAGTACAATGTTTTTCCTGCACAATGTGTCAGTCTGGCATATAAATGCACTCCTCTTCTTGACGTGCACCAAAGGCTTGAGACAGGATTACAGGAGCTGAATAAAGAGCAGGATGTGCCATGGTTTGCTTTTACTGACAAATGTGGCTCGTGCTAACTGTCAGCAGGGCTTAGAGAAAACTATCTTTTAAGTCAGGACTCTTGTACATACCTGGTTGAGCCACTTTCTTGTCTGAAAATTAACAGTTATTCTATGCAAGTTTCCACGCTGCCACTTTGCTGGATTCAATTCCTACAGTTTCAGCTGGATGTGATCAGCATATTATCCATTTGCTTCCCTGTTTTCTATAATATTTGTTTTAAAAAACATACCAATTAGGGTGGAAGGTCTTTTTCTTTGTGGTATTTATTCCTTCTTTTTGATACTTAGCCAGAGAAGACTAATCCAAATTTATCAACTGGTGAATTCCAAGTAACAAGTGAAGGTAAACTGTGTAGCAAAAGAAGTGAAGTGGTAAGAGATAGATTGCTCAGTCATTTTATATCAGTGCTTAACACACTTGTGTTTCTTCATTCCAGTTCTTTTCTGTGTGTAAAGCTTAAAAGGGAAAGAATAACCTTTTAAAATTTCCATGATTCTTATTAAATTCTAAATACTGTGGTAGTATCCATAAAACTGTTTGTATCTTGTACCCCTGGTTTCAGTATATGCAGAGATGCAAGAAAAAATAGTAGTTCCATAGTTGATGAAAAGTGTTCTCTAGACACTGGGAAAGTAAAGATTGACCAAAGACTTGTAGCAGTCTTACACAATGGATCTGAGGGAAAAATTGTAAAGAAATTGTGAAATAATACAGGCAATCTTTTACCACTTTTTTTTTTTTTTTTTGACTGCTGTGATTGTCTTCACATCAGGAAAGTTTTCACACTACAGAATTCTTGAAGTGTTTTCATTCAGAGTGGGTTTGTCTATACATTTTAATGTTTTTCTGTGTACTAGAAGATAATAATGATTGTAATAATTAGTAGTATGATTTGGAGCAGACATGGAGTCTGATGGAGTTTAATGAAATCTTGGTGTAGCCTGAAATTTCTTTTTAATGGAAACAAATAGAGTGAAGTTCTTTCCTGGTGCCCCACAGGAGTATCTCCTGTGATTTTTGCATCCATTAAGGTGATTGGCAGCATTTTCAATCCATTTTCCAATTATCTCTCCAAACACTTTGGAAAATTCAATTGCCTAAAGCTCCTTTCCTTCCCTGTCTCTGCCCCCTCACCCTCTTTAGTTATGCCACTCCTAATTTAAATAAGTTGAAGAAAGAAAAAAAAGAAAAGCTTAGTGATATTTGCTATGGCAAATGTAAGAGGTCAGATTCTTATGGAGAACAAACTGAATTTGGTGAAACTATGAAAATACTTTTCTAGTCCTGTATATCCTTTGTTGATGTTACCAAAAGCTGTTATGGAGTGTAACATGCTGCCGTGCTCTCATGCAATTTGTCACAATAGAGTGCACTGATGGTTTCTTGTGCAAGGGATTGTTGTATGTATTTTGAGTTAAGAATTCAAAACTGTGATATTTTACTGTTATTTACTGCATATACCTACAAAGAGGAAGTTTTGTACAGTGGTTTCCTCCCTCTCTCCCTGTAAGGACTTCATTTTATACAGACAAGCACGCTAACAGTAACTGGAAAGTTATTGTCCTTAGGGAAAAACCAGCTTCTTTTTTTTTTTTTTTTTTTTTTTTTTGGTGGATGGACATGAAATTCATAAGCTGTTAATATCTGTTTTATTCCCTTACTAATCATCACTCTTCTACTTTCCTCCCTGTCCATACCCTTGGTCAATGGCTTAGCTGCAAAAATTGGCCGTGGATGGAAAAAGAGAGCAGAGACCAATGATAAATCTACATTTGTACATGCATTGCAAATGTGATGTCCTTGAAATTAAATCTATAAAAGAGCCTCACTCAGTCCTCATATCATGCTGTTGCCCAGCATCCTACCTAAGCCTATTACTGCTCATACTTGCTGCCAGCATATTCATTAACTCTTTAATCTTTTAATTCCCGTGTGAGAGGGAAATAATGTTTGGCTGTAACGATGTGTGTATATGTGGTTGTATGCCCATGCAACCCAAATTTTATTTCTCTCCTTCCTCTAGCTGTTGCTGTGCTTCTCTTCCTGCATCTTTAGAAAGGGCACCATGGTGTTACTCAACAACCTTCTGATGCTGAATCTTAGCTGTCTCCTGTGAGCTGGCACCAGAGCTGGAGCATCATCAAGTGCAATTCTAAGAATGTGTTTCTGGATTTAGAAGCCTGGTCCTACAGTGACCCACCACTCCCAGGGGTCAGTAGCCAAGCACTTTATGATGGCCAAGTGTATCGTGGGAGAAGTCTGATCAAAGTCTCCAGAGACATCCACAAGTCCACAGTGTTCAGAGAGTGTGTGAGAAGTGCTGACTACACCTTTATTCCTCATGCTTTCCTGAGCTGAGTACTGAAATTGTCCATGTCTGGACATAGACGTGACTTATTCTCTCACGGCCATCCAAATGGCCTTTTTTTGTATTTAATTCTGAAATGCACTCGGATTGTGGTTGCCTTTCTGTGAGACAGGATGTCTATGGGTGTGCCAACAGCCTCTATGGATGGCTGGATGTGAGTATTCCTTTACTGGCCGAGCTCTTCACACCTTTCTCCCATGCAAAGATTAAAAACATCTATTTGGAAAGGGATTTTGCTGTGGCAGCCTCATGAAAGCCCATTCCATTCCCTCAGATCTCTGCTACTTCATTAGAAAGTAAACACTTGCTTGGTAGGGAGCAAAAGCCAAAACTGTGATTGGGATAATCTGGTCAGCAAAACTGTTCAAAGGATAAGAAAACTTTATTTCCTGCTAGAGCCAACATGATTCTCAGTGTGTGGGGAAATGAAAAGTGATGGGGCACAGGATGTGTGAAGAGGGAGACAGGAAAACGGGGTGTGAAGCAAACAGCCAAAACACAAACATTTCCATGGAGGCTACCAGGGCCATTCAGAGTGCACCTGAGAGCCACCTGACCCTTTCCCCCGCCTAAGAAATACTTTGGGATGTTGTATGAGGTCAACTGTGTGTGTTGGAGCCAAACTCCAATTCCCTGGCTCTGTCCTGGGCTGCTGTGGCTCTGCTGTGCTCTGCACACGCTCCTGGACTGAGAACAGTGAGGGACACGGTTAAGACTGCTCAGGTGTGAAGCTTTCTGGAGTTAGTCCGGTGTAGGAGACCACAAACCTCCATCAACAATGTCCATTTTAAACTGACCAACAGATGGCACCATCAGTCTCCTTTTCTCCTGTGGTTCAGAAACAAATCCTGATGCAAACTCTTGTCCAGACCTCTCTGCTGCTAAATCCAGTAATTGCTTTCTAATTAATATTTCATTTAAATTCCTAGTGTCTTGTAACAGCGCTTAAAATCTGTGCATGCCTACGTGTGCAGTGAAACAAATTATAAGGGTACATATTCATAATTTAACCTGTAATGTTCCTGCTAATGTATTAAATGACTCTTGATTTTCTAAGCATTTCTAAATCAATGCTGAATTTGAATAATTTAAGTAAAAAAGGCACAGATGCATACAATAGTGAAGAAGTAAAATGCAGTTTCCAAATTGGTTTAACAAGGTAAATTGCATAAAAAGCATATTGCATTAATTTCTGGAAACTCTACCTTTCTCTTTTCTATATTTATAGTAAGTGTTGTATTCTGTAGCTTTAAGATGCATCCTCAGGATCTGTAGAGAACATCATCAACTGCTGAAAATAATGACATAGCAGCTACCTTCTCCTGTATTATCTGAATTGCAAATTAGATTTTCAGAATGAGACACTGCTGAGAATGTGTCAGGAATAGGAGCTGCCTGGACACAGAGAAAACAAAAAGTCACAAGGAAAGAAAGTTCAACATAGAGTTTAAAGGAACCATTATGTACTTCTGAAGGGATGGATGCTAAGTCATGCAGACATCCAGCTTTGATTAGGTAGTGTGGGAGAAAGAGGGAGCTGAGGCTGTGCCTTGTCTGCTACCACCCTTGCAATAAGCAGGTTTTTTACTTCTGTATAAGTGAAATTTCCTGTATTTCCATTTGTGCCAATTGTCCCTTAACCAAGTGCCATGGAGAGGTGTCTGCCTCCATCACCTCATTTATACACATTAATAATGTCTCCCTTGAGCCTTCTGCAGCCTGAACAGTCCCAGCTCTCACAGCCTCTCTTCATAGGAGAGGTGCTCCAGTCCTTTTGGTCATTTTTGCTGGACTTGACCCAGATGTGGGGAGCACATAGTTTTGTTCTGAAAGGCCAGCCAAGGTATAAAGATGTATATCAGCCCGAATACTTTGGAGAGCCCAAGGCTGTCTTCCCTTCTTGATCCATGTGTAACTAAAGCACCTCTAAAATACTACTTCTGAATTGCTTGACTTCACTAGTTGTTGACTGATGATGCACAAAAATATGTGACTAAATTAAAGCTTGGTAAAATTTGGAACAAGGAATTTTTTCCTCATAAGAGAATAGCAGTATTATTCCAAATGCCTTGTGGTGACTGAGTACAAATATAAGCTTAACTTGCAAAGCAGCAAGGGAAACTCAGCTGTGAGGGTGCAAAAAGCAGGGAGGGTCTAGTAGCAAATGTCAAGTGAACTTCCTTTATACTCAAGACTTCTTTTCCTTTTTTTTTTTTTTCCTTGAAGGTATTTTTATCACCACAGGTATTTCAGTTATGTTTTAATTAAGCTGTATGATTATAAGTGCTTGTCATTGAGGATATGTGGCTGGGTAATTAGAACAATAGTAGAAGGGATAATTAGAGAATATAAAAAGTAGCTAAAAATGAGTCTGTTGTGCTGCAGTTGGATTCTGCACAGCTGCTCTGCTTTCCTTTCCCCACCTCACTGAGTGCTTAAGTCACTGGCTTGCTGTCCATTCACACTACATTACTTTAAACTGGATTAGGGAAGAGTTTAAAGTGAAAACTTAATAAGATGGAAATCCAGCAGGGGTGTGAATGGAGGGACAGCAACCAGAACACCATCCAAAGCCTCTTGTGGATCATAATGAAGTGTGTTCCACGACAGACAAATCTTTCCTGAGCAGAAGTGAAATAAATATATTGTTCCATAATAAATCCTGTTTAGAGATCCCCAAGGCCTGTGTCAACATGCTGCTTAAGCATATGCTCAAATCCAGCCTGGTTTCATGAAGTACTGAAGCTCTGGGTTATATGCAAGGAAAGGTGGCAAAATCAGAAACTGTTAATAAATATCCACTTTATTAAGCTAAGATTTGTTAGCCTTTTGCCATCAATGCTTTGCTTAGAGATGGCTTAATAAACTGTAGATATTTTGTTTGGCTTGGTTTTAAGCTGCTGGAAATCATCAGTAATATAGGAACAAATTGTTCTTTGTTTTAGGTTTGATTTCAAAGACACAATGGAAGTTGATAGAATTTTTCCTCTAAGTCAACAGGGAGCAGCATCAGGCCTTTGCATTCTTAAAAGTTTTCCAGAAAGCCTTAGATTTCCTTCAGCATGCACATAATTATAATTTGAGTCTTAAGAACACCACTGAAGGAGTCCGAAAGGAGTGAATGTGAATCCAAACTTTTATGCAGAATTCTGAAATCCAGCACTTCTTAATGATGCCATTCATGGAATAAAAATCTAAGTGTAAGAGTGAAAGCTTCAGAAAAAGAAACACCATTTATAAAATCTAGGAAAAAAAAATCCCCAAACTTTGCCTATTTTGTAGGTTTGTGAGGTGTCCTTGATTTTTATGGCATAGTTCTTTTCTTTAATCAGATTTTTTGAAAAGGAAAGAAGCCACAGTTCTCTCTGTGCACTCTGTTACTACTACGAGAATATTTTGGGAGCAAAAAAATGTGCAGCTGTTCCTTTTCCTCTAAATCTAAAGGAAAGTTTCTGAGTTAAGGACATGCTTTGTAGCCCCAGGAAGGCTTTCTGGTAGCTTTCTGTTTAGCTTTGCTGGGACTTACATAAACTTCATCTTCTATTGATTTATGGTGAGTAGAGATAATACTATGGGATACAAAGTATTGTGTGTTAAATTGTGTGCTGGAACCTCACTATAAATTTGTTTTCCAAGATGTTTCCCTTTCATAATTAAATTGCAGTATCTAGTTTTATTGCTGTTCCCAGGGATAAATCTTTGATCTGAGAGCTTTCACACTCCATATCTTTATTGCTCTCATTTTTATTACAGGTAAGGGATTATTTTTTACTATCTTCTTCATGATCTTGACAGAAACTGAACATATATTGGTCTGTTCTTTCTAATTTATTCATTGAGTGGAGAAACCTTGTATTAATAAGCTTTTTATATATTGCCCCTTACTCCAATGTTCTTGTCATCTTATGTGCAGGTGCCATCTGATTTTCTATAGAATTTTTTATCTTGCTGGTCTCTGTTTTTAGGACACCCATTGTGCTGGGTGTATGACTGCTGTTACAGTTCAAGGAATTTGTGTGACATCTTATATAGAAAGAAAATCAAAAATTTTTGTAAGCACAAGGTCAAGCTTCTATTTCAGTTGTAGCAGCAAACCCTGAGGCCCCCTTTTTGTATTTACTATCTAGAACATATGGGGTTTTCTTGGAAGGCAGAGAAAATAATAAACTCTTTGGTGCAGGGCTTTTCCAGAGAAGAACTCGAGTGGCTGAAACATTTGTGAAAATACCACTGATAGGCTTGTCTTTAAAAAGAAAATGAAGCTCCAGGTGTGAGAATTAGAACAGAAGATTAAAGCAATGCACAAGAATTCTAAACAGCGTAAAATGTAATTGCAGCATTTAACATTTATGCTGTAATGTCATAAATGTCAGCCAGTGGTGCCTTCAGCAGAGATTAAATGGCTTCACTTTACCAGTGGGACAGGCATGAGTAGTAATAATTCCAGTTGTTCCTTGTGCACAGCTGTCCCAAGATCTCTTCTGGCAGAGTCCTACCTTTGCTACCTTTGAAATTCTTCTTTTGGGATTTGTCAGAATGTCACCCAGGATTTATGTAAACTGGGGAGCCAAGGTGTTGCCATGGCAATCTCAGCTGTTTATAGCTTTTTTGGTATAGAAGTACCATTTGTTGTGGCACTGCTTCGAAAAATTTGAAGATTTGTATTAGAAAAAGGTAAATATGTGATGGAGGGTGCTTTCTTTCTGCTTTTACAGGAAAGAAAAAAATGAAATCTGATTTCCCAAATATCTTAGATTGTGTAAACAAAGGTCAGAGTGAAGCCTGGATTGCACTTTGAGCCCTGCAACTTTGTGATTGAAGTGTGATCGTGTTCAAGTGTGTGTCAAACTGCTGGCCAAACTGGTGGATTGGACCACATTTGTGGAGCTGCAGACGCTCCCTCTGGTGGCTCTTGTATCACTTGGCATTTTCTGCATTTTTAAAAGCTGGTTTTGGCATATTCTGGTGGATAAAACACTGGCACGCGTTGGCTCAGTTGATGTTGGAAATGCAGCAAGGTATTGCAATTTACATTCAGCCAACAGTGATTAGTGGGCTCTATTACAGGTGCTTTGTTTATCATACATGGACTTTATTATAAATTTACCTGAATGTCTCAAACACAACCTTTGGTCCCTGAAAAATCAGTTTGGCCATCTCTTGACAGAGGTTGGTAACACTTCTGAAATTTAGGAAAAGACTATCTTGCCTATCCTAAAGAACTTACATTTATTATATATGTTTTTTCATCTTTTCCCAAAAAGAAAGCACTATGTTTATTTTATATTGTGAAAGAAAGGGAGAAGAACTGCTATATCTTTTTGATTAGAATATATTTTATCACATTCTGATGAGGAAAAAATATTGTTTCTAGAAGAAAAAAACCAAAACAAAACCACTTGGATTTCAGCAATAAAGACTCTTAACATCTCTTGATTAGACAGTTTTAGAACTGAGGGTTGCATCCAGGCAAGGCATTTTTATGGACTGCCTACAACAGTGACTGGGGATTTAGGAATAGATAGGGCTTGCAAGGAGATTTTTCAGTATTTTGAAGTGACAATAACATTTTCCTTTCCCCATTCTAAACAGCTGGAGCCAAGATAATTAGTATATTGTCTTTATCCTCATAACCTTAAAAGAAAGTGTAACAGCTTATAGGACCCATAGGAAGGATATTTTCAGGGATGTTCAAGTTACTTTGAAAGAAAATTTCATTTCATATGCAAATGCAGGTGTTCTGGAAGCAGTTTCAGGGATCAGTTTTCTCTAATAAGTGATAAAAACACAATATCCAGTGTTGCCCAACTTTTGGGATAGATAGCTTTTGTAATCAGTTTGGTTTCCCTCTTGTGATTTGACTGTTATGGTGTTAAAACTTTGATCGTGTCAACTTGTACTTTCTTTGTGGGAGCATTTTTAAAACCAAGTATTTTAACCCCTTCCAAACCTATGAGTGTTCTTTTCAGCTTTGATCCCAAGTTTTGTGTTTTGGGTGTTTTCCCTAAAGGCTCAACTACTGGAATTAATAAATTGCACTGAGAACATTGTCTTTTATTAAAGTTCAATACTGTAAGAATGCCTGCAGTCTGCCTTTGCAGAGGAACTCTTTAAATGTTGAATTGATAGTAGGCTGTTGATTCAAAAGTCAAAGCTAAAGAATCACAAATTTCATGACATTGAAACTCCTCTAAGAGTTTTGGAAGCCAGGTTGCTGTTTTTCCTTGAATTTCAAAATAGTGAGATTCAGAACAACTAAACAACATCTGCTGAAAATAAAAACATGTTATGTTTTCAGTGACCAAGAAATTAACTGCTCCAGAAACTGCTCCAGCTAGTTTAGAAATGTTTATTGACAAAAAATTAATTTTTTTCCTGTTTTTGATGTAATTCCATGCCTTTACTTTCATTCTTAATGAATGAGTGTTTTTTTTTTATCTGTCAAGCCAGTGGCAGGATTCCAAATTTAGGCTTTTCATGTGCTTGGTACGTCTAACTATGGCCATTCAGAAATTAGGTCTTGTTTCTGCTCCCTTTCCTGAGGGAAATTGGTCAATTGGTTGTACTATTTAGATTTGAGAAACCAAAATCTATTAGTCTTTAAAAGTCAGTTTGTTTTTTAAGGGTGTTTTTCCATTTTTTAGTGATAGAAACTTCCTTTTCGTGCAGCAAGAAATACGTAGTTCTTAATGTTCTGATTCAAACAGTTAAATATCAAGAAGTACCTATCTTGTTAGATTTACTGAAAAAATCACGCCAGCTAGCAGTGATGTGCAGTTCCAGTCTGTAGTCTGATTTCCTTATTGTCCTGGGACAGCAGAATNGTTTAGGTTGGGTATTGGGGAAAGGCTCTTCACCCAGAGGGTGGCTGGACACTGAACAGGCTCCCCAGGGCAGTGGTGACAGCACCAAACCCGACAGAGCTCAGGCAGCATTTGGACAATGCTCTCAGGCACAGAGTGTGACTCTTGGGGTGTCCTGTGCAGGGTCAGGAGTTGGGCTCAATGATCCTTGTGGGTCTCTTCCAACTCAGCGTATTCTCTGATCATGTCTAATGCTCCTACCTCATGTTTTCAGTCTGTTGATTGATGTTAACAAATTTTGACAAAAGGTCAGATGTTTCAGGTGTATTTACAGTTTCCAGCTTAGCTTAACCTCAAGAAAAACACGAGCTGTTCCTGGAGACAAAAGGCCAGGTATTGCTGCTTCCTCCCTTACGCTGCTCTCACAATCCTGTGGCTCTGTGGTCATCAGAGCCACCTGCTAGTCTGGGTCAAAATGGATCATTTCTAGGCCAGGCCAACTCAGATGTGGATAAATAAGCTGACCATGTGCCCACAAGTTTCTTGTCAGTGACTGCAACCAAGCAAGAGCGAGTTGCTGGGGACACTGGCAGGGAGGAGGACAGGGAGCTGGGGATTATCTGGTTCATAAACAGCCAGTTGTTAGATTGAACCACAAATCTTTACAGGCTCAGGCCTCCTCGGTTCTGATTTACACACAAATTTACTTGGTTTTCAGAGCTTTGTGCACCATAGAAGGAGCAAAGATGAAAAGAGGGCTAGGGAAGCATCTCCAAGTGCAAACTTCCCCCTTGTGGGCTATAACAAGGAGAATAATTTTTATTGGTTTTTTTCCTATTATCTTCACATTCTCACATGGGACCAGCTCAGTGAGGCTTGTGTAGTGAAAGAATAAGTTGCTCTGAACTGATGGCCTATTGTGCTTCAAGAAGGAAGGACAGTGTGGAGGAGGGATGAGGAGGAAAAAGCTATAAAAAAAATCTTTGTGCCTCAGCCTTATGTGAGTTTTTCTTTCAGCATGTTGTAGGCAGCATAGAAATGTTTCCCTGATGCTCAGGGTATAATTATGGGCATGAAAGCAGCCTAATTTAATTAAACAGGTTAACAAATTAATTCAGACTAACATTAGTGATTTAAGCATTTAACTTGGTTTTCCAGAATAGTCCTAGAGCACTTGTGGAAATAGAACTGTCTCTGTAGTTTCACAGATTGTAGAGACACTTCAGGTTCAATTTTGATTTAATAAGTCTTCCAGCAAAATGATAGCAGTAGAGTAGCAGAAGAATTGCCTTACAAGGTGCCTTTCACTGATAACAAGGCATAAGCAGCCCTGACTTGCCTTATAAAGGGATGTTAAATTTCCTTGTCCCATTAAGAGCTCCAGGTCTTCAGCCTCCATAGGAACGAATCTGTGCTTCCACTGCCTGACTACTCCTGTGAAAGGAGACCTTAGAGAGTTAAAAAAAAAAAATACTGTTTATTATAGAGTTTTTCCTTATGTTTAGGCACTCAGAATCCATCTCACAATAAAAACAAGTCCAAATTGTGGACACTTCCAGACTGGAAAAACATATCTTGTGAGGTGTATGTTGCCTTTTAAAAAGAATGTTTTATATTCCTTCAAAACTTTTTCTTTTAAAAAGGAAAAAAAAAATCCCAATAACTGAAGTGTTATAATGCATGTAGGTCACTGAAGAAATCCTTCTGGATCGTTGATACCTGTGGCATTTTGAATTTGATAGTTCTCTACCTGTTGTGGGAAATTTATAGGTATTTTTGTGAAGGTCTCCAAGCAAACATCTACCAGCCTTTCCCATATGCCCTTCATTGTTTTGCTTTTTCAACTAAATCTGAGCCTACTGAGAGCAGCTGCCTAAAGGTACAGGTGAAGACCAAGATTATTTCTGTTCTGTTGACTTGTTGTAGTTGAGGATGATGTTGATAAAATCAGCTTAGCTTAGCTTGTGCACTGCTGAGAAGCATCCACACTAAAATGCTCTATTGAAGGCAGATATTTCTACACATTTGGGCATTGATTGCTGTTAACAAGTGCCACACACAGCTCCTTCTCTTTCTTGTGATCCCAGTCAGAATCACCTGGACTCTCTTGTTCCCACAGTGCTTAATGCAGTTTCAGAACTTTCCTGGGGAATTTATTGTGGTCATGGATATTTGTGCTTAACTTTAAAATCTATTTATGGCTATGTGATGCTCTTAAAGTATTTGAGATTAATATCTGCCATTTGTAAAATAGTGACTAACTCCAAAAACATTTTTGCTGTTGCAAATGTAAGTGTTGCAGAGCAAATGAAAAAAAAGTTTACATGTGTTGTCTTAAAGACAAATAAAAAGAGAGAATTTCAAATATTCTTTTCTACTACTGCTGATGAGTAACACATGTTCTGTGTTTTCAAACTGCTGCACTTCAGAAAAATAAGAGATCCTTGTCTTCTAGAAGTCACATGCTTTGATTTAATGAATAAGCAGAATACACAGCACAGATCGTTGAAAACCCAAGTGCCAAGAGAACATGCAAGGAGGTGAAATAACCTCTATATAAAACTTGGACATTTAGTGGCAATTAGATAATTAATTAAATTATTAGATACTGCATCAAGTAGTTTATTAAAGGTCTTCTTGCATATCTAATGTCTGAAAATAACAGACTGATCTGGGTCCTTGTGTAAAACATGGAAGTATGCATGTGCAAAATTAGAGACACTTTTTAGCTTGTCTAGACTTGCACTTATGTGTTTTACTGGATTTAAATTTTGGTTTTTGAAGGCTCAGAGGTAACTGATTTTGTTGTCTTTAATAATCTGTATGAGGAGATAGAATGAAGACTAAAAGAACAAGAACATGACAAATGTATCAAGAAGCTAAATAATTATTCTTAATAATCATAAATATATGCCTAAGCCACTATTCCACTGCTTCTAAGACTTATCCATTACCACTGAAGGGAAATTTTTATACAGCATCTGTCACAGTAAATATTCTTCTCATTTGACTCTGGATAACTTTTCCCCTTGATTTCATCTGTTATTCAGAGGCTGATTTAAAAACCTAATTCTTCTGAAGCTGTTAGTCTGAAATTAGCATTAGAAATTGCTTCCTTTTTTTTTAATCCAAATTACTTTTTGCATCATTTCTCTGTCCTTTTTTTTCAGAACTAAAGAGGTGAAGTTACTGGAGAGAATCCAGTAAAAGGCCACTTTGATTAAGGATCACCATTCTGTGATACTTCTTCTGTACCTGTACTTTTGTGCCCTTGTTATGGTTTGAACTTTATGATTAGAACTGTTATGATTAGAAGCAAATCCTGCACAAATTCATATTTAATTAATGCCAGTGCAATTCCCTTGACATCCTGCATGGTGACAAACGCGTTGATAGCAAAAGCTTGATTTTCTTTGTAACATCTCTTGGACTTATGTGGCTTACCCTTGAAAATACTAATGACCTGGATAATAACAGCTTTTGGATCAGATCTCTGAAATTTGGTCACCTAGCGTTAGTTACTTGATTACAAAGGCAACAACTAATAGGTCAAGTGATTATTCTAAAATGGGCTTCAAAATGATTTTTGAATAGAGATAAACTAAGTCTTTATTTATTTGTGTGTGTAAAATTTTGTGTCAAAAAATATCCATTGGGAAAGTCAGACCTTTTTAAAAAATACTGTGAACTGGAAGGCTACTGCAGTAGAAATGAGAGGTCCTTAATGCAGAGAAGAGGAAGCATAACTCGCTCTGTCAAGCATTCTAATTTGCAGGTTCCTGTTCTATTATAATTAAGGCATAGGAGTAATAAATAGAAGGATAGCATTCTATGAAGGAAATAAGATAAAAGAATGAATACATCACTTTTACTTCTTCTATAACTTCTCCTCGATTTATTTCTGTCATCTTTTTTTTTTTTTTGAGTGACTGTTAGTGTTGATCACCCTCTAGCTCAGAGTTGATAAAATAATAAAGATAATATTGTTCCCCTAGGTACTATTACTGCTTCCACATCACTGACATCACTAAAGAATTACACNTTTTTTTTTTTTTTTTTGCCCATAAATAATGGTTAAGACATAGAGATCTTGGAGTGGAGGGAGAGGAGAGATAGGGAGGAGGTTGGCCCGTGTTACCTTACTTTTGTTTAAGTGTTTTGCATACCTCCAGTTTGCTGAAAGGTAATTTAGAGGAAGAAATGTGGAGGACTGACTGAGACAGAGAAAATAAAGGTACCATTTTCAGATGGACTGTGTGTGTTTATAAGTGAGAATGCAGGGCAGTTATAATCTTAGATTTTTGGTGAATGAAGACATTTGAGGTATCAAGGCTGATACTGAGTTATATAAACATGCTGTACATACAAGGACTCATTATACAATATGGCAACAACCTCCTGAAGACAGAAACGGTGCAAAATTTTAGGATCCTGTTTTGTATTCAGTATTTTAACTCCAGTGACGTTATTCTCTACGTCCAATCTACTGATTTTATACCAACAGCTCAGCACCCTGTAAGTCACATCACTATTTCCAGTTCCTGGCTGTAGGTCTTATCACGATGACAACTCCTTCAAACTATTCAGGTATTGCACATACAGAGAACAATGGGCTTTTTTGGTAGTTCTTCTCCACCAGATGAACGTACAGCATGTTGGATAACTACCTACTCCTCCTAAATGAATATGTTGAAAGAGTTATATTCAGAATGTAAATTTTGCCTTCCTCTGCTGACAAATTGTTTAGCTGGCTGCTCGTCATAGCAAGCTGTCAGCCATATGGATGCCATTCAGCCATTTTTCCTCCTCGGAATGCTGTTGAGCAGGGCCCACACAGCCAAATGTCCGTGAGTCCTGCGATTCAGAGTGACTCAACAGAGCCCAGAGAAAGGCCACAATTTTCTCAAGTGGCAGCAGGCACCTGTGTCTCTGCTTTACTCATCTTCCTGTCAAAAAAAAAAAAAAAAATTCCAAAGAGCCCTCATGTACATATATTTAAGTTCTTTCTCCTGGGCTGCACGGTTGCATAGCTGTCTGCTTTACTGATGTGGCTTTGCAGCTGTAACAGATGAGTAATATTAGATAAGATGGATGTAAAAATAAAATAACAAGAGTATGGCAGTTTGCAATAACCTTGGTCATGTTGCAACACAGAGGGGAAAAATAAAACATGTGAAAGTTGTCAGCTGGTGTGGAGACCTTGTTATTAAAATAGAAATAGCATGGAAAAATGATGGCTCAAATGATGTACTGAGAGGTTTTCAAGAAGCCATAAAAACGTGCAGTTATATTACACTAAGTGTTGGTTTACCCTTACTCTTCCTAACAGTAATAGTTGCTAACCAGAAAAATCTTCATAGGAACATTTTCCTAAATGTGTCATCATTGGCTTAGTTATGTGGAAATACCCAGGGAATCAACAGGCTGTCCGTGATGGCTTTTTATGCCCCAAGTTTAAAAAGGGGACGAAGGGACCTGCACTGTGTCCCTTTTACTTTGATATCACAGTCCTGGGTTCCTAGAGCTTTAGCTCCTGGGGGATAAAGGGAAGAAATGAAATAAGATTTTTGAATTTTCTCATTAGAATGACATTTTCTGACAAGGTACAATGAAAAGAGAAACACCAACCCCAGTTTGTTCCCTAATCCTGGATCACATGGTCGATCTAAACCCTGTTTGGGTTTTGGCCATCCATTGGCCTCCCTCATGACAATAAGGATATTTTAAACCATGCCAAATGATCACGGTTTTGCTTAGCTGCCCACACTTTGCCATGGTTACGTGGAGAAGTAACTCCATGACACATGGTTGGCATTTCTTGCTTTTGTTTGTTTGTTCGAGCTCCGGGAGGGTTACCAGTGATCTACATCCAAGAGAGGAGGCTTGAGTTTACATCCCTGCAGCCCCCAGGCTGCTAATTTTAACAAAGCTGCCAGAGTTTGCACATTGGATGTGTTTGGGGCGTGCCAGGGTGGGGGTGGTACAAGGGGGATGTGCTACCAAACAGCAGGTGAAGGTGGTTTCACTGCCAAGGGAACCAGATCTCCGGAGGGGAAGGGGGCACAGAGATATGTTGTGTGGTAGCTGTATTTATTTTTACCATTCTTTGTGGCATGGAAATGTCACTGATGAAGGCTGTGGCTCAGAGAGGGCTGGCAGTGACCTTGGTTTAAAATGTTTCCAGCTCCGCGTTGGCCAGCATGACGCTCACTAAGTTCCTGGCTGAAATGTTTTCCTCTGATACATAATTGTGATAAAATTGGTGACCTTGTGGATATACATTCTTGACAGCAGTTTCATCCATTGGGCATTTCATTGGTAGATCCTGCCTGAAAAAAGCAGATGATTTTGGTTCTCATGAAAATTAAGATTGGATCAAACACTAAGCATCTTTGCTGTCCCCATACCATGCTTGTGTTGTCCTGTGTCGTCCCAAACTAAAATGCCCTTTGATCATCTTTAGTCTGACCCTTTCAGTTTCTTGAGTATTGGGATTTGGTATAGTTAAGTTATAAACATGACTTCTCCACACTGCAATGTCTCAGTTGTGACTCAAGCAACAGCACTGCAATAAAAAATACAAAAATTCAACTTAAGTGACATTTTTATTTATGGTTCTCACCAATCAGGAAGACTAAAATCAAACAAGAGTTCTAAACTTGCCTTGCATTTTCAGCAATTTCATAATTTCTCTAAGTGGAAGTGGATTTCCTCTCTCTTGCAGCCACTAAAGTGTCAATTACAAGTGAGTGCAAAGCTCATATTTCCTGAGGGAAATACTCAATGGGAAATACCATGAACATTTAAAAAAGAAGTTATGAAATACAGTAGATGCCTTTTGCCTTTTTTATAATTTAATTTTATTAGAAAATTGTGAATCACCATTGAGAGTCACCAATAAGAGCATTAAACACTGAAAGAGTATTAGCTTGACTTAGTTTCCACCCAATTACACATTCATTCAAAAGTGGATTTCATGAAAATGTAGAAAAAACATTAAAAAATTACATTAAATTTCTAAAATTTTAGAAAGTGTTCTTGAATTGCAACTTTCTTGCTCTGCTTCTACACCAGAGGAAACATTAGATATGATTTGTAAACAGACATATTGTGGTTACTGTATTTGTCCATTTTTTGAATTGACAACCTCTTACTACAGTTTTTAGAGTAAAAAAGAAAAATCCTGCTGAACTAATTTACCAATTAGCTCATAATGTTGTATGATATGGGTATTGAAATAATTGCATTGAAGGAATGTTCTTTACACCTGCAAGTGAAGCAGCTGCTGCCAAAACCTCAAAAATATCCCTTCAATGAACTTTCAGTCTACTTAATGACTTTTCCCATTGATGCTGGGGTTTGGCCAATTACACAAACATGAACTGCTCAAGACATCAAGCCTAAGTTATATTTTGAGAATTTTAATAAATTTTGTTAAAGTTAGAGCTTGATGTGTGTTGTCCTGCTCTAAATTTAATTTTAAATAAAAGAAATAGACTTATTCTGTAAGAAATATGAAAGAACACAGTGGTTTTTAGAATTAATTTTTACAGCTTTTGAAAGGCTGAATTATCTGGTTTTGCACTTCATTATGTCTTCAGATTTCAAATGGCATTAGACTGGACTTTGTGTCCCTAAAACAGACTTTTCAGTAAATATTTGTATCTATGAAAATACAGATAAAATCCTTGTTAACAGGAGGAAATTGTTTTTAGTGGGGCTAATAAGAACACACTATTGCTTTCCAAGCTACATGGAAGAATTTTTCAGCCAAGGATGCAACTGAAAGCTAAGGACCTGTGGCAAAATTATCTGATTTTACTTGGCATTTGTTTAACTGTTGTGTGTATTACTGAAGGCCATTTACTCTGACAAGAAATGTCAAATAAACCAGTAATAAATCAAAACAGGAGATAGAATTCAGTTCTCTTTCCCTTTTTCATACTTTGGCAAGGTATGGAGGGGTTTATAGACTACTGAAATTCAAAAGATTGCTCACATATGGAAAGATTATTTGTAATTGAGACAATTCTGTAAACTTAAGTCTCTGGATGTGTTACAGAAGTTGTTCCTAATTACATATTTTAGTGGTATCTAACTAGCAGCATGTACAGTCTTTTGTGTATGACCAGCAGTAACTGTTTCTTTTAAATGAGCATTTCTCCCACTCCTC
>VZTR01029538.1:521479-548221 GCA_013400775.1 Chaetops frenatus | reverse complement strand
ATATCTATTATAGATATGATATCTATTATATATTTGAGGAGATTTATATATATCTATGTATATATATGTTTATCTGCTGCATGTGCCTTTTATAATATGATCTGTTTCCTTGTTACAGACAGACCTTAAAACTGAAATTCTGGTCAGTAAGTGGACTTGCATTTATAGACACTGAAGCTTATTGGTGGCTGCACAGGATAATGGCCACTTTACATCAAGGAGAGTTAATTTTTTGATTACTAAATATATATTTTTTAAAAATCACTTGTCACCTTTTGTTGCCCTGCTTTCCCTTAGCAAAATAAATCTGTCCATCTAAGGACTAGAATAACTATTTAGAAGTGAACTTTGTTTCAAATCCTTCTTTACCAAGATGACTGTGGGATTCAGTACAGGATAATTCACAGCTTTCACAGTATCTTATTCATAAGGAGCTACATCCATTTCCAGTTAGAAAAGATGAAGGAAAATGTATGCCATGGTTTTC
The DNA here is from genome assembly GCA_013400775.1 of Chaetops frenatus. Lineage (NCBI taxonomy): Eukaryota > Metazoa > Chordata > Aves > Passeriformes > Picathartidae > Chaetops > Chaetops frenatus. The sequence goes on along the minus strand of VZTR01029538.1, from coordinate 547,734 downwards.
ACAACTGCTTAAAAATTATCAGAAGTTTTAATCTGCTAATGAGAGCCTGAATAGTTAAGAACCAGAGAGGAAGGATTAATACTGGTGGAACAGTTCAAAGAAAGGTAAGACGTTTTGGAATCTTCAAAAGTCATCCCAATCTCTTAGCAGAGCAAAATATCAACTTTATTTAAAATGCAAAACTAAAGAGAATTTTAAAAAATGTATTGATGTAGTAAAACTCCATGGGAGCTTTGACTCATTTGTGTGTGTGTTTTAATGGTGGTCAGGGGTTCTTCGTGCCAAAAAAAGGGAAATGCACAGTAGTGTAATATGGTTTTTGAATGTTGGAAGAAATGGAAAATTGAAGTCATATTTAGCTGACTATAGAATAGTAGACTCTACAAATATCGATTAATAACATCATGTCAGTTTTTAATATTGTGGCGTGTTCTGTTTTTTGGACACTCTTTGCTAAGCAATCATACATTTCTACCTCAGTTATGTCATCTATTTTCATGTTGATTAATTCATGTAGTCATCTAAATAATTTTTTAATTAAGTATTTTTTGCTAAAAATTGCTGATAAATAGTGAGAAAAAAAACCCAAGAAAACATTTTATTTCTAAACAGCCTGTTCTGTTAATACATAGTTTTCATCATACATTCCCATTTGCTTTTAATTACTAAGTACATTTTCCTGAAAATTATGAAGCCTTGTGGGTTAAAGGTTCCCCTGCTCCTGCTGCTTATTTCTTTCACACAGACATCCTTCCCTGTTTCTGGCAACCAGACTGTCTTTCAAGCAGCTCATGCTAACACTGCAAACTCTGAACACTGGCTTCAGTGAGAAACAAGAAGCTTTTGAGCAACAAAAGCCTGGATCAAATCTCGAGGTGGTGTAAACTGATTTAGTTCTGACTTGGGCCAGACGTTCAGGTTTCCACTATCTGAGCATCTTATCTGTGTATACATCTTCATATAAAGGTCTGCAAAAACTACTGAGAGGTGAAAACTGAAATTACATAGTGGCGGAATCTCTGTAAATAATAAAATTTCAAGCTTGCCATACAGCATTCCTTTGGCTTTTGTGGTAGGCTTTGTACATATATTAGAAATAAAATGAGCAGATGAGATGGTTTTCAATGCAAGCAGTATCTGTGTTGCATGAATTAACAGTAGTTTTATCAGGACTGGATGAAGTCTTCATCTAAACAGGAATGCTGCTCTGCTGCATAGTTGTGACAATGTCATATGTGAGGGAAAAGTGTATTTTAATCAATAGTGCTAGTAAGGCTGGAAGAGATTATTAAATAATTTTCATTCATCTGTAAGATCTATAAGTAATATTTTCCACTTAACTTTATTCATGGTTTGTCTTCTGTTTCAGACTTTAAGATGGCAGTGTTACAGAACAAGCTTTCTCCCAAAATTGAAAATGAAAAGCAGGAAGGTATATTCTATTCTAAATCTTTCTTTTGTATATATTTCTTCCTTAGCAACTGTGTTAATGTAGCATAATTTTCAGGACAAAATGTCAGGCACTGTAAGGCAGCCACCTTCCCAACTTGCTTCCACTGCTGTGGCACAGATCTCATCCCTGTCTTCCAAGCTGTTTGTGGGACAGTCCTGTGAGCTGGACTTGGGTGCTGTCTGCATTAAAAGAAAGCAGAACAGATGACTTGAAATTGTCAAATACCACCCTGCTACAAGCTTCATGCTTCAATGGATATGGGAACCTCACTTCAAAACTGGCAAAACAGTACCAGTAAAGGACAATTCAGGAGAGACCAGGCACATCAAGCTGTTTTATTCTTTATCAGCATTCAGTTAATTTGTATTAAAAGCTGGCTGGATAGCTGAGAGTGTTGGGAAGCCTGTATGCTAATTGCCTTTAAAAATAAATGCATCAGAGCCACTGGGGCATTTCTGTTGTGGTTTTAGATTATTCATATAAATTATGAGGTTATCAAATGCGAATGTGAAATTGTCAGGCATATGCTCAGATATCATCTTCCTAAGCTGTGCAATTACTCAGGGTGTCATCTCAGTCTTCAAGCAACCAGAAACTTCTGCTTCTACATAAAACATCATCAAGGTATTATAAAGCCTTTGGCAATAGAACACAATTAAAATACCTCAAGCAGTGAAACCCATTAATATAAAACAGGCGACGTTCAAGAGAAATAGTCCGGGCGTGTCTCCTTGACAGTGACAGGAGCACAGAGCCCCTGCAGATTAAATCACCCTGCTGAGAAGCTGGGGTCTCTGCGTTGTAATGTCTCCACTGCAGTGCCCGAGCTGCTACACTGAAAGATAATTTGGACACCTCTGTGCCGTGCCTCAGTGCCTACAGGCAGCTGTGGTCCTCCTTTTGTGAGTTCAAATCATACCAAGGAAGGAATAGTCCAGCACAATACAGATGTTTCTGTTACCAGCTTCAACTGCAGCTGGATTAGACTGTGCTGTTCTCCTCCTGACTCCCTCTGGTCCTGTGGCTGAGTCCTCACAGCCCATCCGTAAGGGCACAACCAGTTTGAGCAGCTTGGATGCAAGCTGCCTCTGCCTGGGAAATCAGTGATGTTATTCTGGGGCAAAACCTGCTCCAATGTGTTCTGCAGGACCAATAAAACCAAGGAAACTTCCCCCCAGCCCACAATTAATCATCTCCTTTGAGATCGAGAATTCTCTGTCAACACCCTGAGTTACAAAAGCAAATTATACAGGCAGCTTCTTAGGATTTATTCAGTGCTTTTATAGTAAACCTGTAACATTTTCATCTTTTCAGCATGAAAAGAGTGAGATACACTGCACCAGTCAATCAACTTTCCTTTTAGATGCTTTGCTAAGCTGTCTTCATGGATGGTTTTTGAAAATAATATTTGAAATAGTTCAGAATAGTCACACAGAAAAATTATGTGCTGGAAACTTTCACTTCACTGTTACTGCATTTACACTATGCAGAGTTTACATTATGCACATAAAGAAAACATCTGTATTCTCTAATTATAGAAGCTCTAATAAACACCAGCTTTGAACCATGACTTTCTCTCTATCCATAGAAGCCCAGCATACACAATTGGGAGACATTTCCCTGTGCTACCTTTCTGATATCCTACCTGGGACTTGACCCCAAACAAGTATCTCTGTGCAGAAAAAGGTGGGGTCTGGATACAGTTACTTTTTAAACTCTGCTGAAATTGCCAGCTGGGAGGATTTCTGGATGGCAACATCCCATTGTTGGAAAGAGAACAATTTATTTCATGTAAACACGTACAGAGCTTTCAGATGAAAATAACTCTCAGTCATTGCTTGCATGGCCTGTCCTTGAAAGGATCATCAATTTTCACTGTTTTTATACATCATTACTGAGTTAATCAACTCTCAATTAATATACTGAGACCTTCAAGAAGAGTAGACCATATCTTTTATCCCACTGTCATCCCACCTGACGACACTGCTTTTCAAGAGGGCAGCATCTCTTCCCACCACAGCAGTCATGAAAAGGTAGAGCTATCAGTGGTGCGGTCCAGATGTATGTCCTACAGTTTTTGCCAGGCAAGTGAGATTTTACCTTCTAACTTAGCATTTTGCCTTTTGTTTTTTTCTGCCAGCAGGCCCTGTCTGCTATGGGCAATCCCGTTATTTTTGGAAATGATCAATGTAGCAATCATAATTATACCTGTAAAGCTTCCCTGTGCTAGCCTCTGGCATTAGTTGAAAAATATGTTTTTATATTTAAAGGTATAATTCTCTGTGCCAGGTACTTTAATGAAATCTACATATAATATGTGCTCTGCTTCCATTTCAGAAGTTTTTATGATTTGTTCAAGTACTTAGTCAGGGTCTTTGGCCTGATTTATTAGCTGGTTAAAATTCATAGCTGTCATTTCCTTTAGGTGGTTACAGACTTCCCATTAATACCTGTACAACCATCACCATAGATATTACACACCAGATGACACTTGCCAAAATTACCTTGCCCCCTGTACTGTCACCTGGCATCCTGCAGACTCCAGACTTGCACCACAGTGAATACTCTGGAAGCTTCCTCTTCCACCATGATTCCTTGTACCCCTGACTGAGGGCTCACATCACCAGTCATACCCTGCAAACTGCTTTTTACTGGTCACTGTACAGGTTTTGGCTCTCTTAAATTCATCAAGTAATTCCTGCCCATCCATTCCTACACAGAAGCTTTTTATTTGCCAAGTGTGAAGACTGGCTTGCTAAATAAGCAGTGTAATAACTGAATGCTTGAAATCGTATGGCAGTGATTCGAATGGCTCAAAACTTCTCTCATGATTTGTATGCAATCTATGTGGGAAATGGCATTTGCAGCTTCAGGGAAGAAGGTTTCTGTTTGCTTGAAGCTCTCACTGTTTGTCCCAAAATAAACTCAGGGAAAGAAATTCAGCTTCCAGCATGTTTCTAGAAATCTGCATTTGTTATGCTACTGTGTCTTCTTTGTCATGTACCACTCCTTTATAGACCCCTTGTCTTGCAGGTTTCCCTTTCAAAGCTGGAGATCAAACTGCCTGCAGCAAAGGAATTCCCTGCTTCCTAACCTGAGGAGGGGCAGAGGTAAGGAGGAGGAAAAAAATGCTTCTGGGTAATCTCTGTGAATTATAAACTTTTTTTGTGAACGTTTATAAACTTTTTTTGCGAACATTCTGAGTTTGGATTAACTGAAATCTGTTCCTTTGGTTGGAATTTGTTTTGACTGTATAAACAACAATTATTATAATGCTTAGATTTGTGAAAGTGAATAGGAAACTGCTACACATCTTTTAAAGTGTGTCATTTTGATTTTATGCTTGGATGATTTCAGTTTGGTAAAAACACTGATGCTTAGGAAATACAGCAGAGAGTAGAGGATAAAGGAGAGGACGTGAATGCTTTGTCATGATGTCCTGGATCCTACAGGGAGGGTGACCCCAAGCCCTGAACTGCAGTTAGCTGGACAGGAACTGCTTGGAAATGTGTGATGGCCAAACAGATGCCCATGGCAGGGCAGCATTAAACTTCTCAGCTCTGGAGAGCATTAAACACACAAGTATTTACAGGACCTGTGCTTTAGGAGGCCTCAGGCTGGAGGAACGTTTGGTCAAAGTAGCCCCTTGCCAGCTTCTTCTCAGGTGCTGCTCATACAGGCAGGGAGCAAGTGAGCTGTGCATGTGAACCAAACCATTGCTTCACTCACAAGGCAGGCACGCTCCAGCAGAGCCATGGAATTGTTACATGCACTGAGAAAATCCCTGGTAAATCAGGAGTTGCTGTGTGTGCAGGGCAGGCACGGACATACCTCATGAAAGAAGGCACTTAGGGCCCTAAGTGGCCCTGTGTTTGCAAAAGCCAGTCCATAGAGGGTTGTGTGTGAGGTATTGGTTACTTTATACTCCTCCCCGTATAAAAAGGCAGCTGTGTTGTTGTGTTCCCCAAGGACAGCCGGGTTCTTATGCATTGGAAAAATCAGCTGTGAAATGACTGAGAAAAATTTCGTTGTTTTTCCCAAAGGCAAAACCACAAGTGTGCTTATACAGTGGGCTTATAGACTGACTGAATGCAGCACTTTCCAGGCCTGGTTCCTGCTATATGGGACCAAAGCAGAGCTGCGTTTTTAGGAGGAATGTTGTTCTGTTGTTCCTTCTGTTGTTGAAGGGAGCACTTCACTTCTTTAAAGACAGGTTTTCTTGTGATTAATTTATTATTTACTAGGTTATGATCAGCTGTAAGAAAACACAGCTTGTGATACGTCAGGCAAGGTAGAAAATTGTGCTCTCTTCCCCACAAACAGACAACTCCTGTCACTGTCATCGGCTGAGTAAGGCACACACACACACACACACACACACCACAGGGAGGCGAGATTCCGGAGCTAATCTTGAATCTGCAGTGCATGTTCTGCCTGACTTTTCAGAAGATTCCTCTCATCTCCTGGATTCTGTACAACAGAGTGATAGCACATGATAGATTTTGATCTTGCGGATTTAAATGCTTTTTGTTCTGCCAAATCCTTTAATACCTTCTTTGTTTTATGCAGTAAGCATACTACCTAACTTCTTTAAAACCACAGCCAGCTGACCAGGTTCTATTCCTGCAAATGTTAGTCTCTTGCCTGGCTTATAACAAGACTTCTTACTCTTCTGACTGATCTCCTCTTATGTGCTACTTTACCTGAATTCCTTTTCTGAAATTGCCATTAGTGCTTAGGTAATAAAAGCACAGCATCCTGCACATACTTCAGTACTTCACATCACTCAAGAATCTACCTGTCAGGATTGTCATTCTTCTTACTAGCTTTTCTACAGATAAAATTAGCAACATGATAGAGGCTTTTATCAACAATTAGCTTATTGTAGAACATATTTCATATACTAAGAAATGTGCTGTGTGCCATTTTGGAATGGTATTGTGGTTTCATAACATCCTGTCAGCATGTAGGCACTGCAGAGAGAAGCACAATTCTGGCTTTGCTTTGACTTTGTGCTGGAATAACTCCCTTGCTTCAAAGGGACAGAAGTGAAATCAGAGTCCAGTAGAGTTGCAGAGATGAGCTGCAGGGCAAACCAGAAACCTTGAGAGACTGGACTGTTAATGGTTAATGACACAAAATATTCTGGATTTCATTGGGAGCTATAAACATTCTTAAATCTACAGGTAAATTTTAATTCATCTTCCTTTGCCATAAATGTGTTTGTAGGCCTGAATTTTCTTGTCTGGCAGAGTTGTTTGGTTCCAAGTGTCCTCTTTCCCAGTACCAGGAAAGTAACGAGTAGCAAAGTACCAAACCCTGCTCTGCTGCTTTCATGGTGTTACTGCTGCTCACGTAGCTTTTCCCAAATTATCTTTTGACTAATTGCTGGGTCCGTCTAAGAAAATAGCTGCTACTGCACAGAACCTAGTGCAGCTGCCAGGGAGGTTTGGTCCCTCTCCAGCTGAGATCCATGTCACTGTAGCTACATAACTCTTTCCACCTGACCTACTTAAATCAGTTTGGGCAGAGTTACTTAAGCTGCAGTCAAACCCTTTTGTTTGGTGTAGACGAAGCCTCAGGTCCCAGTGTCTATCATTGCTGTGAAAACTACAATGTTATTCTGATACTCATAAATTTCTGTGCAATTATTTGCATAATTTCCTGTCTATAACATGACTAGTGTTAAGTCTTTGTTAATGAGATGATTATACATTGGCAGCTGTTCACAGGTATTAACTTTTTTTTGCTTCCCTAAACATAGTTTTTAATTTTGTAAAGAACAGGGATGTTTTCTAGAGTAAGTTTTTACCTAATATTCCTCCTTTGTCTTGCTTAATCAATTTTACTATCCATTTTGTGTGCCCATGGAGTCTTGTAGACCTCATCAGAAGGAACAAATAACACAGCCATGAGGGTTTTGAACATAAAGTCTGACATGGCTTTTGACATAAGTCTGCTCACATCCTGAGATTCATTCCCTTCCTGCTGTCCCAGAGTCAAAACTTTTGGGTTAGGGATATCAAGGGAACATTCCTGTCTGTTCCTCTTATTATCCATTTATGGATCTGTTGTCCATGATTGTGTGCAGCTGCTTTTTGAGCCTATTGATACTCTTTGTGATCACAAGCTCCCATGGCGAGTCTGGAATGGAAAAAATCAGCTTAAATACCATGGTTACAGAGAGATAAGCAAGCTTTTTGAATGTTTTATAAAAGGGAATTTCTACCATAAATATATGTCGTTTGACTTTTTAGTGTAGAAGATATCTGCAAAAAACATGGAAAATAAGAAAAGCAGATTGATACTCCTCTGTCATAGGATACTGAAACACAAGAAAGGCAGAAGTGGGCCAGATAAAATTATGTCCAGTCATGGGTTTCACCCAGTCACCTCTTCCCAGTACTCACCTTGATGTTTAAGTTGGATTACAGGCAGACGGAACACCTATAATACTGCTTTTCCAGCACTTTCCTCAACATTTCAGTGATTTGGAATTCAAAGATCCCAAAGTCTTTGGATTTAATAGAAAATTGCTGTCTTTTTCCTTCACAAAATTATCTAGTTACTTTTTGAATCCCTATGGTCTCATCTTCCAAAACCCTTTTTGACAGCCTGTTCCCTTCATAAGAATTCTGATGTTCTGATATTTGCATGGAGTTGCTGTGAGCACCTTGTGTGCACGTGGAGAACTGCACAGATAAATGCAGAGCTATTTTGAGCAACAAATTCCAAGTGTATTTATGACCTGTGAACAGAAAAGAGGGTTTGATTTGTTTTGATTTATTCATTTGAATTTATTAGTAGTGCTGTTGGTATGATATGCATGGACCTGCTGCCTGGTTCCTGACTATAATACTGAAGCACAAACAAAAGAATGAATGGTGTATGTAACCAAGCAAGTTATATCAGTTATGGGCTTACATAATTACATATACATGTGGAATCAAAGATCATTTTATAGTCAGAGCAGCTTGTTTGGGTGGATCCAAAGGTATAGTAGTGCATTAAATTTCTGAAAAACACAGTCCTGGTTCTGCTGGACTCTTGAAAATGTGATGTTTTAAACAAGGCCTGCTTCCTGCTGCAGACTATGGTATGGCTTATCTGACAAAGCCAGGCCTGAGCCTTCAGCCCCAGCACTGAACCAGAGCCTGTTGAAAAAGCTGGGCTGGTGGAGGAGTGTGGGGAAGGTTTGTAAACAGCTGAAGTGGAGCCTTCTGGGTTTAATGTGTTCCATAACCAGTTCAAACAGGGCAGCAACTGAAAACCCCAGATGTCAGAGTTACACAACAGCTCCTTCAGGAAAGCAGCTTCAAGTTCTCAGTGGGCTCTATAATAAAGACCATGCATAAAATGTTCACCCACAGATAGTGAAGTGTTTGCTTTGCTAGCAGTACTCACCCACCATCGACTCTCAGCTCATCCTCTCACAGGGGGAGAGAGGGATCTTCATCCCTAATGCATGTTTTTACATTACCCTTCTGTTATTGTGCGTGGGTTGGGTATAGCAGACTTAATGCAGCAATTTGTAGACCTGCATCCATTTAGTGCTTTATTTTTTTTTTTTTTGTTCCTAAAGAAATGCTATATTGAATGAAAGTTTGAGGCTTTTTTTTTCCACCTGGGCTAAGGCTGAGTACTTTGAATGAAAGAGGGTTTATTTTGAAACTTACAGAAGTTTGGCATTTTCTATTCATACCTGTATCTTCATATCCCAGCAGTGTTCAATTATATCTAATCTATTTTAGCCACCTACCATAGGATGTGAGTAGCTACATCCTACAAGCAACCATTTCTCCCCTCCTCCAAAGGAAGTCAAGACTGCAAGCTCTTGTACTGAAGCTGTTTAAAGAACCTCACATCAGCTATCCTGGTTTTAAACATTGGACATTTCTAAAATATTCTTATAGAGCTCTGCAAATTTAGTGTTTAGTGTTTCTAGTGGTCAGGACTCTTCCACACGGCACTGAATTTTGGCAGGATATTTTTTTACCGTGTTTTGGGAGTATAACAGCACTGCTACTCATTTTGCTCTCTTGCAATGACTGAATTAAAAATCTTCAGTCTTTTCAAGCAGAAAGTTGTTTTCATCCTGATAAATGACTTAAAAGAAGCAACACTGATCCACTTCAAACTGCCTGGAAGGGTTTGGCACAGTCAGGGCTTTGCTGAGCTCTGTCTCACCTCCCTTGCTTTTTATTTCTCACTGGCTTTTCTTTCCCCCTTTTTGACTCTCTGTCATTTATCATCAGCATGCTGATGTGTTCCCATCTGTGCTGAGGGCTTCATCCCAGTGTTCTGACGTGACCAGAGTAAAAAAGACAAAAGTTACTCGAGGTGTTCCATCTCTCATTCTCACAGCTCAGTATTTACCTTTACCTGATCTCTGCCTCACTAAATAAATGCTAATGCCAACCTCCAAACAACTTATCCACCAGCAAAAAAAACTTCTGATAAGAACTGTCTGTGATTGCTGAATTGTCTCCACTGGAGTGGTGGAAGAGGATTTTCATAGGTTTGGTTTTTTTTTTTCCTATCAATATTCTTATTAATGGGGTGTACAACAGTTTCATAGACTTTTTATATTGTACTCAGTATGATATCCTAAAAAATGAGAGGACACATTGGATGCTGATTTGAACTTACTATAAATTTATTTCTTATGCATTTTTTATTTATGGCAGTATTCCTATAATCTTGCCCTATTTTGCCAGAGAACATGAAAAATATAAAGAAATACAAGTTCTGTTTCCACAAGTCTGAGGAACAGTTCATTGAATGATGATTTCTTAGGTGATTTTTCACTTTCCATGTTTGATCAGTGGCCTGGATTCAGAGAGGGAAGAGCAGAAGAATATAAAAGCTGACCCTAGGTAGCAACAAGCTTTGATGTAACAGCACAGGAGAGAAAAAAAAAATAGCTGGGGCCTCTTTGTGCAGTGTTTAAGCAGGTGAGGAGGGTGCAGCAATTCCTCCAGAGGAATTTCTGAACACTTTGTTGGTGTGTGTTGGTGTGAGGCTATTCACTGAGGTTCTCCACTGGTTACTGGGTCCTACTCAATGCCCATACACCAAAAGAAGCAACATTGCAGGGTGGAACCTCCCCTGGAGATTTTATGGCACAAAGTTAGAAAGAGCCTCTGTACCCCATTAAAATGTCACATTTTTAACATAATCAAAGGGCTTCCGTGTATTGCAGGGTCAAAATCTTGTACAGTGTCATCAACACAATCCTACCTCTTGAACTGAAAATGTCACTCATTTGGGGACTGAATTTGAGTCTGTCAGTTATCCAGGGATGATGCAGAGGCTGAGGCAGAGTGGCAGGGGGTTGATGCAGTTCCACATGTTTATTGTCTCAATACATTGTGTGCTTAGAAAAAAATCAGCACTTTGCAGAGATGAGAAGCTATCAATTAGTCTTCAGCCCAGCCCAAAATGTGAACCTAAGTTGTCCTGGCTACTACTCAGAAAACCACAAATGCTTTACCTGTTTTCAACAAATTTTAGTTATTCCATCACCTCTGTTCCCTGCTTCAAATTGGAGCTAATGTACCATAAGTAATAAAATTTAAAAGCAAGGTCATTTTCTTTCTAGTAAGACCAATCATTTTTCTGTATAGAGTTGCCTTCAGTGTCCTTGATGCAGGAATGTGAAATGTTTCTTTTGGACAGCTGGGTTAAGCTCAGCACTGTAGTATCCTGATGGTTGCTGCTTTAGTCTGGTGGTCAGAACCCTCTTCTCTGGAGGAGACTTGTGACAGCAGATGATGCTGGTGAAAGCCTAAAAGGACTGATAAATGTGGTGAATTGTCCATTCGGTTCCCTCCCATGTTATGTCTTTTTCTTGGTGGGGGAAAGGCTGTAGTGCGGGAAGAAATAGGTTAATTCACTACATTTTATTCCACAGGCTCTGCTGGCAAGGTCCAAAGGGTCCCTACATGAAAATTATCCAGATATTCTTGCTCTGGCTGAACTGGCAGAATTTCTTTGCTGGAGTAGAAGTACAAGTAGGGTCTAATTCACTTTTGGTTCTGGACAGCAAGTGCCTCTTCATCCTGCGGCAATGTGAATGCTCCTGCACGTTCTGAATGCAGTCCTTTTACTGAGTGTGTCGTCTTCCATCCCCTTTCAGATGGGAGGACACTGCATCAGGGCAGATAAATTGAGTTTGTTGTTATTACATAGTTTTCTGGTGACTCCATGATTTATCGTGGGCTTTGTCTCATAGTTTTTCTGGTATGGAGAGAGCTGTTTAATTTAACTGCAGGAATGACTGGATTGTGGTAAGGAGCACGTAGAGCTTGCACCAAAGGCTATTTTAAAAGAGTTGACTTTTCCAAGAGCTTCTAAAGGTAGTGAAGACTTACTTGGCTTTGACTTTAAATAATGTAATTCTTGTCTTTTGTAATAATTTTCTGACAAGCTACAGTCTCATTCAGTTAGCGTGGTAAGCAGTCCTACTTTGTGAACTGTGTATTATTTGAAGGTTCAGCTTTCATCTAAATTATGCCAAATACATGAAAATAGCATCCTCTCCTTATCAGCATGTAGGGTTTTTTTTTTTCATAATTTGTGTAAATAAAAATAGAAAGTAAAGAAGTGACAGAATTAATGTAGTACATAACTCTGGAGGCATTGCTATCTGGCAGATCATATCCTAATGAAGTCATCATTCAAAGGAAACCTTGCTTCCAGTTACAGAATGAATATGAAAATGACAGATTAATATGCTTAAAAGAAAAGTAAGTAAATAGACAGAAGGCATGATTGAATAAAATTCAACTAACTTGGGTAGTTTGCATTTCATTTTGTACCTATAAATCCATGTTATAGATGCCTAGCAGAGACTTGGCATTTTCTCTGGGCTTTCCATCACCAAGTCATCACTGTGGATTTCTCTGCTGCACCCCTGATTGATATCATATCACTGACTGTCCTGTGGCAACTGCTCCCCAGCAATTCGGCATGTCCTTATTACTCACTTTTAATCAGATAAGATATTTCTTCAGTGCCTGCTCTTATCCTCAGTAGGCTTTCTTAAACTTGTATGAATGTTACTGACAACTGATTAAGGCCTAGTGTGGCTATACAGGTCTCCCCTTAATAAAAAAATAAATTATTGCAATGTACAGTAAAACTTACTCATGGTTTCAATATTTAAGAGACTTTTTTATGATCACATTTGATGGGATCCAGCAGGTATTCAGATCTATTTCAACTGAATTGACTTGATTTACCTATGCCAAAGAACGTACAGAATCATTTTTGAATTCTGCCTCCTCCTGCAATTCAGGCTGTCTTATCAAGACTGAAATCAGACTATTTTCAGGTGTTTTCTGTAGTTCTTCAGAGAGGAATTCTTTACTAGTTCCCCTTTCTGTGTTTCTTGTAGTTTCTGTGCTCCCAGAAAAATGCAGGTTTGCCTTGGGAGACTGAGGAGTCAGGATCAATTACTCCACAGCTCTGCTGAACTCCAGGGTTTAAGGTCACCATCTGAATTTCTCCTCCCATGATGAGCAGCTTCCTCTCACCAAGCATGGAAAGGCATATTCAGTATGACTCTGGACCACAGTGAGCATTGGTATTTCTATTTCCCTTGAGGAAGAGTGGTCATATAACGCACTTAAAATAGCCCAGGTTTTGATTTTTCATTTTAGAAGAACAATTATTCATGGCTAGCCTGAGCTATGAAAGATTTACTTTGAAGAATAATACAAAACTGCTGATGCAATTATAATGAAAATACTGAGGTAAGGCTATAGGATGAAGAAGGAAATATAAAAGCAATTTAATTTCATGGGTTTTGGAAGTCTTGTTCTTTATCTATTTAAGATCTATTTTTATTAAAATTTTGCAGCCTGGAGGTTAATTCATTTTTTAATGTGTGCTTGTCTTTCAGAATATTATTCATTTAAGCAGCAGGTTGCATGACTGTGGTCTAGAAACATTAATTTGCATGCACAGTATTTATATTTCCTCTTCAAGAAACAAAAATGGCCTTTTATTAAAGCTCCTTGTTTGCCTTTTTTGAAAACCATGCTAAATGCAGATTGGTTCACTAATGAATTGTCCCATGATCCTCAGGATTATGAAGTTTGTCCCACAAAAACCAACACCTGTCCCCACAGGCATTATGTTATTTTTCCAGCTTGCTGAAGCAGCTGCTTAGTACCAGCTGCCTTTCTAGAAACAATGACTTCTCCAGTCAGTGATGCTCTGTAGTGTTCCCTAACAGGGTGCTCAAACCAGAACCTAATCCTGAAAATGGAGGTAGTAGTCATGTAAGAAACTGCTGGTTGATCTCATGAAAGTGAATTTATCACCTCTCTGATCCTGCAGTTTTCCACGTGTTACTAAATTAATGCATTCTTACCTTGAGCCTGGCCTGCATTTCCATGCTGCTGTTGCAAAATGCCACTTTCAGAGGTTCAGTGTATTCCAGGATTTCTTGGAGAAATCCACTGGTTAGTTTAGTTCTGTTTTTGAAAACAGGTGGCATTCAGATTCAGACAAAGATAAGCTTATCTTGCATTTTATGCAAAAGGGACTTTTATAGCTCAACCCTTAGTTTAGAAATATAATTCAAGCAGGGCATGCATTCCCATGTATTTACCAAAAAGCCTGAATGTATAATGCCAAATATGAACCACAAACATTAAGAGAAGAAAATCTGCTTCTCTCAGTTTACCAAAAAATTTTCTTGTTTCAAGTCACACAGTATTTGCTGGGTTTACACATTTATTCTTTGAGTCATGTGATTATTATTTTTTTACACTCCTTTCTTTTCATTTAAAATGCAAATGAAATTTTTTTCTCACAGTTACTGAGAAAACATCAGAGAAGTGCTTTCCAAATGATCCAAGCCATAAAAAGCTCAAACCAGAATAAACCCAAAGGCTCAGAAGCGCTCAGAATTCTAACAAAAAATAAGATAGACTTAATCTTAAAATCAATTGTTTAAAGCTCTCCATTTGTTTTAGAAGACATCACACTAGAAGACTTCTAAGAGACTTAAATGAATCTTTTTACTTGTGTGCACTAGATCTTGCTGCCTAGGAGATCCACAACTGGCATATGTAATTGCACAGTTGTCCTGAGCTGTATTTAAAAATAGGAGCCCTGTGAAACAGAGAGGTAAAAGCTTGTATTAGCATGATTAACAGACACCTCTGTATCAATTTTATTTATGATAAATAATTCAGAGCATCCCAAGTCCCTCATCAGGTTCATTCCATAATCCATGGAATTAAACATGGGTCAGAGAACAAGAAACAAATTACCAAAGCTGCTTGAAAATGCCCCACAGTTTTGAGACCATCTAATCAAAATCATCCCAAAGTGTATTGCAGTACCAAAACAAAATGTGGGACTGCCAGAAATGGGAATCCTGCTGCATTTCCCATCCTCCCCTCATGTCAGCATGGAAAGGCTGCACTTTGATACCTAAAGGCTGCAGTCATCTCTTCTCCTGGAGCCTCTGGTGCTGTCTGACTGAACTGATCCGTGTTTCTGAATCCCAGGCAGCACAGTGATCACTCTCTTCAGCTGAGTAACACAAGGGCAGTAACCACAGTGTGAGTGGGGAGGGGTTGTGAGTCCTGCTTGGAGGGCCTCTGAGCACTGAGTGTCCTGCTGTGTGTGTTTTCTCCTTCGAGTGCCTGCATCAGGCTAATTACTCACCCAGTGAGCTGTGCTGTCCCTAATGCTCTGCAGAATGAGTACAGCAGCATTCCCAGCCATTCACTTCTCTTAAAAACTCATGTTTGCTGTTAGACAAGACATTTTCCTCTTGTGGTATCTTGTACTCTTGCTAGAGCAAGGGACTTCCTCCAAAATGGGAATCTCTACCCAGAAACTTCAGGGTTTCCAACTTGGCAATTCTCTATGAAAAACATTTCCTGTTCTCAACAAATTTGGATCCTAACAACCTTCTAAGGCTTCTCTAAAAACAGAGAAATTCCTTAAAACCCTACTCAGGGTGTCATTTGGACATTTCAAGAGCCAAATAAATAGTGAGACAATTGGTACGTGACATGTTGGTGTGTGTTGGTAATTAACTATATGCAATGGATTAACTTTCTGATTTGACTAATTTAAAATTCACTATGTGCACTCAGGTTCCTTATTTTCTGAGGGAGGAAGCCATGAATGAATGCAACAACTTCCTTCTCTTTAGCACATTATTACTGAAATTAGTATTAGTACACCAACTCTATTTGTTATGTACAGAAATATAAAAAATGACAATAATATCTGAGCAACTTTCACCTGTGCATGGTGATGTTTATATTCGCTTTAAAGAGGTGAAGGTGGGAAGGCAAAGAGTTAGTTCAATTACTAAAATAGCTATACTTATCTCTGAATATTCTCAAGAAAGTAATGATGGAAAAAATATTGACATTTACAAGGACTGTGGTGGAGTCTGTCACCTTTTTATCTGCAGAAAGTTTTGTCTTCTGTAGAGATTTGTGCCCCCTTCATTCTAGAGCTATGGGAGCTCTACCCTCACTCTGAAGAGGCAGAAACCTCATGCCATGCAGGCTTTGCTTCCAAGCAGTTCTCAGTATGGAGCATTAGCATTTCCATTATCCTGGAGTCATTTCCAGGCAATGACCATGACAACAAGTGAAACATAGAACAAAATGACTCCTGGACCCTAAAACTGATTTTTGTATTGTTTAGCTCTATAGATGCTATTCACAACAAGGGGAATATCTCTGCCGAGTTTAAATATTCTGAGAACAGAAATTACTTTTATAAATACTGCAACAGGCCTAAAGGACATTTTTTTCCTTCCACAGTATTAATTTTAAAAGCAATCAAGTCTCCTAGGAATGCAATGCCACATGAAGGGATTTAAAGTGTGTCAGAAGATGAACAGAAAAGTTAACATTACCATTTCATCGTTGCCATTGTTTCTGTTATGCCCAAACTTCACAGAATACAATAATACATGTAAGAGATCTGGCTGGCTGACGTCTGTCCATCTTGAGGCACAATGGAAGGAATCAAGAATAGAGCAGCTGCCTGAATTCTGAACCATCTTGTTTTTATAGGCTCTTACATAAGTCTTTTTTTCCTCTGACTCTGTATTTTTCAAGTCAAGGGTCTATCTCATTGTTCCATTAGTGCAGTACCTGAATTCACAGCCAAGCAAGGAAATATAGCAATAAATCTCATTCGATGTTGTTGTACGTGGAACACAGTCCCAAAGGCTCTCCTGAGCGAGCTGCATCCCTCTTGAGCAGATATCAAAGAGAATAAGATTATCTGCAACAAAAGAGAACAACAAACTTTTTTTCAAAGTGGTGATATCTAAACTGCACAGCAAAAATGCCATTCTTTGGGAAAGCGAGATGTTTTAAATGATCTGTGTATAGAACCACTGATGGGATATGTGAGAAGAGGGGACCAAGTGCTCCTGCCCTCATTCCTGTCTCTCCCTCCATATTCCTGGCAGGAGTCTGAGTGGCCCAAGGCTACAGGGGCTGCCCTACTGTTTTCAGACTCCACAGCTGATGAACTTCAAATGTTAGTCTGACTTCAGTCCAGCTTATTTAAGGATCAATTTTCCCACAGGTCAGTCTGAAGAGAGAAGCTGCAGTGTTTCTTACCTTGCTATGGGTGAGGTACCTGGCTCCTTTGTCGTTAACAAGTTGCATCTCTGAGTGTTTCTGAGAACATTGGGATTGACTCTCTAATGGTTTCTTTCCTTTGTGCACCTTCTGGATCCCTGACGTGTCTTTGAGCAGGCCTGTCTGCTGCCCACATTGTCACTTACGATTAGGCTGACATTATTTATAACCCATTCAAGAGGTACAGGTAGGCTTTCAGGTGTTTCTGTCTGCCAGGTGAATGTTCATTGGGACTGAAACCTCTGGGGCTTCTCCTGGCTCACAAGAGTTTCAGCACTGGGCCAGCAGGAGCTTCCTTGGCACTGTCAGGAATGAAGTGTTTCTTGGCATGTGCAGGAGCTGAATGCTGGGCACCTGGAGAACTTTAAAATTGAAATAGGTACCTGCTTAAGGTTTAAGAGCCTTCTGAGCTGGGCAGCAGCTGAGCAGAAGTTTTTAGTATCACTGTTTGTAATTGCAGCTGACTTCTGCCTGGCTTGGATACCTCAATACCTTTCTGGGATCTGGCCCTAAGGATTTTTCTTTTTTTTTTTAAACTTATGCATTAAATAATAAAGAGAAGGCAATTAAGAAGTCTTGCTTAACTGGCTCAGCCTCTTGAAGAGAGCTACAAATCAGCCTTGTTTCCTCCTCCTGAGAATCATTAGATCATTTGTTACAAGGGTGCAGGGAGCCTCTGCAGTGTTTCATGGCAGAAGTGCACAGGGCTGCTCTGTGCTGTTGTTTACAAACCAAGAGTGCTACACTGAGCATCCCAGCTGGATGTTTAGTTTGAAAAGCAATATGTCAGTCGCTATTTAATTAGGACCCTGCAGCCCACCTTTCTCAGATGCTGCAGCTTATTAAAGTGTTCCCTGATTGGGAATATGCAGATGCCGTTGGTGGAAGAAATAGCTGCCTTTAGTCAGAGTGGAAGGGCTTTGCCACCTCTAGCCTGGAGTTACAGCAGCACACTTGGACCCCAGGGCTTAGGTGTAAGGACAGAGGAGACAAACAGGCTCCTTTTGTCCTTCCAGGGAAAATGCTTTTGGAAGGGCTGTTGCTGTGCTCCCTGTGCCAGGAGAGGAAATTCTCCTCCACTGCTGCCTGTGTATCCTTCTCGCATGGCTCTTCTCTGCAGGAATTTCAAGAACAGGTGAGCAACTTCTCTTTACTGCTCTCTTGTTTGGGCTGGGATTGAGGGCAATAGGAAGCAACAAAGTTGGTGTTTGGTATCACTGGGAGAGGCCTGCAAAGAGTAATCTGCTTGCAGTAAAACAACATGGCAGTGTTCGAGGCCAGGTTGGATGAGGCCTTGAGCAGCCTGGTCTAGAGGGAGGGTCCCCCCCATGGCAGAAGGGTGGGAATAGAAGATCTTCAAGGTCCCTTCCAACCCAAGCCATGCTATGATTCTCCAGTGGTGCAGTCTTCTCTAATTTGGAAGTCAATTAGTACTTCTTTAAGGGAATTGAGGCTGCAAAGAGACTCCCCAGTATGCTCTACCAAAATTGTAAAGGTACCTCTAAAATAAACTATAATGTGCCTTTCAAATGCCTGGGGTTTAGTCTTAGTGCTGTTAACCACTTCCCATGTTTCTTTTGCAGAAAGCTTTTAAAAAAACCCAAACAATCAAACTTTCACCAAAAACTGGTGTTTATGTGAACTGTGGTACTGATAAACTTGAAGAATTACATATTTTATTTGTACTGAGCTACAGGGGCTATTCCAGAACTCTTAGCCCGTTTGTTATTTTGGCTCAAAGGTACCTTTCCAGAGGTGATAATTCCCTGTCTCACTTTGAAATACAAAAGATAGAAGAATGCATTTGATATGGTGGTTTTTGTTGTTGCTTTGGGTTTGTTTTTTTTTTTGTTTGTTTGTTTGTTTTGGGTTTTTTTTCTTTTATAAAAGCTTGCATTAATGAAGTAAACCCCTGAGTACTGCTGCATTAGACCCATCTCCTCCAGAATGCTGTTGTCTGTACTTTTCAGACACAGGCACAGTGTTTCTTCTAGATGCTAGAGACAATGTGTATGTGCATAGGGCTGAGGGCTGTTCAACAGAAGAAGTTCCATTATGGAAAAAGAACATGGAGCTCAATCTTCAGCTCTCTTATCCCTGACTTTTGGAATATTATCTCTATTGAGTAGTGTGCTTTGGCTTTAGTGCAAGCAAAATTCTCCTGCATTTCCCACCTCCTCTGGCTTTCTGGGAGGTAACAAATCATCACTGTGAGCAAAATCTTTCTTTCTTAGTTCATTTTTCCACTTTCAGGATGCTGGTTTTGCTCACTTAAAGACCTCCTTTTTTTTTCGTTAAGGCAGTTACATCCCATAGCACAGAGATACCTGTAGAGTAGGAAATAATCATGACAATGGATCTTGCTCCCTACAAGAAGCTAAATGAGTTGCATGACTTAAGCCCATGCCTGAATGACAGAAGTTTTGGCCATGATTTGAGCTGATTGAGCCCACAGCTTCTGCATCTCCATCTCTGAGAGATATAATGGTCATAGCTCACCGTGGTCATTGTGAGAATTAGTGCAATCATATATAAATATTTTAAACATTTTACTGTGCCACATATTACTTCACTAGGAATTAATTACTTGCTTTCCCACTGTGATGGGAAAGGAACAACGTCACAGAGAAAAGAGAAGAGCTGGCTAAGTGTTATTGATGGCTGTATTTTATTTACCAAGAGACTGGTGAATACTCTAGAAGTATTTTTCTAGCCATTTCCTTCACCATACACACAAGTTCTTCTGATGAGCAAAGAAAAGCTAATGAAAAGCCTGTGATAACAAGATCACAAGAGCAATATGAAAAGAAACTGGGAAATGCTGACAGTCTTGATTATTATAATAATCTAGCATAGAAGCAAATTATATTACTTTAATATGCACTCTTGGCAAAAAAAAAAAAACCACACCCCAAAAACACACCAAAAAACCCTACGCAATTGTTAAATTTTTAAAGGCATTTATGAAACTGCAGCAAAATAACTTTTCACTTCCATTTAACATAGATTTATTTAGAGTTGGGAAATGGTATGTAGTATTAAAAACATGGCAGTGTTTCCTGTAGTAAAGGCTTTCTGTTCTGTAAGCCAAAGAAAGGATTCACACTGCCTTGTTTCTGCAAACCAGAGTGTTCCTCAAATGTTCCTATAGTCACTACTCACACCCAATAAACCATAAGGAGTGTTATTTGCTGAAATATTATTGAAACCACTTATGTCAAGCGAAGGGGAAGGAGGAGGAAGCAAAGTGAATGCACCTCAAGTGGGCACAGTACTGCAATTCCTTCGTTTCATGAGGAGTTTCCTGGGAAAGATTGACTTTCAGTGTTTGGTGACAAAACTGCTGGAGTGTGATAGTGGTCTGAGGGTGAAGCAGGAATGCAAAATCACTCCTGTTCTGAAGATTGCAATGTCTCAAAGCAAGATGGGGAGGGATATTAGCTGTGCCAGCAGGGATGGTTGTAGGACATTTCAGCATCGTTTGAGCAGAGGGGAGCAAGACTGTAAGACTGTGGGTTGGTTTGTGGGTTTTTTTCAAACTAAGAATTAATCCAAGATCAAAGTGATCATTATTTCACTGTGTTAGTGGGCTTGTACTGGTGTGTCCATCCTGTGAACCATTTAGACACACATGCATCAAACTGGCAGACATTTTGTATCATATTCTGGCTAATTCATCCAAAAATGTCTGTACACATCATTCCACAGTTACAGGGGCTGTGCCAAAGCCTGGAGGGTTTGCTGGGATGTTCTTGAGTGGCTACACTGACAGCAGGACTGATGTCAGAGCCAAGTGTCAGTCAGTGCTCATGAACTGGTCACCAGGGCCACAGAACAGGAAAACCAGTTCTCCCAGGCTTTTCAGCAGCCAGGAGCTGCTGGGCTTCATCCTCAACCATTGCACATTCACCACTTTTGCTGCAGCCTGAGAGCTTTGTAATGGAAGCAGGGAGGGAGTCTGTGCTCAATCTGTGGCCAGTTAGGGACCAAAGAAACCCTTGGGGTGACTGGGAAGAGCACTGAAGCTGCCCTGCACTGGCTCAGATGCTGCCACTGTTCCAGCTGGAAGTTTGTAGGATCACCCCAATGAGCTTTTTTTTTCCTGTGGAGAGAAGGATGGAAGAGTACAGCATCATCCAGCATATGAGGGTTTCAATCAGTTTTCTGCTTCTTCTTTACAGTTACTTCCCAGCTGCTCTGCACTTCCCTCTCAGATGCAACAGGGCCCCAAATTTCAACTGGTGAGATGGAAACATGCTTAATAATAGATTATGAAAAAGACATGGTGAAAAATTCCAGTTTAGATGGAGGATTTTAGTGCCAGATTGTGCCCTGGGATTCCAATGCATATCTTCCATTAAAGCCATTAAAAATGTTTGCATTTCAAGGAAGAATTTGGACTTCTGACACAATTCCCTCTTTTTCTTTGGGAGCCAAGCATTTTCTGTGGTAACAGAACATATTATAACAAGAATAAATATAATGCATTCAGGCATTAAAATGAATAACAGTCCTTGATCTATTTGCTGAAGATTACAGGCATGAGATGTGAAAGCTGTTACTGGTTTGAAGAAAGATATTTTTTGTAATTGGCACTGCAGCTTTGGTTTTATTACAAAATATGAAGGAGATGACCAGAGAGGTGTCCAGATCCTCACATTCTATGGAGAGATTACAGTGCATCTCATGATCATAACTTTGGCCAGTGGTTTGCTGCTTTTTGAATCAAGAGATCCTAAAATCTCAGGGTGGTGTATTTGCCACACACGAGCTGCTGCCTCCTATTCCAGTGGGGTCAAAACCTTGGTGGTGAGGGTGCATGGCTATAAGGAAACTGCTTCCTGTATTCATAAGGTGCTGCATGAATTAAAACGGCATTGCATGAATAGAACACTTTGCTTTAAACACTCAACCCTTCAATTTCCGTATTGTTTCAAATTGGAGCAGTATAGGTATGTACAGAGAGCAGCTTTGTCCTCCAGAACAGTGATAACTCCCATCCTTCTCTCCCTCCTCAAGTGTTTAGGGCAGGCTGTTTCCATCCCCCCTGCTCTTCTGGGACTTGCAGTGGATCAGCTGGGAGTGTAGATCCCACTGGTGGTGGCATTGTAGTTTTACCAGGAACGTGCCTAGCACCCCCTGAGTCCTGAGGTCGAGATAAACTTCCCAGCTGGCCTACCCAGTACAATGTAGTTTCGTGTGAGACATTCAGAAATTTCTGTGGTAACAAATTTCACCAGAAACTTAACTTGCTTTACGGAGTGTTTTTTTTTTTTCAAGATTTATTGTCCCTCACAAAAAAAAAATGAGCTGTTTCATCAAGCTGACTTATTGAAAAAAACCACCATTGTCCATCTCATCAGAGAATTCCCAGCTAGTTATGAACAAACATTGTTTTTAACCTTCCTATTCCTTTATACATAAGGCATAAGTAATGCCTAGTGTGTATTTCCTTGGGATGCTGTGTTTATCTTCCAATTTGGTCTCCTTGAGGAAAAACGAAGGTGTTACATTTTTGGCTGTGAAGTGGGCCATAACAGCACAGCCAAGGGGCTTTCCCTGTAAGCACCAGCCACAGCTAGCTAGGGTGTGGTTTGCAATGATTTAAATACTTATGAAATACCAGCTGAGGCTGAAACAAGGACAAGGGGGGATACAGCAGTGGAGTGGTTGTTTTGATGGCTGTAAGCTCGGGGAGACTACTCACTGTACAGAGCTGTCTCCTCAAAGAAATATTTGGGAATAATTGTATAGCAGTGAGAAGAGGGGGGAAAGACCCTTAATTCTTTCTAGCTGATATTGTTCAAAAGGTTTGAAATGCTTGCAACTGTTTCCAGAAATTATTTAGACCTCTAGATAACTTTTCTGATCTTCTTGGGAAGTGGTGAGCACCTCTAAATCCAATGGTAAAGCTCTTCTGGGAGCAGACAAGTAAATGAATGCCTGAAGAGGCTGTGCAGATTGCTTTGCCACGTTGCTATGCTCTTCCTCTCTCCCCCAGATCTCCAGCGTACCATTCAAGACATTTTGCCTTGGTGTTACAACCCACGTAGCTGCTGTACCAAGTCCTGTTTGGTGGTGGTATTTACTGAGTGCTTTCGGAGGATTTTCTGGTCTTTATTCCTTCTGGTTACTCTTAGCACCACTGAAGTCCAGCTGGTCCAAGAATCAGTTGTACTCTGATGGATTTAAGAAGCTAGAACACACAGCAAACAGGAATGAACTTTATTTAAATAGAACCAGTCAGTTCTTTTTGTCACTACAGCAACAGACTGAGGGAGAAGCTGGGATGTTTCCCTTCTGTAAAGATCTCACACCAGTCATACCTTAGCTGGTTGCCCTCCTCTCCTTTTGTCAGTGTTATGCATCTGCATTAGCAAGCTGTGCTTTTCATTCCAGAGTCATGAAAGGGGACAACAATAAATTACAATGCCTTTTAAGAAGTCTCCAAATCTTATCAGATCTCACATTTCATTCTGGCTGCTCTTTCATGTTATTCTTTTACTATTACTCTAATTGCCACTCAAAATTTATTTTGCTGCTGATGTGCACCTAGCACTTGCAGCTACTGTTGAGAAACAGTACGGAGGCAGAAAGCAGAGATCCTCTCATTTCCCTTTCTGTAAATTCCTACTCCTTGTGAAATTCCCAAACTCACAACCTCCCAAGTTTCTGAAGAGTGGCTCTCTCTGTACTCTGAGGTATTGTTACACTGTTAAAAATGGAAATCTGATGCTGCTTCTTGTGGGGTGGAGGGGAAGGAGTTGAGAAAGGTGGCGGTTTCACCCCAGCTGTCTCATGATGCTTGAATGCTGGGAATAGAAAACAATATAACAAATACCTGAAAATGCAGCCACCTACCAATCTTTTATATAAATTTGAGATTATGAGCCAAACTCACTGTTGACATAAGCAGATGCAAATCTAATGAAGTCACTGCAGTTAGTTCTACTTATGCCAGAGGTGAATTTGTCCCTATTTTTGGAACATGCTGGTTTTGTGCTACAGCATTGGCACGCTGTATCATGTCAAAATCCTTTTGAGCAACGGCAGTGTGCCACTGGCTGAGTAACATGATGCATCGTGTCAAACATCTGCCTGATAATGGTCCTGATCTGCTTTTTGACATGATGCATCATGCCACTGTACCATGCCTGAAGGCATCTGATAGGGATTCTGTCAGGATCTGGTAATAAGAAATGTGTGCTAACTGAATATTGGAGCATTTCATGGCATTTTGTGGAAACAGTGATCTCTTTGTTAGTGCATTTATAAATCTCTTGCAAATGCCTCATGTACTTGGGTGAAAAATGATCACTAATGTACTCCCACTTCAATGTGTCATATTAACATAATAAACGATAAATCATTTTCTATTTTGGTCTGTTCTGCTTTAAGGACCGATATTGGATTTTCTCCTGAAAATGATCAATTGGTATTGAAAGAATTTGTTTCTATTTGTGATTTTACAGGCTTGTTTTCTGACTGTTATTAAGTGTAAGAGGATTTTGTTCTGGATTTTTCGAGTGTCTTTTTTTTTTTCTTATAAACCGACACCAGGCCTTGTTGTCTCTGCATCTGAAAGCATTTTACCTCAGACAGAACGGTGCTAAACAACATTTTCCCTAAACCAGGGAACGTGTTTCACAATGCTCTGCGGCGAGCTGCACCAGCTTCCCGGGGAGGATCCGCAGGGTGGATGGCAGCCAGTCCTCCAGAGGCGAGGAGGCCGGGTGCCAGGAGACGGGGCGGCCAGAGGAATGCCTGGAGGCAGCCTGGCCATGTGCTTGCGGTAAAACCCTGCAGGTCAGGAGCAGGCCGGTGGCCAGGAACAGCGAACCTCAGGAGGTGCTGCTTGGTATTGCCGGCCCGCGGCCTCCGGCTCCTGCGAGCGCCGCTGGCGGGAGGATGCCCTGCCCTGGGCTTGCTGCAGTACGAAATGAGGGGAAAGAGATTTCTAAAATTAATAGGGATCAAGCAGAGATTTGTAGATAACAATCAGCACCCGGGTTTTCTGTTTTGACAAAGAAAAGCGGTCAGGAGCCCGTGCATTTGGAATATGCAAGCGCATTGTACCCTTGCAGAAACTTCGCAGTGACTGCAAAGGTGAGTGCATCAGCTGGAATCCATACACATACATATCCAAAATGCAGCAGAAACGGCCTATCAGAGTGCTAGTTAAAAAGTATATAGCTACCTTAAAATCTGTGTGCACAAAACTTAAAAAAATATTAGAAAAAAAAGAAACTAAACATGTCTGCAGGAAATTGGATCTTTGTTCAAAGTATTGCAGCTGAATGTTTTGGAGAAATGCTTTCTACAAACAGGGAATCCTACTGGGGTCAGACACAGCTATTTTAACCTTGTGTATTCATCCAGCTGTTCTGGCCAAGGAGATGTGTGTGTGTGTGTGTTTGTGTGCACATACATACAAAGGCAGGGAGAGAGTATGCATTTAGAAATTTTGATTGAAGGCTTCAATTTCTGGCTGCTATTAAATGCAGGTAAACTTCAAAACAAATTTTGTGAAAAAGAAACTTCAAATAATTCACTTTAGAGCTGATAAGAAGAATACAAGAGCAGACAAGTGTAAATCCTTCCCAGGCTCATAAGCTGGGGTAATGCTAACACGGCATAGTCTTTTCCATGTGAGGAATGGTATCGAAAGCCTCCAAGCATGGCACTGCAGCAGGGCAGCTCGCTGGCAGAAATGTGCACACAGAGGTAGGCCAGGAATATGTCTGAATACAACTGAAGTCATTGCAGCCAGATCCTAGTTTTCCATATATTTCTCAAGTTGAGAAGTACACTTAATTTTATTTTATTTTATTTTTTTTAACAGTGTGAACAAATGCGGGGAGGGAAGAGAGAACTCCGGGCTAGTTCAACCTGCATCCAACGGGCATCCATCCTCCTGTGGAACACGTAGGTTCCTCCTTCCTCCCGACTGAACTTCCAGGATAAATCCCTGGGGAGCTGAAGCGCGGCGGATACAGGTGACAACGACTCCAGGCAGCCCTCGCTGCTCAGGCTGGGCTGAGCTCCAAAAAAGCTCACCGGGGCTCTTCCCGCTCGCAGCCGGGAGCGATGGGGCCGCGCTGCGAGCGCCAATACATGTTATCCGCGGGGCTGTCGGCGCGGCGGGCGGGGCTGGGCAGGTG